>APFE031475181.1:421846-536833 GCA_000404065.3 Pinus taeda
GGAAGAGGAAGGGGATGAGTAGTCCGTAGGATAGCAGATGAGGGACTTCGAGAAGAGATTCACGTTTTGCGTGAAAGATTGACAGTGGTGGAGGCTGGGGGAAGGAGAGACCTAGCAGATGAAAGTGATGAAGAAGTAGCTGAACCAGAGGACGAGTTTGAAGGGGTGACACTGGAACTTTGATTATTAAAGTCAGTTTTGTTGTCCAGTCATAAGCCAAGGCATGAGTTACCCACTTATGACGAGAGTTTGTCTGCAGATGTGTTACTAGATTGGTTGAGTGAAGTAAATAAATATTTTGAGTTTGAGGAAGCCAGTGAGGACAAACAAGTGAAGTTCGCCGCCCCCAAACTGAAGGGACATGCATCCTTGTGGTGGGACAGCATTCAGGCGGAGAGGAAGAGGCTACACAAACAGCCTATAAAGAAGTGGGCCAGAATGGAGGCAAAAATGAAAGAAAAGTTTCTGCCAAAAGATTACCAGATCATGTTGTATAGACAGGTGCAGAACTTGAAGCAAAGAGGAATGACTGTTAAGGAATTTACAGAGGAATTTTATAAGTTGAATTTACGAGCAGGGTATGTGGAAGATACCCCAGAAAAAACAGCCAGATTTGTGAATGGCTTGAGGGGGGAGATTTTGGATGAAATTGGTATCCTCTCACCCCAAACATTGTATGAAGCTTACCAGTTTGCACTGAAGGCAGAGGAGAAAATTAACCAGAAATAGAACGCCAAGAGAGGTGGAACTGGCAGGGGAAAAGGCAAGGTTTTTAGCAGAGGTAGAAGTACAGGTTCAAATGAGGAGGGTAGCAGTTACAAGTCTGCTGGCACAATAGAGAAGGACAATAGCAATAGAGAAGGACAACCAGCTCAGCGAGGGCGAGGATTTGGTCGGGGCAGGGGAACTGTCCAGTGCTATCGTTGTCACAAATTGGGACACAAGTCGTATGACTGTCTTGAAGGAGAACCAGCAGGTGGGAGGGGAACTTATGTTGCTCAGCCAGAGGATGTTGAGGAGACACCTCAAGAAGCAGAAAACACACCGGAGACAGGTGAAGCTTTGGTGTTGAATAAAGTGTTGTTAAAACCAGCAAAAGAGGTTGCAGAACCGGATCAGCGAAAGGCTTTATTCCGCACTGTCTGCAAGTCACAGGGTAAGTGCTGTAGATTCATCATTGACAGTGGGAGTACCGAAAATTTAGTAGCTGTGGAGATGGTAGAAAAGCTGGGATTGAAGAAACTAAAGCATCCTACTCCCTACAAAGTGTCATGGCTGCAGAAAGGGCATCAACTGTTAGTTGACGAACAGTGTGAGGTGGAGTTTCAGATCGGTAGGTACAAAGATAAGATCCTTTCCGATGTCATGCCAATGGATGTCTGTCACCTATTGTTGGGACGACCTTGGCAGTTTGATAGAAGTGCAGATCATGACGGAAAAACCAACTGCTATAAGTTTGTTAAAGATGGGATCAAGCATACGCTTGTACCCATCAAGGAGGAAAATACAGCAAAATCCAGTGGGGTGAAAGCACTGCTGTTAGGCGGAAAGGAGTTTATAAAACAGATTGAGGACAGCAAAATAAATTTTGTTTTCATAAGGAGACCAAAGGCAGTGGTACTTCATACACAGATTTCAGATTTGTCCAAAGAAGTTCAGAAGTTGCTGCAGGACTTTAGAGACATTGTGGTAGATGATCTTCCAGATGAATTGCCACCAAGGAGAGGTATTAGTCACTGTATTGACTTTATACCAGGAGCAAGCCTGCCAAATAAAGCAGCTTATCGCATGAGTCCTAAAGACCATGAAGAAATCAGGAAACAGGTCCAGGAGTTATTGGACAAAGGTTTGATTCCAGAAAGCATGAGCCCATGTGCAGTACCAACCATTTTGGCTCCAAAGAAAGGAGGAGAGTGGCGAATGTGTACAGATTCCAGGGCTATTAACAAAATTACTGTTAGGTACAGGTTCCCCTTACCGAGAATGGACGATATGATGGATTGTTTGAGTGGGGTGGCTTATTTTTCAAATATTGAATTGAAAATTGGATATCACCAGATCCGAATTTGGGAAGGAGATGAATGGAAGACAACTTTCAAGATGAACGAAGGCTTATATGAGTGGCTGGTGATGCCATTTGGGTTGAGCAATGCTCCCAACACGTTCATGCGTCTGATGAATGAAGTGCTGAAGGAATTTAATGGTAAGTTCATAATAGTTTACCTGGACGATATTTTGATTTTTAGCAAGACTAGAGAGGAACATTTCAGACATTTGCAGAGTGTATTGAGGAAGTTGCAGCAGAACAAGATGCTAATCAATTTGAAAAAGTGTACCTTTTTTCAGCGAGAATTAGTGTATCTGGGCTTTGTCATTGCAGAAAATGAACTAAAAATGGACCCAGAAAAGGTGACAGCTATAGTTAGCTGGCCTTCTCCGAAAAGTTTATTTGAAGTCTGAAGTTTCTACGGACTAGCCAGTTTTTACAGGAAGTTTATCAGAAATTTTAGCGAGATTTGCGCATCGATGTTGGATACGATCAAGAAGATGAATCAGCCATTTCACTGGACTGAAGCAACAGAAAATAGTTTTCAGATTTTGAAAAAGAAGATTACTGAAAGACCAATATTAAGACTGCCTGATTTCAACAAACTTTTTCAAGTTCGTTGCGATGCGAGTGGTACGGCCATTGGGTCATTCCTTAGTCAGGAGGATAGACCGGTTGCTTATTTCAGTGAAAATCTAAACGAGAGCAGGCAAAAATACTCAACCTACGACAAGGAGTTTTACGCAATTGTGCAAGCTTTGAAACATTGGCGACATTATCTGTTAGGTAACGAGTTTGTTTTGTTTACTGATAACTCTGCATTGCAGTACATTATGCAGCAGCATAAATTGAACCATAAGCATGCAGCTTGGGTTGAGTACTTACAGAATTTTACATTTGTATTAAAACACATTAGTGGGCAAGCAAATAAGGTGGCAGATGCACTGAGTAGAAGAACGTTGCTTCTACAGGAGAGCGCGATGCAGGTTTTGGGCTTTGAGCACTTAAAAGAGCTGTATCAAATCGATACTGAATTTAGGGAGGCCTATGAGGCTTGCCAAAACCCGCTGTTACGAAATAAAAACATGTCGTTAGACTATAATCTACATGAAGGATTGTTGTTTAAGGGAGGACAGTTGTGTATTCCCAACTATTCTATGCGGGAAAACATTATACAGGAAAAACACAGTGGGGGTCTGGCTGGACATTTCAGTATCGACAAAACGATTGCTCAGGTACGACATTTTTATTTCTGGCCAAAGTTGCAGCGGGATGTGCAGAGGTCCATGAGTAGATGTAAAATTTGTCAACTGGCAAAGGGTCACAGTCAGAACACTGGTCTTTATTTGCCGTTACCAGTCCCTAGCCGACCATGGGATTCAGTTAGTATGGATTTTGTACTGGGTTTGCCGAAGACACAACGAGGTTTTGATTCAGTAATGGTTGTGGTAGACCGATTTTCGAAAATGGCACACTTTGTACCATGCAAAAAAACGAGCGATGCTACTTATATAGCACATCTCTTCTTTATTGAGATCGTTCGGTTGCATGGACTTCCAAGATCCATTATCTCTGACAGAGATGTAAAGTTCACTGGTCATTTTTGGAGAACTCTGTGGAAAAAGTTGAATACACAATTGCAGTTCAGCTCCGCTTATCATCCGCACACTGATGGTCAGACGGAGGTAGTAAACCGAAGTCTGGGAAATTTACTTCGGAGTTTAACAGGTGAAAACACCCGGACTTGGGACCATGTACTTGCTCAGGCAGAATTCGCATACAACAATTCCCTTAATCGCAGCACAAGATACATTCCGTTCCAGATTTTGTACAACATGCATCCGCGAGGAGTGCATGAATTACGAGATTTGGGGAAACTTGAGAAACAAAGCGCTGATGGGGAAGATTTCGCCCAAGCAATGAGTAACTTACATGAACAGGTCAAACTGAAATTACAGGACAGCAGTCAGAGGTATAAACAACGAGCTGATACAAAGCATCGGGAAGTTCAGTTCAACGTGGGAGATGAAATCCTTGCTTACTTACGTAAGGAATGGTTTCCAAAACGAGAGTACAGCAAGCTAAAATTCAAGAAGATCGGACCCTGTAAAATCATTCGCAAAAATTCTGGAAATGCCTATGAACTACAGTTGCCACCAGGGATCAGTATTTCCCCTATTTTTAACGTGGTAGATCTGTTTCCTTATGTCACTGATTCAGCAGATAATACAGCAGCAAAGCCACCGCGGGACACCAATTGTGAAGGAGATTCATGGACAAGACAGATGCCAATGGCACCACCCCTTGAGATCGAAGGGATTCTAGACACTCAGGTAGCTAAGCGCACACGCAGGAAGGAGTATTTGCAGTATTTGGTCAAATGGAAGAACCGTCCGATAAAGGACAGTTCATGGCTTAACGCAACACAGATACAAAAAGCAGGCTATTCTGTCGACGACCTCATGGAATGGAGCCATGACTTTTTTCCACCCCGGGAGCCTGATGCAGGAGCATCCAGCTCCGAGGAAACAAAAGGTGGTTGACGGTCTCGTGGAGAGACAAGAAAAAACAATCATGCATGCATAGCTGGACAGGTTGTTAGACTTGTCAATTATTTTACTTTTCTTTATTATTTGTTTTATTTTCCAGAAGGTCGTTAGGACCATGGCAATTACAAATTGTGAACTATTTCTTTTTAATTAGGAATTAGTTAACAGTAAAATAGGTTAACAGTAAATTAGTGTTTTTACCGGAGGGTCATTAGAACCATAGAAGCCACAAAATATGAATTGTATTAGTTAGGAACAATTAATGGTTAACCCACAACTTGTAAAAGAAACTGGTGGACAGTTACACAATTCTGGTTGGGACAGTTCAACTGAACAAAAGAACAGTTGTACCTCCGAGAGATTAAAAATAAAAAAGCTAAACACTGTAGGGATTCCTCAAACAGAGAAAAAGAATATACAGTCATTTGAAATAAAAACTTGTTTTCTTTTTATCAATTGAAGCACCACTGTACAGATTAATTTCATGCATTAATATATATATATTCTTTGTAACTAAATTACGTTGAAATAACAAAGACAGCAAGTATTTGCAGAAAGAGCAGGGCACTGCTACAAATATCACTTCCAGACAAAGGAAAACGAGTAATTGTGAACGCAGGCAACCCATCAGGTAATCCATACAAACTCTCACATGATTTATGATAAAAGTAAATGCTGGAATGAAAACCAAAGTAAAATTGTATCATTTCATTAACTGTCATAACCAAAGTATACCACAGTCCTGAGCGTCTCACGCTCCATCAGAAAAGCTCATTTGAAACAGAGTTTCGAAAACAGAGTTTTCAATCAAATGGACGATACAATCGAACAGAGTTAAAGAATTTCCATAACGAGGAAGAACCCGAACAGAGTCGGTGCGAAACGAGGGTTTCAATTAACCAAGCCCCAACATTACAGGTCGAGGGTTTCAAACAACCAACTATCAACATTACAAAGCAAGGGTTTCAAATAACCATACACCAGAATTACCAAACGAGTGTTTCGATAACAAAGACAAATGTACAGAACAACAGAATAGTTACATAGTTGAGTGAAGCACTTTTATTCACCACTCAGGTGACAAACTATTAAAAAGACGAAGCCTCAGAACCTCTACAGAGTTACAGTCAATATAATATGGAAAGACCCTACCCATAGAAAAGGGCTGGGAGAGTTCGAACGATTGCCAGAGACCGCGGAGAGTGTCCAGCAACGGAGACCAGCTACCTCGAACAACCTGCAAACGGAATGGAGACAGGTTAATACCAATTGCAGTCACAGAACAACTATTAAACACAACAAATGAACAAGCTATGAAACGTGGGACCTCACCTAGAGTTGAGGAGGCAGCATCGTAAAGCAAAACAACCATTATAACCCTGAAGACCAGGAGCGAGGGCATTAGGGTCTGAAGGAGAAATGGCAAACAAGTTTAGCACGGAACCATAACCTACCTTAGTAGCAGAGTTGAAGTGCAATAGATTGGCGGAGACCCTATCACAAGACAAACTCATAAATTAACCAGCAAGAACCAGCATTTAAATGAAAGAGACTACTTAACAAACAACAAGCTAAAAGATTATTACAGCGCAGGAGCGGACAGTGTCGCCATAGACGTTGTAACCCTACCTCCAGGCAGCGGGACCGAAAACATCCATAGAACACAGTGTTGGAATCAGAGCAGAGGAGGTGCAGAAAAACCCCACAGGGTGGAGCTGAGACTTAGCACAGTGAGGAGCGAAAATGACCACCGAGCGAGTCTAGGGTTGACAAAATGCAAATGACCGGATAAGGGAAACCGGCAGGTGGAAAACCCTAACTGGCACTACAAGTCATAACCCCAATAAAATATCAGAGGAGCGTACACCAACATTAAAGTCCAACGGCTGTCATACTGAATGTGCCAAGTCTTGTCACTTAAGTTGCGTTGAAAAAGGCGGGAGGCCATCATCATACCTCTTAAGGATCCGAGCAATCTTGTCCGTCGTTCCCTGGACATAGGGAAGATGGACACTTAGGCAGCGCTCTTTAGGTTATTTTTTAATTAATGAATTTTTAGAGGCTTTAAGGAAAGCCTTTTGAGTTAGGTGCCTAGTATAGCCATTCTCCACAAATACATTAAGGAGATGGGATCTCTCCTTATCGAAGCTCTCATTATCAGAAATCCTAAGGGCACGAGTAGCGAGGGTGTTAAGAACATCCATTTTTTGAGTAGGGAAATGATGGGAATCGTCATGAAGATACTGCTCAGTATGTGTTTTCTTCTAGAACACTGAGTGGGAGAGAGAGTTGTCCTTATTATTAGATATAAGAATATCCAGGGAATGGAGGCAACCATTGACCTCTTTTTCCATAGTGAACTTAATGGCAGAGGACTGACAGTTAAGGTGATTGAAGAAGAGATCCAACTCCTCTTGACCATGGGACCAGATGACATTAGTGTCATCTACATACCTTTTCCACAGCTTGGGAAGGAGACGAGCCGAGGCTAAAGCTTTGGCTTCGAAATCCTCCATAAAAAGATTCACAACAATAGGGGAAAGGGGGGAGCCCATGGCAACACCACAGGTCTGTTCAAAGAACTCACCCTCGAAACAGAAGAAAGTGGAAGTGAGATAGATCTCAAGCAGACGCGCGGTATCGGGATCAGTTAGGTGATAGATCACTTCCAAGGCCTCCTTTATAGGGATGCAAGTATAAAGGGAGACCACATTAAAGCTGACGAGAATTTCATCAGAGCTAAGCTTAATGTCCTTAAGCACTTTAATGAAGGAGGCAGAGTCCTTCACGAAGGACTCCGTACAGCCAACAAGGGGCTTAAGCTTAAGAGCAAGGAACTTAGCAAGAAGGTAGGTCGAACCACCAATGGTGTTGACAATAGGCCTTAGAGGAGCCCCTTCTTTGTGAATCTTAGGCAATCCATAAATCCTAGGGGTAATGGGACTGCTCTCAAGAACTTTATGGAAAAGGGGACTCACCGAGCTACTGGACTTGATAGCGAGAGCCACCATCTTAGAAATTTTCTTAAGAGGGTTCTTGGGTAGTTTTTTATAACTGCCACTATTGTGAAGATGATCTAACATCTTCTTGCGGTAATCATCCCTGTTAAAGATGACCGCAACCTCTCCTTTGTCAGCCTTCACAATGACGATATCATTGTTCTAGTTTAAGGATTTAAGGGCAATGATTTCCTCATTATTGAGATTCTTCCGAGGGGGCTTAGCCGTTCTAAGAACGACAGCACAATCTTGCCTAATAGTGTCCTTGATATTATCCAGAAGATCTCTAATCCCATACTCCATGTCACAAATAATGTCATCAACCGGGATTTTTCTAGGGGGGAGGGCAAAGTTTAAACCTTTGCCTAAAAGCCTAAAAACAGAAGGGGAAAAAGAAAAACTAGATAAGTTAACAACTCTATTATTTCGGGGGGGGAGGAGGAAGAATATTCCGGGCCAAATTCATAACTTCATTGTTATGGTTAATATTGTTAATATTAATATTCTTGTTAATGGATTCCATGTCATTGTTTTGATTATTAATAATACTAGAACAATTGCGGCTATTAATATTATCGTCTAGATTATTGATACTATCCAAATTACATACATTATTATTATTATTATAAGAATTATGTAAGTTCTTATTATTATTATAAGTATTATTAATATTAGAATTACATTTACTATTATTATTATTGATATTATTAAAATTTACATTTATTATTATTCTTATTAATATTACATATATTATTAATATTATTATCAATATTATTAGAAATATTATTATAATTAGATTTATTATTATTATTATAACATATATATATTATTCATATTATTAAAATTACATTTATTATTATTATTATCCATTAATATTACATATATTATTAATATTATTCGAATTACATTTATTGTTATTATTATTAATATTAATAAAATCATTACCATTACATATATTATTATTATTAACATTTCTATTATTGAACTCGTTATTATAATTAATATATATAGACTCCTTATGACTGGATACCATATCGTCCAGTTCACCCGATGAAATCAGCAGAGAACCGCGACCCTACAACGTAGAGACCGTGCCATCGCTTAGGTTTGCAACACCACCGCTGGAGCAATCCGCCAGCAGAGAACCGTGACCCTCCAACGTAGAGACCACATTGTTGCTCAGGTTTGCAACACCACCGCTGGAGCAATCTGCTACGCTTAAAGCCATCTGCCTGGAAAGAATCTCGCCATAGCTACAAGAAGCAGAGGGAGCTAGTATCTCCTGAGCAGCATAAGTATTCTGGTTGGCGACCATCATGAAAGGATCAGACACAGGTTGAGCAACTGTCGGAGAAGTCGCGTGAGAGCAGCTTAGGTCATCTTCTGTGGGCCAGAATTGATGCTTGCTCAGCATTAAAATCCTTGCGTGTGGAGGAGATAAGGCAACAAAAGCAGGCTGCGAAGTTTCAGTTATTAGCTCAGAATTCTGCGACGTTTGATTCGATGGATGATGTGCCCTTGAGCTGCATTTCTGCTTCCCAAAAATTGGCCCTTCGTTCCTAGATCTCTTCCATTCCTTCGCCCCCACGTGCTGTGCAAAGGATCTTTGCACATCGCTCCTCAGATCTTGACTCCCTCCCTTCCAGGCAAACGGCTCTAAACGGAACAGGTTGTTCTCCGACGTTTTTCAAGTGTCGACCTGCCTGCTGTTCGGTGAATGTAGCAGATGACCTAAGCTGCTCTCGCATGGCTTCTCCGACAGTTTCTCAACCTGTGTCTGATCCTTTCATGATGGTCACCAACCAGAATACCTATGTTGCTCCAGAGATACCGACTCCCTCTGCTTCTTGTAGCTGTGGTGAGGTTCTTTCCAGGTAGACGGCTTTAAGCGTAGTGGATTTCTCCAGTGGTGGTGTTGCAGACCTGAGCGACGGTGCGGTCTCTACAGTGCAGGGTCGCGGTTCTCTGTTGGCAGATTACTCCAACAATGGTGTTGCAGACCTAAGCGATGGCGCAGTCTCTACATTGCAGGGTCGTAGTTCTCTACTCATTTCATCGGGAGAACTGGACGGTATGGTATCCGGTCATAAGGAGTCTATATATATATTAATTATAATAACGAGTTCAATAATATAACGTTAATAATAATAAATATGTAATGTTAATGATTTTAATAATATAATAATATTGATAAAATACTTGTAATATTAATAATAATAACAATAAATGTAATTTCAAATAATATTAATAATATATGTAATATTAATGATAATAATAATAATAAATGTAATTTTATTAATAACAATAATAATATTATATGAACCGGTCTGGATCTGCGGCGATACGAGGGTTACAGATGGCGTTCCCAGCTCGCACTAGCAACTCAGGCTACTTGGGCTCAAAGGGCCTGCTTCCAGGCCTTGCAGATCGCGAAGGAAGATTGATGGCCGCGTCCAAATGGTAGACCAAAGAACCCAAATAGCAACCGATAGATTCAAGGCATGAAGGAGAACTGTTTTTGCCGAAGGCGGTGGTGTCAATCCGGATATTGGCTTCGGCTCTATGGCTCGATGAGATCTGGATAGCCAGAGCTAACGAAATATTCAATACCGCTGACTTAGTGCATATCGCCGAAGGAGCAGCGAGCGCAAGGAGTACCTACCCGAAATCGTGGTTTAGACCTATAGAATCGATTACATCATCATGGATCTGGCTTCTTTCTACGGCGGATTGGTCCTCGGCAGCAGATCCATCTTTCTCCAGGTCACGAACAAGCCCCATTTACCTCCACCAGGGGTTCTCACGCAGCTCGACAGCGGAGGCAAAGATAACCAGAACATTGCGGATAGGAGGTACCAAACCCTCTTTTTCAATGGAAAGACATGAAAACTCCATAATCATTATAGATCCGCCAGATTTCAAGGTCAGTCATTTAGATCGGGGCTTGATCAGGGCCGATCCATCAAACCTGACTCAAATATTTATAGTTCGGGGTTTGAATAGGGCCGATCCATCAGTACTGACTCAAATATTTATCAGATCTATAGAAGGCAGACATCACTGTGTTCAGATCAGGGAAGGGATGGATGTCTTAGGGCTAAAAAAGGAGATTCAGAACAAATTGGGAGCTCCAGCAACAGTCCAAAATCTCTTATATTTCGGACTCTGTTTGCAGGACCATCACACACTCCAACACTATGGAGTTGCAAATGATTCAACCATCATAATCAACCTAAGACTACGAGGCGGCTGTAAGGGAACCAGCTCTAAAACCACAGGAACCTTCCGTGACGCAGTCAAAGGAAAGGAACCACAGAACCACAGAACAGCAACCACATCCGAGCTACCAGGCCCCTACATCGTGGAACAGAAGCAAGAAACACCTCTACTTACTGTAGCATTGCCGGAGGTATCATATCTATACTCAGATTTAATGCAAAATGCCGCAATATGCAGATTTAATGGTTATTGGCCCAAAGTTGATACACTGCATCAGTGGATATTTACATCATGGTCAACCAAATGTGAAATATACTTATGCCCTAAGGGTTTCTTCATAGTCAGATTTAACACAGAACTGGAACGAGACAACATCATCAACCAGGGGCCTTGGTTTTGGGGAAGTGTTGGCCTCTTCATCACCCCCTGGTTCCCGGACTTTGATGCCAACAACATGATTGTTTCGACAACACCAGTTTGGGTAAGGCTACACAACCTCCCACTGCATTTTTGGAATCGCAAAACATTAACAGTCATTGGGAACTCTATAGGAAAACATCTTAAAACAGATGAAGACAGAGCTATGCGGGGATTATTCACATACGCTAGAATATGTGTAGAGGTGGATCTAAGTCACGGATTGCCAGATCACATCACATTGAATTTCAATAATTCACTGTGGACGCAAAATCTTGACTACGAGAACATGACATTCAGATGTCGTAGATGTTTGCAGATAGGGCACCTGCAATTTGCATGCCCATTGACTAGTAGGGAGACAAAAGGAAACAAGAAAGAATAGAAAAAACCAAAAGGGTGGCAGCATACGGAGCCACTAGAGGAGGAAGCACTGAACACAGAACCAACAGACACACAAATGAGGCCGGAGGAAGAGTCAAACAAAGGCAATGTGGAGCCCAATCTGGAGACACACAGCTCGGTACAGCAACAAAATTTACAATTGGAAATAAGTGGTGTCAAAAGAGCCCATAGCCCGGAAGGATCGGACTCAGGGAAGGATCAACCAGCCTACTCAGAGGAAAATCAGCTTGCTGTATTAGATCCTTCTATCAACACTGGAGTCTGGCGTAAAGTAGAGAAGAAAAAAGGAAGGAAATAGGCCTGCTAACATTTACTTTTTTGCTAGGTCCTCCTGTCATTTCAGGAGCTATTTTTTGCCATTTTGAGCTTTTATTTTTTTCCGCTACCTATTACAGGTTCAGCCATTTGCATATGCTATAAGCATCTCCAAAATGTAATTTTTTCAACATGAATAAAATTACGATTTTTTCCTAGGGGAAAAAAATAAATAATAATAATAATAATATTATATGTTAATAATAATCATAAATAAATCTAATTATAATAATATTTCTAATAATATTTGATAATAATATTAATAATATATGTATTAATAAGAGAGAAAAAATGAGGAGAGCAGAGAACTTCTGAACCGGTCTGGATCTGCGACGATTCGAGGGTTACGAATGGCGTTCCCATCTTGCACCAAAAACTCAGGCTACTTGGGCTCGAAGGGCCTGCTTCCAAGCCTTGCACAACGTAAAGGAAGATTGATGGCCGCATCCAAATGGTAGACCAAAGAATCCAGGCAGCAACCAATAGATTCGAGGCACGAAGGAGAACTGTTTCTGCCGAATGCAGTTGTATCAATCCGGATATTGTCTTCGGCTCTGTGGCTCGATGAGATCTGGATAGCCAGAGCTAACGAAATATTCAATATCGCCGACTCAGTGCATATCGCCGAAGGAGCAGCGAGCGCAAGGAGTACCTACCCGAAATTGTGGTTTAGATCTACAGAATCGATTACATCACCATGGATCTGGCTTCTTTCTACGGCGGATCGGTCCTCGGCAGCAGATCCATCTTTTTCCAGGTCACGGACAAGCCCCCTTTACCTCCACCAAGGGTTCTCACGCAGTTCGCCAGCGGAGGCAAAGATAACCAGAACATTGCGGATAGGAGGTACCAAACCCTCTTATTCAATGGAAAGGCATGAAAACTCCAGAATCACTATAGATCCGCCAGATCTGAAGCTCAGTCATATAGATCGGGGCTTGATCAGGGCCGATCCATCAGTACTGACTCAAATATTTATAGATCGGGGTTTGAACAGGGTCGATCCATCAGTACTGACTCAAATATTTATCAGATCTGTAGAAGGCAGACATCACTGTGTTCAGATCAGGGAAGGGATGGATGTCTTAGGGCTAAAAAGGGAGATTCAGAACAAATTGGGAACTCTAGCAACAGTCCAAAATCTCTTATATTTTGGACTCTGTTTGCAGGACCATCACACACTCCAGCACTATGGAGTTGCAAATGATTCAACCATCATACTCAACCTAATACTACAAGGCGGCTGTAAGGGAACCAGCTCCAAAACCACAGGAACCTTCCGCGACGCAGTCAATGGAAAGGAACCACAGAACAACAACCACATCCGAGCTACCAGGCCCCTACATCGTGGAACAGAAGCAAGAAACACCTTTACTTACTGTAGCATTGCCGGAGGTAACAGATCTATACTCAGATTTAATGCAAAATGCCGCAATATGCAGATTTAATGGTTATTGGCCTAAAGCTGATGCATTGCATCAATGGATATTTACATCATGGTCAACCAAATGTGAAATATACTTATGCCCTAAGGGTTTCTTCATAGTCAGATTTAACACAGAACTGGAACGAGACAACATCATTAACCAGGGGCCTTGGTTTTGGGGAAGTGCTGGCCTCTTCATCACCCCCTGGTTCCCGGACTTTGATGCCAACAACATGATTGTTTCGACAACACCAGTTTGGGTAAGGCTGCACAACCTCCCACTGCATTTTTGGCATTGTAAAGCATTAACAGCCATTGGGAACTCTATAGGAAAACATCTTAAAACAGATGAAGACAGAGCTATGTGGGGATTATTCACATACGCTAGAATATGTGTAGAGGTGGATCTAAGTCAGGGATTGCAAAATCACATCACATTGAATTTCAATAATACACTGTGGACGCAAAATCTTGACTACGAGAACACGGCATTCAGATGTCGTAGATGTCTGCAGATAGGGCACCTGCAATTCGCATGTCCATTGACTAGTAGGGAGACAAAAGGGAACAAGAAACAACAGAAAAAACCAAAAGGGTGGCAGCATACGGAGCCACTGGAGGAGGAAGCACTGAACACAGAACCAACAGACACACAAATGAGGCCGAAGGAAGAGTCAAACAAAGGCAACGTGAAGCCCAATCTGGAGACACACAGCTTGGTACAGCAACAAAATTTACAATTGGAAATAAGTGGTGTCAAAAGAGCCCATAGCCCAGAAGGATCAGACTCAGAGAAAGATCAACCGGCCTACTCAGAGGAAAATCAGCGTGCTGTATTAGATCCTTCTATCAACACTGGAGTCTGGCGTAAAGTAGAGAAGAAAAAAGGCACGAAATAGGCCTGCTAACATTTACTTTTTTTCTTGGTCCTCCTGTCATTTCAGGCGCTGTTTTTTGCCATTTTGAGCTTTTATTTTTGTCCGCTGCCTATTACAGGTTCAGCCATTTGCATATGCTATAAGCATCTACAAAATGTAATTTTTTCAACATGAATAAAATTACGATTTTTTCCTAAGGGAAAAAATATATGTATTAATAATAATAATAATAAATAATAATAAAATAATGTATAATTAATAATATAGGTAATATTAATAATAAATGTAATTCTAATATTAATAATACTTATAATAATAAGAACTTACGTAATTCTTATAATAATAATAATGTATGTAATTTGGATAGACGATAATATTAATAGTCACAATTGTTCTAGTATTATTAATAATCAAAACAGTGACATGGAATCTATTGCCAAGAATTTTAATATGAACAATATTAACCATAACAATGAAGTTATGAATTTGGCTCGGAATATTCTTCCTCCTCCCCCTCGGAATAATAGATTTCTTAACTTATCTAGTTTTTCTTTTTCCCCTTCTGTTTCTAGGCTTTTAGGCGAAGGTTTAAACTTTGCCCTTGCCCCTAGAAAAATCACGGTTGATGACATTATTTGCGACGTGGAGTATGGGATTAGAGATCTTCTGGATAATATCAAGGACACTATTAGGCAAGATTGTGTCGTCGTCCTTAGAAAGGCTAAGGCCGCTCGGAAGAACCTCAGCAATGAGGAAATAATTGCCCTTAAATCCTTAAACCATAACAATGATATCGTCATTCTGAAGGCTGACAAAGGGGGGGCTGCGGTCATCCTTAATAGGGATGATTACCACAAGAAGATGTTAGATCATCTTCACAATAGTGGCAGTTATAAAAAACTACCGAAGAACTCTCTTAAGAAAATTTCTAAGACGGTGGCTCTCGCTATCAAGTCCAGTAGCTCGGTGGGTCCCCTTTGCCATAAACTTATTGAGAGTAGTCCCATTACCCCTAGGATTTATGGGTTTCCTAAGATTCACAAAGAAGGGGCTCCTCTGAGGCCTATCGTCAACACCATTGGTGGTCCGACCTACCTTCTTGCTAAGTTCCTTGCCCTTAAGCTTAAGCCCTCGGTTGGCTGTACAGAGTCCTTCGTGAAGGACTCTGCCTCCTTCATTAAAGGGCTTAAGGACATTAAGCTTAGCTCTAATGACATTCTCGTCAGCTTTGATGTGGTCTCCCATTATACTTGCATCCCTATAAAGGAGGCCTTGGAAGTGATCTATCGCCTAACTGATCCCGATAGCGCGCATCTGGTTGAGATCTGTCTCACTTCCACTTTCTTCTATTTCGAGGGTGACTTCTTTGAATAGACCTGTGGTGTTGCCATGGGCTCCCCCCTTTCCCCTATTTTTGCGAATCTTTTTATGGAGGATTTCGAAGCCAAAGCTTTAGCCTCAACTCGTCTCCTTCCTAAGCTGTGGAAAAGGTATGTAGATGACACTAATGTCATCTAGTCCCATGCCCAAGAGGAGTTGGATCTCTTCTTCAATCACCTTAACTATCAGTCCTCAACCATTAAGTTCACCATGGAAAAAGAGGTCAATGGTTGCCTCCCTTTCCTAGATATTCATATATCTAAGAATAAGGATGGCTTTCTCTCCCACTCAATGTTCCAGAAGAAAATACATACTGAGCAGTATCTTCATGCCGATTCCCATCATTCCCCTACTCAAAAAATGGGTGTTCTTAACACCCTCACTACTCGTGCCCTTAGAATTTCTGGTAATGAGAGATTCGATAAGGAGAGGTCCCATCTCCTTGATGTCTTTGTGGAGAATGGCTATAGTAGATGCCTAGGTCAGAAGGCTTTCCTTAAAGCCTCTAAAAATTCGTTAATTAAAAAAGAACCTAAAGAGCGTCGTCCAGGTGTCCATCTTCCCTATGTCCAGGGAACCACAGACAAGATTGCTCGGATCCTTAAGAGGTATGATATTCCCTCAACCTTTAGGCCCCTCAACACCATTCGCAAATCCCTCCGATCGGTGAAGGATCTCGTTAACCCTAAGGACATGAAGGGTGTCTACTTGATCCCTTGTTCTTATAGGACCCCCTATATCGGGGAAACAGGGCGCTCCATCCATCAGAGGATCAGAGAACATGCAGCTGACCTAAGACATGGGAGAACCAAGTCTTCAGCATTAGTAGAGCATGCGGAAAAGACCAAGCATCAGGTTTGTATAGAGGAGGCCAAGGTTATTGCCAAAGTGGCTCATTTCCATCATCGTAAATTCAGAGAAGGGATTGAAATTGAAAGAAGGCCTAATAATATCAATAGATATGATGGCTGGAAGATCAACAGCTATTGGATCCCTGCCATTCCTTCCTAGTCTTTTTTTTCCTTCCTTCCCCCCTCCCCCCGTTTATCCTTTTTGAGCTTTCGTTGTCCCCCTTGGAGCCTTGTCTTTTCCTTCCTCCTAGGGTGTCTCCTTCTTGGCTTTGTGGTTTTCTATTGGTCCTTTTCTTGACCTCCTCTTTCTTTTGAATTTGTGTCTTTTTTTTTCCAGGTAGTTTATTTTATTATTATTATTATTATTATTATTATTTATTATTTCTTTTTATTTTTTAACTGAATATTATTTTATTCAGTAGATTATATATTATTTTATTTCTACATATATTTATTTATTTTTGTTTACTTTTACTATATATATATATATATATATATATATATATATATATTTATTTTTTAGTTTTTTAGTTTACTATTATTATTATTATTATTTCAACTACATATATATAGATAAATAATAATAATAATATTAATGATTATGTAAACAAACAATAATTTATTTTAAGAGTTATGTATTTATATTTGTTCTAGTTAATTACTTTTAACGTTTTATGAAACTACCATTTTAATTAAATTTAATTAAATTTACTCATGTAGTTTGCATATAGGTTTAATTTATCACTGGTTTAGTTGACCTTGGTCCCTAATCAAATGTAGACGTTGTCCTAGTTAGCCGTTGGAAGAAGCTCTGCTCTATGTATTTAACTGGCAAAGATAGATCTGATTTTTCAACTTGTCCTAAGGATGAACGACGCTAGTTAGTTCGAAACGCGTCGACAATGATTTTCTGAATGTAATTTACACCAATTATTATAGATCACAAAAGCCTCCATAATATTGTTTTTTTAAATATTGTTAAACTGATTTATTTATATGAAATATCTTATCATCAACGTTGCGAAAAATTTAGTTAATTTAAAATTCCAAATGTAATATCTATTCTACAATTGAATTTCACCGTCCAACTTTTTTATGTTGTGTTGGGTTTTCTTCTAAATTTCCAAATGATTTCAATTTAAAACACGGCTGTTTTCTGGGAGAAGAATTGCTGAGAGCAATTGGAAAGCAGCGCTGCAAAAACAATTTTTTTCCATTCGTGACGACGAAATACAAAACACGGTTGGTTTGTATTGAATCATTGTGGCAGCCAGGCTTATAAAAAATATACATGTATGGGCGGCCGAATATAATAATCACCGGCCACTGCATGCAATTAACTGAAGGGTTGCGTTTTTAAATCCCATCCATCTCCAATTGCGATCAGGTGACCGTTCAGAGTGGACTCAATATCCAACCATTGGTCATCGAGGATCCTAAAATAATACATAAACAAATATAATAACATAAATAAGACATCAAGAAACATAATAACATGTTCAAATATAAAGAAACTTTTTAATGTTATTATGATAGTATGAAAATAATAAATCTGAAAGCATGACATATATTAGAATATGCCAGGGGTGAATCCGGGTGTGAATATGTCAGGCAATTAATTTTAAATGGCATAACCTATTTAAAATTTAAAATTATACTTATTATATTTATTGATAAATTATTGTTAACCATTATATATATTATAGATTCTACTGGTATATAATAAATTAATTATTATTAGTCCTTGCCTCCGGCATGGCAGGAAGTATAGGTTCGATACGGTGTTTTTAAATGGCATAACCTATTTAAAATTTAAAATTATATTTATTGTAAATATCGTTAACCATTATATATATTATAGATTCTATTGGTATATAATAAATTAATTATTATTAGTCCTTGCTTCCGGCATGGCAGGGAGTATAGCATTCGATACGGTGTTGACCGTCTATTAATTCACCAGTTGACTAGCTTTTTTTTGGGTTACTTCAATTTTAACCAAAGTTTATTGGAAACAATTTTACATTATGAAAATTTTAACCACACTTTTGGATTTAGCCTCTTATTGCAAGCTTCATGTGCCCCAATGTTGTTTTTAGCGAGAAAAAGAAATTTTATCCTAAGTTTTTAAACTGGCAGGAGGGGAAGCGATTTTATCATAAGTCTTTAAACTAGCGGTTGGGGCAGGTTACATATCTTACAAGCTTACACTTGTCATCACTGCTGGTTGCCAGGGTTGTTTACAGGTGCCGAGATGGGTTTGTTCACGCCGAGATGGATTTATTCACCCTGTTCAGTGCGCTTTTTTGTTTAGAACATTCATTGAAATGATCTCAGAACCAAAGAAGGCTTTTGTTTGTTTAGAAAGGTAACCAGTGCCCTTCTCTAGCGTCGAGGTTGAATTCATTTGGTCATTGAGCGTCAGGGTCTAGCCGCTCTGCAACCTCACAGAGTTTTCTCCAGAGCCATGAAGGTTACTCTCACGGAACTTGTTCTGTGTGCAGGTACACTAATCCACTTGACTGTTGCTAATCCTATGAGGTTTAAATTTATGTTCTTATTGTATTAACAGTTTTATATGAAATTCCTAACCAAATGTACCGACCGTGCAGGTGGCTCCTGCAGTTTTCAGATTTGAATCCACCAGCGAAAGTGGGCATGTGGTAGGAACTTCTTCAGGTAACCGTTGAAAGCTATCCTTTAGAAAACACGGGTCTTGAATCCTTCCTAGGGAGGATTATTTGTGGGTTTAACGGCAAGATCTTGCTTTGGCAGACACAGGTGTGCACGGCGACTCCAATGTCTCTCCACAGGTACAGTAATGTCAATGCAGCTTTTTTTCCAATGTTTTCAACAGGGAATTTCTCTCTAACTGTGTGCCTATCTCTGCTGGCTGATAGGCTTTTACCCAAAACTCCTTTACTAGACGATTCGGGTTTCAGTTAAATGTTCACCATTATTTTGTGGTAACTTACCTTTAAATCTTGTGTTTCTTTATAAAGATACTCATAACTTTTGAAGATTATGCGGACTCCGATCATGGCTATGAGGCCATACTCTACAAGTAGTCTTGTTATTGTTGCAATATGGTCCTTTTGCTTTCACTGTAATATTTTAATAAACTGAAAGGGTAGTTTTTCCCCTTAGCCGCATTTAGGGAGCCGTAGAGAAGAGCGGGTCTGCCCAGATAATTCCTCCCTTCACTTATTCTTTTCTTTAGTTTTTTCTCTAGTTATTTGTTCATTAAAATATACTCCCATAGTTTTTCTCTAACACTACTCAATGTTGACAGGTATGAATTCTCTTTTAGCTTTCGACAAATCGCTTTTTCCTTTTCTAGAAGGTTCCTTCTCTAATTCTTCAATTTTTGTGTTTCCTTATATCGTTATGTGCTTGGCCTTGATCCATCGTGTTCGCTTGTCTCTGCGACTGGACTGCAGACTGTAAGTATCATTTTGTTTGTTGTGCTCGCTTCTCTCTGCTACTGAACTGTAGATTGTAAGTATCGTTTTGTTCATTGTGCTCACTTCTCTCTATGGCTGGAGTGCAAATTGTAATTTTCATATTGTTTATTCCCTTTGACTAATATTTGTGTTCTCTACTTCAACCTAAATTGTGTATGCGGACGTAATAAAACACGTAGCCTGAGATCAACACGTTGTTACTGATAGTTTTATGTGCGAGTTGCAGATTTCTCAAAATACGAGCGATGACGTCAAATGTGCTGGGCTTTCTCAGTGAGAAGAACATACTGGTGACTGGATCCACCGGTTTCCTCGAAAAAGGTACTAAATATTTCAGACAGTACTGTTATTCATATCTATATATATATATATATATATAATATATATATATATAATATATAATATATATATATATATAAAATATATATATATATATATATATATATTTGTATGATAATGAAGCTAATTGTTGTTCACAATGATGCAGTTTTCATCGAAAAAATATTACGTTCACAACCACGGATTAGCAACATCTTTATTTTGCTTAGGGCGAATGATGCTGAGTCTGCCAAAATCCGATTCAAAATTGAGGTAAAAAATCTGGGTACTCTTCCTACTCATAAATTGGTCAATGCTCCATCTACGAATGATGTCGTTTCTTCACTATGAATGACAGGTTTTGAAACTGGAGCTTTTCAGAACTTTGAGAGAGCAACATGGAGATAGCTTCGAAAGCTTCATATTCCGGAAAGTTGTTCCTCTGGTTGGAGACATTGCAACGGATCATAATCTTGGAATTTACACCGAGAGCAGCAGAGAACACCTCCGGGAAAATCTGGACGCCATTGTACATATTGCAGCCAGCACCGTGTTTGATGAAAGGTTTGTTTATATTGGATTTTTCCAAGATGATTCCTCGTTGTTATAGGAAAGTATTTATATTTCAATGTAAAGCTTAATACCTTTTCGCACCATGTACATATGATACTTCTCTCAATGTCAACACAAAGGGAGCTAAGAATATTGTGGAATTCGTGAAACGGTGCCGTAAGGTTCAAATTCTCATGCACGTCTCCACTGGTAAGTGGATAGATTCTCATCTTATCCATAAGATAAAAAGGTTTAACGAAGAAAATGGATTTCTTAAACAATAACAAATTTACTAAATTGTGAAGCATATTAGATTTAAAATTAATGAAAAAATTAATTATTGAATTTGGATAGCCCACCGTGTGTCGTTGAATTAGCCATCTACAGCCTTGTTATAAAGTAATTTGTAAAACATTAAATTCAAAGTTCAAATTCGTGTTAGAAAAAAACAAATTATTAAATTTGAATGATAATATTAAATAAAAAATAATTCAATTAAAAAAATATTATCTTACTTTTATTTTTTTTAATTTAATGGAAAAATTGTGATTTCATTTATTAGTGGTAAACTAAATTACATTTAAAAAGGTATCTAGTAATTGGATAGTTTATACCATGAGAAATGTGGGTTTTTTATAATGACAATAAAACAAAACAAAAAGTGTCTTTCTCATAGTCTATGTAGTAGCTTCTTATCTATACCATAAATGTCTCTCTAGTTATCATCTAAAAAGGAATTTTTTGTTTACTTTCATACCATGTTTATATAAAAATCAATGTTTAAACCATAGTATTGCAAAAGAATCAAGTGAAGATTTCTAGACTTTTAATTATTTCCAAAGGTTAAGAACATATTTTTGCAGTTGCCCTATTTATTTTTATGTGGCCATACATGCACCTCAATCAGTAGTCCAACTTTGCAAAAAGGAGTCACAATACTTGTAAACTAGATTGAAGAAGATATCAACAAGCATGTCCTTTAGATAATGTAATTTTTGAAATAGAGGTAAAGTAGACTAATTTTTTAGTTGAGTTATTCCCAACATCCATTTTATCACTATTTGGGAGTCCCCATATATATGAACTTTTGAGATCTTAAGGCCTCTTGTGAGTTGCAAAATCAATTTTAAAGCAAAGAGTTCTACATAGTTGTTTGTGGTTGGTCTTGTGTTTGTTGATACGTCGAAGGATGAGTTTTGATTTAGATTTAAAATTCCACTAGCCCCTCCCATAGAGGGAGAATCTTGGGATGCACAATCAAAAAAATCCCAAGGGAAATAAAATTGTAAGGAAACTCCTTGTATTTGAGGATGGGCCTTTCCATTTGAATCATGTTTTAATTAACTAGCTATAGAAAAACTACTATGATTGCTCTCATGGAGATATGGTTTTAGTCTTCAAAAATTACGTGATTTTGTTTAAGGCAAATTCTCCAAGAAATCGTAAGAGGGAGGACTTTATGCTTTGGGGTTTTTGTGACTTACAACCATCTTTTTAATTTTTCTTAAACTAAAATGACATCCCAAAGGAATTTTTGGTTTTCTAATTGACTTAATTCTTTTGCATACTTCCTTTGAGGAAGATCAATGTATGAAAATATGCTTGATTGATGTTGATTCAACCTTACACAAGGGACAATAGCCTATGTCATGAAAGCTCATTTTTGCAAAGTTGTCACAAGTAACAACCTTGGCTTTTAGAACCGCATGAACAATTTAGATTTGGAAGGACAATTTACCTTCCATATCACTTTCCCCCTTCAAGGGAGTTCAAGAGGAGCATTTCTTACACTAGAGAAAATTTGAAGTATGGAATTTATTTTGAAGTTTCTAAATCTTGGCTAATCTCATTAGTATCTAATATGAAAGCTATAAAATGTTTGTGTGACACCCTCCTCCCACGCTTACCCAAGTAATCGGCCAACTGGGGTAAACATGTGATGAGGAGCTACTATGATTCGACTCAACCTCCTATCTGACCTTAAGGAAGTGGAATCAATGGAAACACATCATATATACCTTCTACATCATCAACAAAACTCCTAAGAACCATCCCAACCTTATTGGTAACCATCCCCTAGGTCCCACTGAGGTTTTAGACCACTTGACCCTCGAACATTTCCATGATATGGGCCTAACAACATCCAGAAGGATTTGGACACTTTCGTAACAAGGCATGCCAACGTTCAGGGACTATTTTGTTCAATGTTGTGCTAGCATCCCTGGGATTTGAGCCACTTTTTCAGGCCCTGAGTGCACGTCACTACCCAAAATTGAATGACACCTTTAGAACAGAAAGATAACAAGGAAATTATGTTGCAACTTAAAATACTTGAACAAACCCTTAACTCGACCCCTACTAGCCATGATAGGAATTTTATCAAACATATCATGAATATATAATCTACAGGTGTAAACAACATATTTAAGCATAAGGGTCTCATACTTATCTGAAAATCACTAAGAAGCATTGTTCATTTATATCATTTGTTGCATTATCATCTATGAGCTCATAGATACATTGTTCATTCATTTACAAGTAAAAATTTGATGAAAGCCATACATAGACATTGTCATAAAACATATACATAACCAACATAATAGAAAAAAAAAATACCAAGGAAATCACAACCATATGATCCTCATATAAACTAGTATAATACTCCTAGAAATACAAGGAGAAAAAACCTCATATTGATGATGCAAAATCTAAACTCAGGATGGGACTGCCACATTCCATGTGACCATAGAATGGTTGAGCCAAATCTCTCTTTAGTCGTTCACCGTCGTGCCATATTCCAAGCATGAATGTTGGACTCAAACTAAAAGAACCAACCGGGGCATCCTAAGGCTAAACCACCTCATCCTCATCAATAGAAACTAGACTTTACCGTAATCCATCTTGGATCACTAGGCCAACATAATAAACATGTAATAACATGCTTTACCATGATCTCCACTAGATCACTAGGAAAAATAAGGATGAATGCTGTTGGATTTCTCCACCTACACTGTGAGGCATTTTCCTATCTCCTAGTTTCTTAGGCTTTACCCCTATCCACACTGGATCACTAGGCCCTAAACTGAGACCCACTCTCAGGCTTTACCACATATCGCAACCCGGGATTACTAGGCCCAATGGAGAGAAATCCGCGTCTTTGTTTTACTGTATATACAGCCAATCACCGACAAGGATTTCTAGGCCCACTGAGGCACACAAAATAAGGCTTACCTCAACCCTTAGTTGATTTCAATGGTTACAAGGCCATGTGTTCTATCATGTGGAAATCCAACTCACTCAGCTTCGAATCAATTCAACAATCCAACTCAACCAAAACATGATAATCCCACAACACCATGGTATTGTAGCAGCTACAACCACCCTCCAAAATTTTAGCCTGCACGAATTTCAAAGCCTCCCTTTAAAAGTTTCACTGGATGACTGTGCACACTCGAGTTCGCTCCATGAGCTCGTGTGAGTCTTTACATCGACCTTGCTTATTTATTGCATTCAAGTTTCTGCATGCTAATGTCTAAGTCATGCTTGTGACCATGTTCTAGTTATGCTCAAAGTCCTCACTTTGTATGTGCTTGTTTTGTTCACTATGAAAGCATCTGTCGCACTCACACACAGAGTCACATTCGTTGTCGCGCTTGCCACTTGCATCGTCGATAGTAATGTTGAACATGTGTGTCTAGATGGTTTGAATCGTTTCGTTGTTGAGTCATGTGAGTGTGTGTTTGTATGATCACTTATGCATATTTTGATCATTCAAACACTTAGTCATTTTTTATGAAGTTCTGACGAAAAGACTCCCCTCTGACAGTTAGACCCTCACCCCACTTTCGACTCGATCGACTATCAACCAGAATAGTGCAAAAGCACCAAGATAGTATTTTCAATCTATTCTACCCACAAGCAATCAAATTGACTGCCATGGTGACCACCCAAACAGTCGGCCCGACAGTCACCCCAGGACTAACTCCCTTCAAAAGTTGTGTAGATGCCACTGACCTCACTGGCTCAACTCATTGAGGAAATTGTGCAGACATGCCTGACAAACACCAAGTGCCCGTCTTTATCTCCTTCAAAAAATTGTGCAATTTTCCTGGTCAATCATCTGGACAGTCGACCAACTGCTCATCCAAGAAATTGCACAGTTTTCATGAACAGGCCTTCTGTTGTACAGTAGTCTCCTTAGCTTAGAAATTGCGTAGATATGATCAACATGCCAACTTCCTAGCTTCAGTGCAATTTCCTCACCAGCAGCAGACTCCCCAGTTCCCTCCAGGAATTACGCAGTTTCTGTTGCCAGTGACTAAGAAACCAACTACTAGTTCCCTCTAGGAATTGCGCAATTTTCGCTGCCAGTAACCCCAGTAGCCAGCTGCCAATTCCCTATGGGAATTGCACAGTTTTGGCTGCCACCAACTAGCTTCCAGTTCCCTCTAGGAATTATGCAGTTTTGGCTATCAATCTCCCAAGAAGTTCCCCCAAAAAATTGCGCAATCCCTGCTTGTTGACCCTTCATGTAGCTTGACCCACTCCTCTAGAAAATTATGCAAATTTGGCTAGTTAGCCCCACTGCCCATTCATTCCGAAAAATGCATAGAGCATGCCTATCTTGCCTTCCTGTAGCCTGGACTGTCCCTCTAAAAATTTGCGCAAATTTGTCTCCGAGCCGAGCCAGACCTCGCAGACAGTCACTGTCAACTCAGATTTCACATATTTATTACTCAGTGACTCTTGCGTAACTTTCATCAACATTGTCGGGAGCTATCATCCTGCTTCACAACCTTGCTGCTTCTCCTGGTCACCTACATCCAAAGTGATAATGTGTCATGGTAGACTAGGATTTTTTTGGATTTGATGTCATCTCATCATGAATGAATGTAGGTATAGGTACACAAAAAAACATGGAAAAATGACATATGGGATGAACAAAGGAAGCACATGCAGAAGGTCAGGTTCAACAATGGATAAATGAACCATACATGCAAAATGGATGAATGTGGCAAACATGCCCCTTCGCGAACAGATGAGCCTGGCAAGTATACCAACATGCAAGCAAGGAACAACACGTTAAAGCTTCATCAAGCGAACCAAGGACCATCGAAGACTCTGCGCACCTCCCCATGCTAAGGTGAAGCTATGAATACACCATGAAGACATCCATCACCTCGTAGAACTCTAGCTCGACATGCACTCCAGTAATAGCATGAATGTACGAGCACTATCATGTCAAGTCATTTCGAGTCACATCATGAGTCATGTCACCCACATCTCCACTATGGGCTTGCTGTTAATCATTTTGATGTAACGTGGAAGTCCAAGAGACCCACTTATTGAAAAAAGACTCTTGTAAGTTTAAAAGTCATGAAATTCAAATGGTCATGAGGGTACTTGAACAAACACAAGGGTTGATTTCACCCTTGGCTATAAATACCCCCTCATTTGTACATGTAAGGGACTTTTCAACTCAGCTCCACCCACATTTCCAAGAGAGTTTGTAATATTTTCTTTGAGAAGTAAATAGTGTCTCCAATGTCTCGTACTTGAGATTACTGATGTATGGTGTAACAATGTTTCTTGGAACTTTCACTTAATTCAGAAGCTTGCTAACAGGCCAACACGTTTTCACACATGTATTATATCTATTGTAAGACTGATCTTTGCATGTTGCTTTAACCTGTTTTCTACATCTGAATTGCTTCATTTTTTTTAATGCATAATCTATTAATGGAAATGTGTTGTATATGTTGTTAACATTGTCTCGCCCATGTAGAATTCTCTTCCAAACATCAGATAGAACTTTCGCACGAAGCTTGTTGTAACAACTATTGCACTCATTTAGACTGATCCATTGAGTGTTGTAAGTGTCATCTAAACTTCTATGTTGTGACTGCCACAATCGTGTCAGCTTATCCTCGAGAAGTTGTGCATGTCCTATTATGTTGTGTGTTCCTAACCATGTTGGGACTGCTCCCAATCAACCTAGAACTCACTCTCACCCTCTCCCTCGATAGTGAAAGAACCATTGACACAAGTGACACTTAGACTCACCAAGCACATGAACCTCACTTCTCGAAGACAAAGAAAACCACTCTCCTATGCTGACAAGCAAGAGTTGAGGCAGATTTTTAAGACGATGATAAACGGGCCATCGTACCAGATGGGACTCCTACACCAAATGGTGTGAGGTCTAGCTAGGACTTCATACTGGGGAGATCCCCTGAATGTTGGTGGTTCCAACACCATCAGCATTTTTGGCGCTAGAAGGATGGCAACTATTTGTACATGGTTGAAATTCCCCTCACAGTTATTCATCAACCATCTATTCAAGGTAGTAACTCGCACTCCCTCCCACGTACACATGATTTTGTAGTTGGTTACTCCTCACCTCCTAGAATTGAACATGAGATTTCATATCAACACCTTCGCTCAGTCTATCCCATCACTCACCAATTCGCAAAAGCAGTGAGACTAATCAAAGGTGTACAACATCTTCCACAGACTTCTAGGAATCCAAAAGCCACTCCCGCGGGAGTTGTTGTATCATCGGTGGAAGAAGTAGTCCTTTCCATGCTTGAAGGTCTAGAAGATGATATTCAATATAGAGAGGAACCTCCAATCGTCCTTGAAGACGAATAAGGAACCCTTGTGATCTTGGGATCGAACTCCAGTATAGGAGGTGTAGGGGAAGGCAGCGGAGGAGGTGGAGGTGGAGACGAACCGAAAGACTCAGATCTGGAACCATCAGACTCTGAAAGAGAGGAAGAGGATGAAGAAGATGAAGAGGATGAAGAAGGGGAAGAGATGGCTGACCCAAATCTTGAATGGATTACTCAGTGACAATTGGCTCTCACATCTATTTTGCATAATATGCTGAAGCAAGCGAAGAGAATGAACATCAAATTCAGTCCTTACAACACATTGAAGGTAGAAGACCACTTAGACAACTTCTACCTACAACTGCAGACCTTTGAGGTACGTTATGACGACATAGCATGTAGATTGTTCCCATGTACCTTGTACGGTCGTGTAACTGCGTGGTATCACAGCCTTCCACCTAACTCCATATAGAACTAGGGTTCTTTCAAACGTATGTTCCTGGAAAATTTTGTTGATGACAAGACCCTAGCCATGCTACTCAAAGAATTGGGAAGCCTCAAGATGGATGGAAAAGAGAAAGTGAAAGAATTCAATAAGAGGTTTATGCATATTTTGAAGAAATTTGCAGTAGACACTAAACCTCATGACTCCATCACTATTGACTATTACATGTCTGCATTGTCGACCACCATTGCACATTTCATGAAGCGAGCTGCAAAGCCAACACTTTTGGAAAGTTGCGAAGAGGCTGTTGTTGTTGAAAGGACCTACACGCAATCGAATTCATCAAGGATGATGAATCAACGAAAGACTCCAAGGATGCAGGTAGAAAGCCGCAAGTAATGGCAAGCAAAGGTAGAGATAAGGAATAAACTGATACTAAGACCCTCACTCACATTGTTAAGAACTTGACCACCAAAATGTTTAAGCTCAAGCAATGGAAAATGAACACGTTCACAAGCATTCATCCGCCCAGACAGAGACAAGAAAACAACTCATCAACTAGCTTATTAAGCAACAACTAGTCCTCTTTGAAAATTTCACAAAAGCTTGTGTTCCAACTTGATCAGTTCATTGATCCTAAGTTTTTTCCTTCCATGAAGAGTTCTACCCTGATAACTCTTGTTCAAATTGGAAGTGAGTTGTTAACTCTATCTGTAGTAATACACTCCATGCAGAAGGTGATATGCAGGAGTAGCTAGAAGACATTGATGATGACAAATAGGTTGCACCTGATGAAACAGTAAGTTCTAGGTATGTGGTGAATGTGTTTCAATGCTCACAAGTAATATCAAAGATGAACACTGAGAAGTAGCCCCAAAAGAAAAATGATCGTTACAATCTTAGGAGTAGAGGGGCTCCCCCTACGTTTGGGGAAATGTAAGAGAAGGTGAGGAAACTGATAAATAAGGCCAACCCACTGGCGACCTCAAAGAAAAAAATAAAAAGAAAGTCTGGGAAGAAAATGGTGAATAAGAGTACATCCATGAGCATCAAGTTATGAAACACTCTGCCAGACAGCACAAACACCCCTTCCACCCTAGACACCTCGGTGAATCTTCTACCTTTGGACTACAACATAGTTGAGGACATGAAGGAAACTCGAGCGAACATCAATATGTTCAAGTTAGCCAAAGTCTAGATTCAGTGAGGCATCCTATTGCATGTGTTGGGACAAACTGAAATAGACAACACAACCTCTACCAATAAGGGAGCATGCACACCTCCTGGATCACTATCCACTATGCTTAATACACTTCGGATGGAAGATGTAAACTAAGGTTGCCCTCCATTCCTTCTTTCATTTGAAGATTTCAACAACAATGTCCAAAACTTCTTGGTTGATTCTGGAATGGTAGCCAATGTTATGCCACTCTCCATTTCTAAGAAGATCAATGCACAATGGAGAAAAACATCCACGAGAATCATCCAACTTGATCGAACATCAGTACCAGCCATTGGTGAACTGCGAGACATGATCATCCAACTATCTCATGACAATCAAGTCCACCAATGTATCAACATATTTGTCGTGGACACACCGGAAGCATATGGATTTCTACTCAACAGAGACTGGTCCAGCAAGCTAGATGAATCTTTTGCTACAAACTCGTCTCACATGTGGCTTTCATACAAGGGAAGATGAAACCAAATCTGGGTGTTATCCGAAAGGTATATGAAACACAATGTTACTCCCCTTAAAGGCAAGAATGAACTGTTGGCCTTCACAAAACTCATGTTTGGCAACTTCCTCTTGGAAACAACATTGGAGTGTTATCTTGCACAGGCAACCCCAAACTCATCGACATGCAGTTGGGACTCCTTCCTTACCCAAGTTATCGTAATGAAACTTGCACTGGTCCAAGAGAATCTCGGCCCACACATGTATCATTTTCAGTCATTAGGTAGGGGGATTAACAACCTTCCTGCCAACGTCCATGATCTCAAACATTAATTTTAGTAGGTCAGGCCGCGCCCATGCCTTGTACATAGTCTACTTGTTGTTTGTTGGTTTCATCATGTTTTCTTTGCTTATTATCTTGGTTTTTTCTTTGTTTGAATTTTCTTACTATTTTTTTGTTCACATTCATTTTGTTTGTTTGATAGATTACTATTTTTTTTCCGGAAATAAGTGTTGTCGACTGCTAACTTCCTGATTTTGAATAGAGTATGTGGCTGAAGTTGGAAGAAACTTGTGACACTTCAGCACTTGGCTAGTCTTGTGTCCACCTTCTCTTTGCTTGGTTGTAAATTTTGGCCAATGACATCTTGACGGATAATACGAACCATCTACAAGGGAAGTTTTGGTCCAACCATGAACCTATGTCCACACTGGGAAGCTCCATGCCTGTACTCAACCTTCTACTCTATGTATTCAAGCTCATCCAACTGGTATAAATGGAGAAGTGGAAAATCTAAATGAGCAAACCTACACCAGAGTTCTTACATGCTTCTTTGAAGGAACAACCTCTTCTACTCTCAATAAGTTTGGATCCCTCTTTTGCTCGAAAAATAAATAAGTGCCTATGCACAGTCCTCTTGAAAAATATAAAGGTGAAAGAAGAGAAAGGCTTTTTGCATAGAGAGGTGAATCATGCAACTCCATTGGGATACTAACCAAGCTCGCTGGCAGTGAAACAATGTGTGTGTTCCTGCGTGACTTCATCGGGGTACTGTTTAGGCCTGTTGGCAATGGAGCAACACCAAAGATGAAAACTTATACTCTGAAAATCTTCAACTCATGAGCTAAACAACCCTTCCAAGATTCGAAACACTGAGATCTAAGCTGAAATTTTGATTTTGTTTGACTGAGTTGGCAGAGGGTGAACCACGTATGTCCATGGGGTAAGTGGGGAAACTAATGTAACCCACATAGTGATTCAATACTCCCTGAAAGACGAAGGACCTGTGCTAGAAATGAACCGAAACAAAGAAGCTAAAGTTCTACGAGTGCATTGCCAAGTGTTGTAATAGCTACAACTACCCTCCAAAATTTTGGCCTGTAGCAATTTTAGAGTCTCCCTTGAAGAGTTTCACTTAATGACTGCACACACTTAGGTTCACTCCATGAGCTTGTGTGAGTCTTTACATCCACCTTGTTTATTCATTGCATTCAAGTTTCTACATGCTAATTTCTAAGTCATGCTTGCGACCATATTCTGGTTATGCTAAAAGTCCTTGCTTTGTATGTGCTTGTTATGTTCACTATGAAAGCATCTATCACACTCACACATGGAGTCACATTCAATGTCGCGCTTGTCACTTTCACCATTGGTCAGTGATTTTGAACATGTGTGTTTGGATGGTTTGATTCGTTTCATTGTTAGGTCATGTGAGTGTGTGATTTTATGATCACCTATGTATCTTTCGATCGTTCACAAACTTAGTCATTTTTGTTGATGTTCTGATGACGAGACTCCCCTCTTACTGTTGGGCCCTCACCCCTCTTTCGACTCGACCGACTGTCAACAAGAATAGTGTAGAAGCACCAAGCTAGTATTTTCAAGCTACACGGCCCGCAAACAATCAAATAAACTTCCACATTGACCGCCCAGATAGTCAGACTCCATAATCACCCCGGGACTGACTCCCTTCAAAAATTGCATAGAGGCCACTGACCTCACTTGCTCAACTAACTGAGGAAATTGTGTAGACATGCCATATAGACACCAAGTGCCCATCCCTGTCTCCTTCAGAAAATTATGCAGTTTTCCTAGTGAGTCATCTAGACAGTGGACCGGTTGCTCATCCAAGAAATTATGCAGTTTTCATGAGCAAGCCTTCTATTGTCCAATAGTCTACTCAGCTTAGAAATTATGCAGAGATGATCAACAGGTTGGCTTCCCAGGTTCAGTGCATTTTCCCCACCTATAGCTCTTAGTAGGAGATTGCAAGTTACCTCTAGGAATTGTGGAGTTTCTGCTGACTAGCCAACTCCCAGTTCCTTTTCGGAATTGCGCATTTTTGGCCGCCAGTGATCCCAGTAGCCAATTACAAGTTCCCTCCTAGAATTGTGAATTTTTGGCACCCAATGACCCCAGCTACCTGCTGCCAGTTCCCTTTGGGAATTGGGAAGTTTTGATTGCTAGTCCCTTGGGAAGTTCCCCCAAAAAACTATGAAATTCCTACCTACTGACCCTTCATGTAGCTCGTCCCGCTCCTCTCGAAAATTGTGCAAATCGAGTTATCCAGCCCCACTACCTGTTCATTCCAAAAAATTTGCAGAGCATGCATATCTTGCCTTCCTACAACCTAGAGTGTCCCTCCAAAAATTTGCACAATTTTGTCTCCCAGCCGAGCCAGAGCTTGCAGATAATCACTATCGACTTAGACATAGAAGGATAGGTTCACCAATAGATGAACAAATGATACATAGCCTTCCATCCTCAAACTGATGGCTAGACAGAGTTTGCCAATAGGATGATCGTACACATTTTTTGCATGTACAACTCAAAGCATCCACGCACATGGGATGAGATCATCCCCTATGTTTAGCACAGCTATAACTGAGCTCTCCACATCTCGACTGGTCATAGCCCTTTTCAGGTGGGCTTGGTATTCCAGCCACTATGTCCCATTGATGTGGCCATGCCATTTACAGCTACTCACACAGATTTGGCTCGTGTCCAGTCTAAAACAGATACGGAAAACAACTTCATTGAACACATCCAACATATTCTCCAGCAATTCAACGACATTCTGGAGAAATCAAATGCCAAGTATAAGCAACGATATGATCAACATTGAGTACCACACAAGTTTCAGGTGGGCGACAAAGTCTGGTTGCATTTGCGAAAGAAATGCCTTACTAGAGCCTATTGAAAACTTAGACCACTCCGATATGGGCCTTACACCATTACCAAGGTTGTGGGAGACAATGCATTTGAGGTTAGCATTCCCCCAATCCTTGGCCTGCACCCCGTGTTCAATGCGGACCGCCTTCGGCCATACTTTCCACCATTACTAAACACATCTGATATTAAAGAACAATGCACAGCCACAGAGTTAAATCTAGATTTCATGGACCGAGGTACAATTGATTAGATCATGGACACACAAATCAAGCACATTCGTGAGCAGAATATCCATCTGTATCGAGTTGTCGAGGCAGGCCAATTCCTTCACCAGGGAAAGTGGCTCACCAGGGACCAAGTTCAACAGATTTTCCTCATCTCATGAAGGAAGTCAACGCAATGGGGACCATTTCTTCCTAAGGGGGGACAAATGATCCAGGTGGATTTTGGTGGCCACCCACCAAGTCCACTTGGACCCCCACCATTGTTTCTTTTAGCTTTTTAGTTTCCTTAATTGTAGCACAGTTTACTATTTTTAGCAGTTTTTCGAGTCTTTAACTTGGGGAGCCATTTTGAGGCCCTAAACGACGTCTTTTGGGAAAACCAGGAGCAACATGGTGCCATGGACCAATGTTTCTCTTCCCAAAGTTTTAGTCATTGGATAGATATTTCTAACGAGATATTGTGTGCGTCAAATGGACACCGTATGCCAAATTTACAACCCCGGGAAGTTGATGTACCAATTTACCCAAATGAGGCCCACAATTTGGCGTTTCATCTTCTAGGGTTAGGTTTTTTGATGTTTAGGGTTTTCCATTGTTTCTCAACAATAAATAGGGCTTTGAGCCCCATTGTAACATGGTTTAGAGGCATGTAGCCATCACATCTCTTCTCAGAGATAAGCTACCATCACCCTAGCTAGTTTATTTCTATTTCTGTTTGTAAGCATATTTCAGTATTTTACAGTAATGAAATGAAGTATTATTTCTACTGCATCTCTATATGTATGGTTATATCTATAATTTGTTACGTTCCTATTTAAATCCAGATTAGTGGAGGAACCCATCCTAGCGGCCATAGATGTGGCCATGATCTTCCCCTTACTTTGAGAGCGAATCAAAAAAAAAAAAAAATCCTTAGTTTGGGAGATGTCTTACAACATATATTTGTATAGGTCAAAGAGATAGAAATAAGTGGGGCTAACTGCAATATATTATACAACTTATTTACCATAGTAATCTAACTTATTTGCCAGAGGGGCGAATGATCCTTGTTGGTTAAAGAAAATTGGCAAAGGAAATGGAAAAGGATTTTAAAGCGCAATGAGACATTAATTGGCATTTTATTTATGACAATAATCGAAATTAGGAGAAAAGGAAGATGAATGGTCACAAATTTGCATGTGAGGAGGAAATGAAGGAAAATAATGGAAAATTGAAGAAATTAGAAGCCTCATTGATAAAAAGGCTTATGATGATCAGTTGTTAACCATATTTTAGTTTAGTTTTGGAGCTTTCTCTCTATTCTCTCTCTCTCACTCTCTCACTCTTGGACACTTAGAGCATTAATGGTGCACTCTAGTGTTGAATCAAGGAAAGTAAAGGAACTCAAAACAAGACAAAGGAAAGCAAGGATCAAGCAAGGAAGGGCTGCATCTAACAACTACATTGGGATTATTTGCAAGTATCCATTTGCATCTGTGACTTCCTTGATAAATTTGGCATGTATGGTACATGCATGTGTGTATTTGGTTATCCTATTGTCATTGTCATGAGTTTCTCTAGGTGTGATAATGTTCGTCAACCTTGCCTTGCCATTTCCGGATAGCCATGGTGTGATGTGTTCTCTTGTATTTGGCTAAGCAAGATTTCTGGATGGTTTTGAAACTAAGTGAGGTCGTATCTGAACGAAAGAACACAAGGTCGAGTAATCCTTGAACCAGAATAGGACTAGGGTAAAGCTATATTTTGTGTGCCTCGGTCACGGGGGCTTCACTAAATGAACCTATGACATATCGCGTGCATTCATGGCATACTAAACAACACCCCTAATTTGACTATATATTGAAAAATACTTCTATAACTCACATTATTTAAACCCCTACCAATATGAACCCAATACACCTCCCTAATTTAAAAAACCCTTACTTTCACTAGATATTGTAGGTATCCATTTTTTCATTAACATTTTTTATACCCCTTTATATTTTTTCATTAACATTGAGCTCCATTTTTTATACCCGTCAATATAAAAACCCTTTACCCCCTTTATATCCCCCAATATATTAAGTCAAATTTTCCTCAATATATATTCCCCAATATTAACCCACGTGGTAGGGTATTGGTCCCCCAATGAAGCCCCCATGGCCTGGGTGGACCTAGGAATCCTCGACTGGTGACTAACAGGATATACGGTAAATCCTAGAGGTGTGTGCCCTCGATTACGACTAGGATTTCTAGACTAGTAAATGGCAGGATATCCTGTAAAGGCTCGAGCATGGAGTCTTGATTAGGCCTAGGGATACTCAACCATTGTATGGAAGGATATATAGTAAATCCTAGAGACTAGGAGACAAGAAAATTCCTCACAGCGTAGGTGAAGTAATATGGTGGCGTCCATTCTTGTTTAGGGCCAAGTGATCTATTAGGGATTACGATAAAGCTTGAGGAAACCTAGTCTGGTTTGGTTCTAAGTCTTTCATTCATGCTTGGAATATGGCATGGGGGTGATTGGATAAAATAAATATTTGATTCAACCAATATATGGTCAGGTGGCTCGTGGAAGCCCCAAACTTGGTTGGCTTTTGCATTCATTCATAATAGTTTATTCTCCTTGGTAGTTCATGTGTAAATGTATTGGGTTATATATGGCTTATATGGCTATTTTATCCTTGCTATTTATGTATGTTATGGGTATGTTTTATGACATACTTGATGTATGGATCTCATCATGTTTTGATTAGTAATTGAAATTATAGTGAATATTTGACATAATAGATGATAATTCAACTACTGAGATATGGAAACAATGATTCCTTATGAATCCTAGCTAAGTATGAGACCCCTATGCTCAGATCTATTGTTATGACCTGCAGATTGCATATTTGTGACATGTTTAACGAAATGTCTGTCATGGCTAGTAGGGGCACAGTCATGTCATTGATAAAGTGTTTTCATTTATACTTATGTTGCAATGTCTTTTATCTTTCCTCAAGGTTTCATGAAGTTATGGGCAGTGGCTTGAGTCTTGGCCCTGAAAAAGTGGCATAGAATCCGAGGTCGTTGACTTAGATCTAACTGAAAAATTCCATAATCATTGGCATGCCCTTGTTGTGGGAGTGGGGAGTGACTTGAATGCCTCAGTCACATGCATGGATTTTCAGGGGAGCGATTAGGGGTCCATATCAGCGAAATGTCAAGTTACCTTAGGCGTTTGTCACCTCGAAGGGTTGGTTGGCTCCTGAAGGTTCTGTAGCATGTGTGGAAGGTCAGATTGGTTTTTTTTTTCTTTTCAATTCCACTTTGTTGACTGTACATTGGGAGTTGAAGCACATCATAGTAGCCTCTTGTCACATGTCTTTCCTAGTAGACTGGTTAACTTGGGTAAATATGGGAGGAGCGTTTTACAGAGTTGTATGAAAGCATGGATCAACAGTTGGACTAAATGGGCATAATATTTTTAACATGAATGCATGATAGATGTATATGTCCTTGTTATTTATGCATGGTGATGGTCATTGTTACAGTTGTGTGGTCATCTAAAATTTAATGAGGCTGTTGCTGGGATGTGTTTGTCATGAATGCATATTGATTGTATATGCATTTTTTATGTATGTCAATGTCTATATGTTATTATGCATGCACTATCATGGCCATTGCTGTTCTATTTTTTCATCATGATTATATTTTCATGTTTTGATGCTGATGTGTTGTCTGAGATAGAGTAGGAGATGTAGATCACCAGAGGGAGATTACAAAACTAGACCTCGAGGTAAGAGAATATTGTCATATAGGTTTCTATGTTGGGTATGCATGTATTTTAGTTAATGGATTGTTACATGCATTAGGGTTATATACATGTTGTCATCTATTGTTGTTATGGTTATGAGTATGATAGATGCTTATGAATCAGTATGGTCATATGCACATTCGTCTGATATTCATGTGTGGCAGTAACCTATTGGTTTTCTATGTTATTTAACTTAATGATTATTTTATATGTTGTTGATGACTACGTTTTATGTTAAGTTGTTGTTAGTATATGCTCATTAATTTGATGATTAGGGTTACTTAATTTAAGATCTTGATGTTATATGTATCATGTTGATCTCGATTGGCCTATACATATGGTCATGGTTATGGTATTTAGGTATCAGCTGACGTATTTGCGACATTTCTTTGTACTAATATAGGGTGATTGTGCAAGATGTGATTGTTATGCATGAATGTCAATTATTTATAAGTTTATGACGTAAACATGTTATCTAGTTTCTGTTATAAATATCATGACCTTATTTACATTTTAATTGATGTGATGTGAAGTTATATTGTGCTAATCTAGATTGATTATGCAGACAAAATATCCTCCCCTGCGATACATTAAGGTATGAGTTTGATTATGCCATCTATTTGGTGTTTGAATGTCTGATTATGTCATCTAATGGATTTATTTAACATGGTATGTTTGTAAGTTGTTTGAATGTTCGATTAATTGCATGATATGAGTGCGTGTATGTAAGATTGTATGAATGAATGGTCTTGTTTCAAAATGGTTTAACTAACACATATGTGTTGAGACATCTAATATGTACTTGAGTGTAAGTAGGTGATAATTGTAGAATTATGTATTATGAATTATCAATGTGGGTTGATTGTTGATTATGACATGGTTGTTAGACTTGGTAAAGGGTGATTTCAAGTTGATAGATATGTTGTATTGATCTTTGGAACATGTTGTTGACATGTTTTCTCAGCTACAAGGTAGCGTGTTTGGCACAAAAAGGTAATATAACTTGTATATTGTATATTTATCTATGGGCCAATAGTTATGTGTTTATGGTAGTATGATGCAGGAGATTGCATGGCAAGAGACTGCCATGAAATATTGAAGAAGGCTTAGGTTGAGATTTCCCTTGGAAGCTTGGGAACCATGGGGATTGAGTCATGGTGTTGTTTGTTAGAATATTATATATATTACGCAGCAATGGAACACATAAAATATTGTAGAAATATAAACACACAAAACACACAAAACAAGAGAGACACAAATATACTTGGTTCACCCAGTTTGGGCTACATCCACCTCGAACAGCCAGTCCTTCCTTTCTATTATCTAACAAAATGAAGACACACAACCTACAACAAATCCGCTGTAATATCCTTTGTATTCTCTCATAGTATCACCTCTCTGTTTCTCGCTCACACGGAATACACATCTATCTCACAACCTCAAATACAATGCCCTCATACAAAGAGAGGGGTTGCCTTCTAGGGAAAAAAACCCTAAACTAAACATAAGTTCTACCGTCAGATCATCCGCCTAATGAACAACCCAGATTGACTAGAAATTACTATACCTTTACAAGGCAATTTTACAGCTGTTTTTAGCTTCGAGAGTGCTGCCCCCGAAACCCCCCGCCAGGGGAGGGCTCCCAAAGGTCGCAGTCGTCGCCCCCTGGACCCCCCTTGCAGTGAATATTTTATGGGCGGCGTTCCCTCCCCCATTTTGAACTGGGGTCCAATGTGGTGGTACTTTTGAATATAGAATATAATCAGGCTCCACACCCAACATTGTTTGTTTGTGATTTTTTCTTTTATGATTTGTTTTTTCTTATTTTTCAGTTTTGTTTATGTCTACTGTACGGCTATACCACTTTGTTTTTGATGTCGTATTTTTATTGGTTTCATAATTTTCCTCTTGTGGTTTTCTTCTTGTTGTCTTTTATGTTTTGAGGGTCTCAAGATTTGGTTGGGAAAGAGGAAATTTAGTGGAGATAAGGGGGAGTTTAATCCAGTCCAGCAGGTAATGTAAGACCCGGATGAAGATCGGTGCATGTATAAGGGTAGTTGAAGGAAAGGTTATAATAGTCATTTGGATTGGTTGGGTCCATTGGGGTAAATGGATAGTGGAAGGAAAGTCATGGGAAAGGTAATGAGAAAGGTAAAGTAAATGGATTTGAGGCGATAGATGCCTTAGCTAAGTGGGGAATATTTTTTCTTAATGTTGTGCATGTTGTGCATGGATAAAGAGAGGTTTCTTTAAACTTGACCTTATGATATCTGATCATTATGTTGTGATCATGATTAGGATAATGTGTGTGTATATATGTGTGTGTGTGTGTATGTTTATTTCGTTTTCCGATAGGTCCTCCAAGATTGTTATTGTTTTACGCTAATATGTGTGTGTATCTAAGTATTTATGTCACTGTGTAACAGGGTCGTGAGGGATCATTCTTGTGGAGAAATGATTGATTATGCAAGTGAATGGCATGAAGAGGTTCCTAGTATTATGGGGAATCAAGTGGGAAGAGTAGCCTCGACCAATTTATGAGGTTAGTATGATGTGGATATGAGTTAATATTATGTGTTTATACTGTGCATATGTTTACGTTATGGATAGGTGATTCTAAGAGACACATTAGCGGAATCTAAACAATGTAATCTGTAGCATGCTAGGATAAGCATGGACTGCATGAAGACACTGGAAGAAAGGTTTCTTGGTAGAGACAATGTGGTTTTAGATGTGAAGTGCTATTGTTGTGTATACGTTCTACATATTGTATATTCAATGATTAACCTATAGTGTTATGTGTTTGTTGTATATATGGTGTTGTGTGCATATCTCATATGCAGTGTCGGGTATAGATGGTGTTATGTACATGTTGGATATGCAGTGTTGTATACATATTGTACAGTGTGCATGATGGATATGCGGCGTTGTGTGTATATGGTGTTATGTGCATTTTGGATATGCGGTGTTGTCTATATATGGCGCTATGTACACATTGTATATGTAGTTCTATGTACATATGGTGATGTGTGCATATTTTACATGTGGTGTTATGTACATATAGTGTTGTGTATATGATTGTACATGTGGTGTTGTGTGCATGTGATGTTGTGTACATGTTGTAGATGTGGTGTTTTGTGCATGTGGCGTTGTGTACATGTCTTGCATGTGGCATTGTGTACATGTGGTGTCGTGTATATGTCATGCATGTAGTGTTGTTTACATGTTTTATTGTGTAGATGTTGTACATGTGGTGCGGTGTACATGTAGCTTTATGTACATGTTGTGCAGATGGTGTCATGTACATGTGATATTGTGTACATGTTGTCCAAGTGATGATGTTTATAGGTGGTAATGTGTACATGTTGTAAATGTGTTACTAGTATACATGTGGTATTATGTGCATGTTGTACATTTCATACAATTTATGTGCATTGTGTAGTCATGGCATCATGACATGTGCATTTGTTGTGTTGTACTATGTGTATGTATGTGTATTGTGTTGTACACCATATGTAGGAGTATGTATTGTGTTGTGTTGTACACCGGGTGTAAGTGAATGTGTTGTGATGTATATTAGGTGTAGGTGTATGCATTTTGTGGCATCATATGCTGTAAGAAAAAGGCACTTGGTGTTTTCTAGGTGTGGCAACCGATCCGATGTGCGTACGAAAAGGATAAGGATAAAGATAGAAGGGAAGGATCGATTAAAGGATAAGTATCAATATTTTATTTCAATTTTATTATCCATGTGATTTATGATTCTAATTTATGATGGATACATGTGATCTATGACTCTAGTTTATGATGTTGGCATGTGGTTCATGATGAATACATGAATATGGCTAGTATCAAGCTTGACACCTGTGAATATTTCTTCGAGGGTCTTTTTTTCTACCACTTGATGAGACACCTTATTTGGAACATATACAATAGTAGATGTAGCTTCTGGCCAAAGTAACTTTGGCACGTTTTGATCAAGGAGCATGCCGCGAGAAGCTTCTACTACAAACATGTTCTTCCTTTTAGTTAAACCATTATGTTCAAGAGTATATGGCACAATTGTTTCCTTCTTTCTCCCTTATTTCTTGTAAAATGCTATGAATTGGTTTGACATGTATTCCCTTACATTGTCGGACCTTTATATTTTGATTCTCTTTCTTACTTGATTGTTAATCAAGGCTTTGAATTCCTTGAACATTTGAAAGTCTTCATATTTATGCTTATGGTAGTATATCCATGTTTTTCTTGAGAAGTGTTCAATGAAGGTGTTGTAGTATAGATGACCACCAATAAAATGCATAGGCATCAAACCACATATATTGGAATGAATGAGATAGAGGACATCATTTGTCATGTTCTTACTAGAGGGGAAAGTTCTCTGTATTTGCTTTCAACTTGCACAACCTCGAAAAAATCCATCATTATGAGCTTGAACATTGGGGATACATGACACCAATTTCTTAAATTTCAGAAGTGCATCATAGTGTATATGAGCCATTCTGTGGTGCCATAACTCGCTAAGATGATTAATATTACAAACCAATGATAGGAGAGGTCTTCTAGTGACTCTATAGAGTCCTTCAAATCTAGATCCTAATGTGAATGCATCTCTCATAGGTGAATCAGTAGACCAAGTCAAAAAAATTCCTTCTGTGAAGGAAACCCTAATCACTTTATCTTCCATGTGAATATAGATACTAGATACTTCATTAATCCTGGTGCATCATAACAACATACAACAGAACTAATTCACCAGAATTCTGTTGAAATTTGATGGATCCAAATCCTTTCACAGGATGAGTGAATTTGTACCCAAGAATGATCTTCAACTTAGTCTCCATCTCTAACAGATTGTAGAGGACTTCCTTGTATCTAGACAAATGATGAGTGGTCCCACTGTCGACCAACGAACTATCCCGCGAATCGAGTGGAGAAGAACTAGTAAGGGAAGAAATAAGAATGTGTTCAGATTTATTTACATGATTACTTTCATACCTAAGATCCCTTGACTTCTTTTGAGGAGAATGATCTTCTTCATGGTCACTTGAGGAGTCTCTTCTTCTTCTCTCATATCTTCTATCAAGGTTATTCCTTTGATTGTTTTCGCTTCTTTTGTTATTGTTATTTCTTTTGGTGTTGTTACGTGGTCTCTTTCTCTTCTCAGGACAGTCTCAAGCATAATGACATTTCTTGTGGAAATTGAAGCATTCAATATGATAAAATGATCTATCATTCCTTCCTTTTGTATTTTGATAAGGAGGCTTCCTTCATGGACCTCCTTTTTCCTTCTTCCTTTTCTCATGAGAGATATGTGCAACGGACTCTCCCTCTTCATGGTTTTGAGTCCTTCCTCTTGCTATCATCTTTGATTCTTCTTGATTAAGATTCCCGAAAATTTCATCAAATGACGGAAGGACATTGTTATTTCTAATTGTAGTAATGAAGGTTTCCCAAATAGGAGGGAGACCTCTAAGAGTCACAACTACTAGTTCCCTATAAGGCACATTTTCTCCAACTCTATACAATTGATCTCTAATGCTAGAGATCATCATAATATAGGATTGAACAACTTATCCTTTGTTCATCTTGGTTTCCATGAGTTCATATTTCAAGGTGATGATCTCATTGAAGTTGTTGATTTCATACATGACAATTATCTTGCCATACATATCTTTAGAATTTCTTAGATTCCCAACATATGTAAGTAAATGATCTTATAAAACATTAGTTATAATTTGATTTTCCTTAGAATCACCTTCCTTATACCTGTTCTTGAGCGAAGGGGAGGCATTTTTTGGAGGCTCGAGCATCCTTCCCTAGATGTATTCCAGCACATCATTGTTGTCAATTATGATCTCAAATTTTAATTTCCATGCAACAAAGTTTGATGCGTCACCCAACTTTTCATGCTTCTTGATGGTAGAGGACGAAATCTTGACCTTGACTAGGAAATCTTCTTTCTAAAAATGAGGGCTTCAATGTTTGTCTTCTTTTGGGCCTTTCCTTTACCTTAGCTTTGATTCCATTTTAATTTTATCTAATTGTTGTATGTTGTATGAGTTACTTTAGCCCAATTTACCTTTTCATTAACAATGCATCCAATTATTAGCAATATAACCAATCATAAACGTAACTAAAGAAAGAACAATATATGCAATGACAAAGAAGAAAACAACACAATCATAAGAGACAACAGATTGGTTAAAGACCAGAGAAAAACCCTACAATTAGGAAAACCTTTCAAATCTTCTTCTTTAATAGGTAGTCATAAAAAGTTTTCAACAGAGAGTACAATGATCCCAATACATATATTTGTAGGGGACATTTACAAAATAGATCTACAGATCTATATACCAGTAGAGAGAAACTAAAATCTATCATATCATTGAAGCCAACTGAAGCTAATTGTCAAACCCAAAGTGAAAACCCTGGACGGTATAAGAAAAATTGATTGTGTGCATATGGAACACCTTGGATGCTCTATCTGCCACTGTGTGAGGGAATTTGTAACTGCTCGAACACTCTTAGGAAGACCCTGTGTGTGTGTGGGTTCAAGCTCACCAGATCTGCTCCAAAACGCTCAGACTCTCTCTTCCAATTCCTATTCGTGCATCCAAGACATCCTCGATGCTCTCAAGACCACTATGTGCAAGCATCTAGGGTCCGACACCTTTAGATATGCCTCTAAAGCCCTAAATGCTCTCATAAGCTTATATGTCAGCGTATAGGGATCTCTGGACGTTGTATTGACTACTGTATCCCAACCTCAAGGGAGTAAAATTAACAGCTATATTCCAACGTCCAGGAATTAAAAAAATCTAGATGAGTGTTAACTTCACTCCTACAATTTTGGACCCTTGTGTGAACTACTTCTGTCATACCTACATGAACCAAGAGAAAAGAGAAGAATAGAAAACGGTTTGATCAATGTGATGAAGTGAGCTTGAGGTGGATTCTATTTATAGGATTTCCTAAGGGTCCACTTGTGGTTGAGGCCGACCTAACAAATTCAACACGTGCTTAGGACTGACCCATTCCATAATATATGTATCAATAAAATAACTCAAAAATCAACTTTCACTTGACCAAATAGGGTGATCTTTAGGTCGATTTTGGTCCTCTCAAAAAGAGGAATTTAATGCATGAATCACCTTGATCATTTGAGCTGTACAATGTTGAATTTGACCCTAGTTGCAAAAATTAACAAGGTTTCCATCCAGTCCATGACATGGGGGGTGATTTTTAGGAGCGAAAAAGTATTCTTTACCCTATCGGAAAAATCATGAACCAAAAAATATCCTTGCAACATATTTAACCATTTATCTATGACATTTACATCTATTTGACCTTCGAACATAGGGATATAGAAGTTAACATGTACCTTGAAGGGAGAGACACCTACAAGGTAACTGTTGGATGAAAATGTGTCACTTGCTGGCATCCACCGAAGGATCTGGAAAAAGTTGTCCATCATCTCATTCCTTTGTCGCTCGAGGGATTCTTCTATCTGCAACTTTATAATATCTCCTACTCCATCATATTTACGCCATGGGTGGTCATCGGTGTCGGTGGGTTCAACCTATTCAGGTCCCAACTCCTTATACCTTGACCTTGTTGGGGAGATGCACAAAAAAATAGTGAAAAAGAATACCTCTCATACCACTAATTCAGATTTATGCAAAAATGAACGAAATACAAATATAAACAACAATACAGAGCTAGAATGAAAACATAGCTTTAATTCATTAATAACAAAATACTCAAAATTGTTACATGCAGAATGGAAATAAACTAGTTCCAGTGATGGTATCTCATCTTTGAAAAGAGATTTAGCGGCTACATGCTTATGAATTGTATTACAATGAGACTCAAAGGCTTATTTATTATTGAGAAACAATGGAAAACACTAAACATCCAAAAACCTAACCCTAAGAGATGAAGTAGCAAAAGTCTGAGAGCCTTCTTAGGGTAAATTGGTACATTAACTTCACAATGGTATAATTTTGGCATGTGATTTTCGTTTGACATGTACTATACTTCGTTAGAAATATCTATAATGAGTAACAAAACTTTTGACTAAATAGTTTTAACAAAATCTATCACTTTACCAATTTTCCATAAAAACTTTGTTTAGGGTCTTAAATTTGAGTTGAGAGGATTTATGAGGCAGTTAGATTCTCCTTGCTATAAAACAGGTATCCATACGGATTGTTTTGTGAGTGAGAATTTGTGAGGATTTAATTATGTAATCTCCTGTTTGATTAATAAAGAATTGCCAATGCCTATGTTGTGTGGACGTAGCCTAGATTGGTTGGCTGAACCACGTTAAATTCCTGCGTCTTATGTGCTTGATTTATTTGCCAAGTATTTTGTTTACTCTGCTGTGCATCTGATCTCCAACACATTTCCCTCAATAAAGTAGTATTATAATGTGATAAGATTGGGATGAAAAAAGAAGATGAGGTTCAGATCACTAATAACACATTTGGGTTTTTTAGTTACTTAAATAATAGAAAAGTATTCCTTGCATAGATAACGCATGAGTTCTTTCTTGCGTAGATAAAGCAGGAGTTTCCAAACTTTAAAAACTGGAACGGTGTGTAATAGAGGATGACAACTGAGATGGAATATGTTACTTTCCTAAATCAAATAGGGATATGTATTATTGTGATATATATCAAACCCAATAAAATTACTACAACGAACAATTTTCAGTAAAGCAAATTATTAAATTATTGGAAGATAATAAATATTAATAAAATATATTTGTAAATTCAAACGGGGTAACTCTGTTCAAAACTATCCTCAATCCCCTGAATACATAGATCTATTAATTATTATTGATTATTGAATTTCAATTTCATACTAAAAATTTGACATGGGGTAACAAAATTACAGAAAATATGGATTCTGAAGTGACTGATGACGATTTTCTCCCATTTGATTATCGGTGCGTTGGCTGTCGTGGAGAATCATAAATATGGTTGTTTCAGAAGGTTAAAAAACTTATATAAAAGGTGCATGCACAGTTGAGGTTTTCAGTATTACCATTTTTAAAATGGTAAAATAATGATGTGTGTATTTAAAAGAGGTTGTTATTAAGATGGTATATGATTGATGAACATATTTTCTTATTTTATTATATTGGCCGGCGGGCGTGGAGAATCACAAATATTTATTTCACGATGATAATAAAATATATTTAAAAAGAAAATTCCATGAAAAAAAATTTATTGATTTTTATTTTTATTTTTTTAATTCATATTTCAAATTGATTATGGGGAATATGTTTAAAATATGGTTAGAAATATGCTTAGCATATTTTTCCTCATTATTCTTTATAACATTTATTTATATATAACTAAATTTTATTGAACAAAATGATCCACTACTTCTAATAAATTTTAAAACTTATATTCGTGCCATGTGGCTCCCTATCAACCAATTTCCAAAGGATGTCAGATTATTCTAATTTTAATCAGTGCATCCATGATAGGTTCCTCGTTGTTATTTATAACATTCATTTATATATTGACCCATAACTTTTTTATGCATGGTTAATTAGAGAAATTTATGCACTGGTAAAGCATTCTTCCAGTTGCAATAGTTTTTTTTATATTTATGAAACTTTCAGCTATATCAACCACATACTTTCAGCTATATCAACCACATTAATATTTTTAATGTGGTCGTATTAATTTATTATAAGCAATTTTTTAAGTAATAATTGACAAATAACTGTAAATAATGAATTAAATTATTTTAGTTATTAATATGAAATAATATATGATCAAATTAATAAAAATAAATAACAAATTTAAAATAAATAAAATAAATAGAAGTATGAATTAATAAAGAAAGTCTTATTATTCTTATTCAATTTTAGTTATTTTTATAGGAGGTTTTTTATTTAAATAATAATAATAATAATAATAATTTAATTCATAATTTTTATTTATTTTATTTTATTTTTTAATTTTTTATGGTTTATTATTTTGTCCATAATATTTTAATTTTAGTTATTTCTATATTGTTATAAAATAATTGTTTATTAAATATCTATTTAATTTGATGTCAAGAATTGGTTGTTCATCTTGTACTCAAGATGAACCACACTTATAGTTTGACAAAAAAATCTCTTACATGATTTTAATCCAAATATTTTTTAGCACATAAGTTATGGATCACGGAGGCCTAAATTCAGAAAACATTTATTTGTCTTTGTTATTAGTTAGAAATATTATTGTTTTCTTAAATGTTGGAAAAATGATTTATTTATCTCAAAGATATTTTTATCAAGGTTCTGTATAATTGATGAGCATCACTCGATGCAATGAGTGCTAAGTGTGCTAAGTGGAGTGTTCAAAAGATCATGAAAAATTAGTCACTTACGACTACCTCTCATGGAAATGGTTATAGATGAATGACTTTCTTAACACAGTTGAATTCCAAAAACTCACATCTGATGACAGTTTTGTCCTATTTCATAATAAGTGGATTGTCTATACTGGAGAAAACATATTTATTTCTTAATGTTAATAAAAAATTTATTTGTCTTTGTGTTTAGCTAAAAAAAGAAATGTTCTTAGTATTTTATATTTATAGCAGATTCTAGGAATATCTTAAAATTTGATTAATTTAAGAGAGGTCAAACAATTGAATTTGTAATATGCAATTAAATATGTAATAGACATAAAAATACCTTTAAAAAATTAACAATTGAATCAACAATACACAATTGCATATTTAATAGACATAAAAATGCCTCTCAATATTGTTGATATTATTGTTTAAAGAAGAAATTTCGACCTAAATCACATTTAGAAAAATCATTGTCGAAGCGTTTCGAACCAACAGCGTGGTTCATAGTCACGACAAGTTGAAAAATCAGATCTATCTTTGCCAATTAAATACATAGAGTAGAGCTTCGAACGGCTAACTAGGACAACATCTACATTTGACTAGGGACCAAGGTCAACTAAACTAGTTATAAATTAAACGTAAACAAGGGACCTATATGATGATGATGATGATGATGGTTAACGTCCACTGAGACCAAATTGGTCTATCGGACCTATACTTTCTTAATTTCTAATTGTCTGGCTCCTTGTCTTTCTTGGCGAGATTGGTGATGTAGCTTTCTTTTTCTTCTCTACAGTCTTCCAACTTTCTTTATCTTGCATCTCTTTCATCTCTTCTGGTTCTTGGGACATTGGTGTCTTAGCTTCGCGATCTATTGTGTTCGTCCTTTTGGAGATAGTTGGAGAAGAAGTTTGGTCTAGGAGATCTCTTTTGCTGTTAAATGAAGATTTATTTTCCACGTTATTCAAAACCGCATAACTGTCGATGCTTGAGGGGTTGTTAAGTTCACCTTTTTGTTGTTGGGCAGGGCTTTCCCCCTGCTCGTCTTGAGAATTGTTTCTATCTTGCCCGATTGCTTGTGATTCAGAGTTTTCTCAAGAGTATTCTTCTTGGATGACAGTGTAGTGTTCTTTTTGTGCTCCTTCCCACCATGTAGATCTGTGGTGATTTTTTCTAGCATAATTTTTCTGGGAAGCTTTTGGGCAATTTTTGGCAAGGTGGCATGTCTCAAAGCAAGATCGACATCTGAAGAGGACACTTTCATAATCGAGTTTCTGGTTCCACACATAGTCTTTACTTGTTAGGTGTATTTTTAGCTGGGAATCCGGCGCTGAAGTCCATTTCCACACATATGCATGCATATGTGGTTCTGATAAATTCCTCTGTTTCTGGGCACCTGCAGTAAAATTTCCCAATTGCATTTCCAATGGCTTCTAGCGAAGAGAGATTCCAGAGATGCAAGGGTAGGTTTGGCAATCTCACCCAAACTGGTGCTGAGGTTATGACTGCTGTTGAAGGATCGAATGATGGGTACCATGGCCTCAAGAATAGGCCTGATTTATCCCAAAACTAAGGGCCAGAATCTAGAATACATTGTCTTCTTTCATGGTTTTCAAAATCTACTATAAAGAAACCCCTAGCACAGGGGTAGATATTAATTGCATCAGGAATTAGAGGCTTCCATACCTCTGAGATCCAACTGTGGAGAGCTGTCAGCTGCGGCCAAAAACCATTGAATCGACATACTAGGGCACTTTCAGAGAACTTCAAAGCCTCATCGAGTGAAGCCTAGACCAGTTCGATAGTGGGAGCTGGGGCTTCACTGACAATATGGGCAGGAGCTTGCCCCGAGGCAGACAGAGAGCTAGCAGCTATTTTCGCGAAGCTGGGAGCCATCTAGAAAATGTTATCCTTATCAAACGAAGTAACTTTGACTCTACGGAATTATGGTTTGCCGTGGGGTTGAAGCATACATGAAAGTTCTTAATCTGCGGATGTTCTGAATCTTCGAGCTTCTGGCGAATCGATTCTGTTAAGGGCCGCAGATCCTAGCCTTCAATACACTGTCAAAAAAGCGAGAGTAAACCGTAGGTCTAGAGTCTTTGCCGCAGAGCCGAAGATATCTGCTCAAACCGTAGAGCCGAAGAAATTCGTGAGACACAGATGGAAAATAATATAGTTTCACCGCAGATCTAGACGAAGAGCCGAAGACTATCCGCAGAGCTGCAGAAGTATGGTTCTCGGCCCTGGAAACTCCTGCGCAATGGATGTATGGCCTCTCGATCTATACCGAAAGCCAAATGATCTAATACGAACCGAAGAACCGCAGACGAGATCTATCTAGTTGCCGAAGAACCGCAGAAGATTTGCCGAAGAACCGCAGAACCGAGGAACCGAAGAACAGAAGTTGCCGAAGAACCGGAAGTTGCCAAAGAACAAAAGTTGCCAAGGAACTGTATACTAGTAATTAACTATTTTAAATGTATCATATTCCAAGCATCATTTTTTTTTTAAATTCTAAAAACGGGGTAAAACCTGTTACTACTAGAGGACTATAAACGGTGGATGTCCGTATGATATACTTTGTTTATTTGGATCAACGAGATGAAGATGGTTGAGAAATATTTGTTTACTGGGTTGTTCAATGAGATGAGATGAGATTGTACGTACATTACTTGACCACTTTAGACTCCACCACAACGTTCTATGGAATCAAGAATTGTGACACGGTCATATGCGACAGAGTGGGGTTGGTAGGGTTTCGAATAACTACTACCATTGTTAATTTCAAACCAGGCGAGTGACTGCGTCCACTGAGTCAGTAACTCAACTTAAATTTGTAACCAAAAAAAGGAAAAATTCTTGCTGGACATAAATTTATAAACAAAAAAATGAAAAAACCATGTTTTAGCGTGTTATAAAAGGGAGGAACGCTCTTCATTCTTCATCAAATTCAAATTCAGTCCGTCTATTATTTTCGAATCGAAGAAGAAAAGAAAAAAAAAATAGTGAGGTACAGACATGGAATCATATCATACGGCATTAGCACTTGCATTACTAGTGATCTTATCATACGCAAGTAGTATTGTTATTGTGCGTGCAAGTGATGCAGATCCTTTATAAGACATTTGCGTTGCTGATTTGAAAAGCAAAGGTAATGTATTGTATTCACTCTGTCATATATATATATAATATATATATATAATATATATATATATATAATATATATATATATATAATATATGTATGGTAATGTATGTAAGCTGACCAAGGGTTCACACAATATATATATATATATATATATTATATTATGGTTTGATTTGAATTCATGTGTGTGCAGTTATTGTAAATGGGTTTCCATGATGGTTACAACAAACGACTTCCGGTTGAGGGGCCTAGATAAACCAGGAGATACGAGTAACCAGTTGGGATTCGTTGTAACGCAAGCCTTTGTAACACAGCTACCAGGGTTAAACACCTTGGGAATCTCCATGGTCCGGCTGGATTTTGCTGCTCCTCTCGGCCTTAATGCCCCTCACACGCATCCGCGGGCCACCGAAATCTTGGTGGTGATCGAGGGTACTCTCTTAGTTGGCTTTATCACCACTAACAACACTCTGTTCTCCACAACGTTGGAGAAGGGAGACATGTTTGTGTTCCCGCGAGGTCTTGTGCATTTCCAACAGAACATTGGCTCTGTCAACGCAATGGCCATCTCTGCACTGAACAGCCAGAATCTAGGAACTCAACAGGTTGCGGCGGCCTTGTTCATAGCCTCTCCTCCTGTTTCTGTTTCTGCCTCTGTGCTCGCCAGAGCATTCCAGATTGATGACAAGCTCGTCCAAATTCTCCAAAGAAATTTCACATCCAAGTGATCTGATTCAGTAAATTCGTTTTCCTTTTTTTTCTTTCCTTCCAGTCGCCCGGTTCAGTTCAGTTTTCTTTTTTTCCTCTCTCACTGAATTTTCTTCAATTGGAACATTTTTGAGAAGAGATAAGTCATTTTGACCCTTAGAACTTAGAGTGTTGGAATCTAACTAGTTGGATCTCAGTTAAAAATAATGGAGAAATGGTTATATGGTTGTAAAGTATCTCCTTAGTTTAGGATTAGCTCCTAGAGTTTAGGAGGTTGTTTACAACTACCTATTTTTCAGTGATGTATTTAATATTGTAATATTCATTTGATGTAATGTAGAGTGAACGTGAGAGAGAGTCTCCTCTTTGTTTGAGTGCAGTCTCCCAGGTGCCGTACACTCTTGTGAGCTGCAACTCCTTCATTTAATTCAAATGTGATTTTTATCTTGGTATCAGAGCTTAGGGTAGGGTAGAGGTAGCCTTAATTTTTTTTTTTTTGAGGATGTATAATTAGTTGCACATCTGTAGTGGTAAGGAGTGCATGTAAAGCTATCTGTGTGATCAGGTGGAACTGCAGTAACACCTGCAGTGAAGGGTCTCAGATGACTGATCATCTCTAAGCCAGAGAAAAGGTTGAACAATTGGCGCTTATTTTTTGAAGATCGTCGAGCCAATCTAGAACAAAACAAATTGGCACTACTTTTTAAAGAAAAAGCGTGCCAATTGGTGCTGGTTTGGGGCTGAAAAGCGAGGCAGGAAAATTATAACTAAATTGGTGCGGATCCGTGGCTGTTAAGCGCGCCAATTTCCGTGGACATCGTGAATTTTTATTTTTTGCAATTGGCACGGATTTTTAGCTATTCAGAGCGCCATAGAGCCAACCTCTTTCTCTCTAAAAATCTGCAATTTTTTGTTGCAGATCAGGAGTTTCCCGGTGGTGGCACGTGGAGATTTCTGCTCGGCGGCAGTAGATTTGATTTTCCCGGTGGCAATTGGGGTTCCGTGATCGGACCTGCCCGGTGGTGGCGAATCAGAGCTCTGTGATCTGCTCGGTGGAAGCAGATCGGTGTTTTGCCCGGTGGTGGCGCAGTGCAGCTCCTTGATCTGTTCGGTGGAAGCAGATCACCCTTGCCCGATGGTGGCGTGTTGGAGCTTGCTTGTTGATCTGTTCGGTGGTAGCAGATTGGTTTTGCCCGGTGGTGGCACATTGAAGTCCCTGATCTGTTCGGTGGCAGCATATCGGACTTGCCCGGTGGTGGCACAATGAAGTTCCTGATCTGTTTGGTGGTAGCAGATTGAACTTGCCCGGTGGTGGCCGATTGGAGTGTTCAGTTGGGCGAAAATGAACAACAGTTTGGAATCATACCTCCACGAGTCTGGCAAGCTCGATGGAACGAACTTCTCTAACTGGAAGTTCAAAATGCAAACTTTGCTAGAGAGTGCGAATGCATGGTTGATCGTCTTGGGAAATGAGCAGAGAATTGGAACACCGACCCAAGAACAAGATTGGGATAAGAGAGAAAAAAAGGCGAAAGTCATACTGAAGATGTCTATCAAAGACAACATTATCCCCCATATCAGAGATTGCAAGTCGACCGCAGATATATGGAACACAATCAAGAATCTGTACGAGACACAGAACACAAATCGTGTTCTGGCACTCAAGGGAAAATTGTTTGCATTAAAGATGGATGAGAATGAATCTGTTGGTGGATTCATGGCCAGAGTCAAGGATCTGAGAGACAAATTAGGAGCCATTGGAGAGAAGGTATCAGATTCAGATCTAGTTACACTTACACTGAACAGAATGACCGATGAATATCAGACATTCATCTCAGGGTTGTCAGCGAGAGAGAAAGCCCCCTCGTTTGATGACCTGACAGCGATTCTGCTCCAGGAGGAGGAACAAAGACAAAATCTGAAAACTCAGAGCAATGACTTAGCTCTGATGGCGAAGAGGCGACAGTACAGAGGAAAGTAGCACCAGCACCAACATCAGCATCAGCAACCGCAGCAGTAGCAGAAAGGGGCCAACTCTTTTCAAAAGAAATCATTCAGAGGTATGACTGATAATTATGTTAAGAGATGTTTTTACTATGGGAAGCCTGGCCACCAGATTAAAGAATGCTATAAGAGGCAGGCGGATGAAAGAAAAGGCAAACAAAGGAAACATCAGGGGTGTTTTTCTAGAGAAGAGGATGACCATAGCCATGATCTTCGATTATTCACAGTCGACTGTGCACTTTCAGCATCAAAAGGAGATGAGGATAATATATGGTATGTCGATTCTGGTGCATCCTCGCATATGACTGGTAAGAAAGATTGTTTTGAGTTTCTTGAAGAGTCTGCATGTGGATCAAAAATTTACTTAGGAGATGGCAGTGGGTATGAGATCAAAGGTTGCGGGGATATTCCTATGAAGCTACCTGGTGGCGACATCAAACATCTCAAAAATGTTTTATATGTTCCAGGAATTAAGAAGAATTTGATCTCTGTCTGTATGATAACAGAACCAGAACATGCAGGTGCAATTCTTCGAGAATGGATGTGTCATTCAGGATAGCCAATTGGAGACAGTTGCAACAGGAGTACGCGTGGGGAATTTGTACAGACTGGATGCAAGGAGCATGCCACGACAAGCGATGGTTGCAGCAACATCAACAACTGAAAATCTCTGGCATCAGAGATTTGGACATCTCACTTTACAAGATCTCATCTTACTCAAAAAGAAAGGTATGGTCGATGGTCTTCCTACTTTACATAATATCAAACTGGAATGTGATGGATGTGCATTAGGGAAGATGCATAAAGATGAATTTCCTTTGCATGTTAATAGAAAAGAAAGAGACATCCTAGAACTAGTGCATACAAATATTTGTGGACCTATGCAGACTAGGTCTTTAGGAGGTGCATACTACTTTCTACTATTTACAGATGACTGCACTAGGTTCTCTTGGGTATATTTTTAAGCAAAAAGAGTCAAGCTTTCCGATACTTTAAAGAATTCAAATCTATGATAGAGAACCAAACAGGAAAGAAGATAAAGATTCTCCGTTCTGATCAAGGGGGAGAATACAAGTTAGATGAGTTCATGAACTTCTGCAAGCAGCATGGGATTATACAGCAATTCATAGTGCCACACACTCCACAACGGAATGGAGTAGCAGAACGCAAGAACAGGACCCTTGTGGAGTCCGCGAGAAGTATGCTTCAAGGTAAGGGTATTTCTAATGGTCTTTGGGCAGAAGCCATTAGTACTACTGTTTATTTGAAGAATAGGAGTCCCACCAAATGTCTAGGCTTCAAAACCCCCTTTGAAGCATTGTTTGGACTCAAACCAACAGTCGGTCATTTAAGAATATTCGGATCTAAAGCTTTTTCTCATATACCAAAAGCAGATAGGAAAAAGCTAGACCCCAAAGCCTTGAAATGTATATATGTAGGATATGGCACAGAGTATAAGGCATACAAGTTATATAATCCTGTGACTCATAAAGTGTTTGCAAGCATAGATGTCATTTTTCATGAACAGACAGAAGATGGAAAGGAAGACTCTAACAATGACAACCACATTCCATTCCTGATAGAACTAAACAATGAAGAAGAAGAAGAACAGGAGCAGGAGCAGGAGCAGAAACAGGAAGAAGTAGCAACAGATAGTGTAATAAGTGATGATGCAGGCCTGGAAAGTGCTGAAACAGATAGAGTTGAGGTAAGTCCTCTACCTAGAAGATCAGGTAGGAAGACTAGACTACCTGAAAGATTGAAAGGCTATGCTTTAATGTCCAAAATTTTAAACATTGTAGAACCTTCAAATTATGAAGAAGCAAGCAAATCAGATGAATGGAGGGCTGCACTAAATACAATTAGAATGCTAATCTCTTTAGCAACAAAACATAAATGGAAGCTACACCAGCTAGATGTTAAGTCTGCATTTCTAAATGGAGAATTAAAGGAAGAAATTTATTTAGTACAGCCTCCTGGTTTTGTGAAAAAGGGGCAGGAGCATTTAGTGTGTAAATTGCATAAGGCACTTTATGGTTTGAAAGAAGCACCCAGGTCATGGTATGAGAAAATTGATTCATTTTTTATACAACATGGTTTTCATAGGAGCCTCAACGACCCAAACCTGTATACCAAGATAAAGAAACAGAGGCAAATAATTTTGATTTCTTTGTATGTGGATGACATGATTATAACAGGAAATGCAAATAATTTGATCAAAGAAATCAAGCAGCAAATGTCACAGGTATTTGAAATAAAAGACCTTCGAGATCTTCATTATTGCCTAGGTTTGGAGGTGTGGAGAGATTCTGGTCAAACTTTTCTAACCCAAGGAAAGTATGCCAGAACCTTGTTGGAAAGATTCAGAATGGAATAGTGTAAAACAACAGCAACACCATTGCAGCAGAATCTCAAGTTAAGCACTGAAAATGGCACAAAACAGGTGGATAACACTTTGTATAGACAACTAGTGGGAAGTTTGATATATCTCACGACAACTAGACCTGATCTGGCATATTTCGTTAGTGTGCTGAGTCAGTTTATGTCCAAACCACTTGAAAGTCACTGGATTGCAGCAAAATGTGTGTTGAGATACCTTAGTGGTACTTGTAATTATAGTCTTTTATACACTGACATTTCTGATGTTACTTTAGCAGGTTATTCGGATTCAGATTGGGCGAGAAACCTGGATGATCGTAGATCCATCACAGGATATGCATTTAGTATTGGATCTGGGGTTATTTTGCGGAGTAGTAGAAAGCAAAGCACTGTAGCATTATCATCATGTGAAGCCGAGTACCAGGTGTCGTGTGCAGCTACATGCGAAGCCATCTGGTTGAGGAGATTTCTTAGTGATGCAGGCGAAAGTCAGAAAGAAGCAACCAGCATCAAAACTGACAACCAGAGCACAATAAAGCTTGCATACAATCCAGTTTTCCATAAGAATACTAAACATATTGACATTCAGTTTCATTTTGTTCGAGAAAAGATACAGTCAAAAGAAATATGTGTGGAGTATTGTAACACTTGTGATAATTTAGCTGATATTTTTACTAAGCCTCTAGGGCGAGTAAAGTTTGAGTTATTTAGAGAGATGTTAGTAGTGCAAAATAACCCTTTCTCCATTAATGGGGGGAGTTAAAAATAATGGAGAAATGGTTATATGGTTGTAACGTATCTCCTTAGTTTAGGATTAGTTCCTAGAGTTTAGGAGGTTGTTTACAACTACCTATTTTTCAGTGATGTATTTAATATTGTAATATTCATTTGATGTAATGTAGAGTAAATGTGAGAGAGAGTCTCCTCTTTGTTTGAGTGCAGTCTCCCATGTGCCGTACACTCTGTGAGTTGCAACTCTTTCATTTAATTCAAAGTATGATTTTTATCTCGAAATCTTTACCAAGTTGCCAACGAAACAGTAGCAACACTACCAATCCTGCTGGCTTGATCGGAAAAGACTTGAACCTTCGTGCAACTGGAGTCAATCCTCCTCAATGTTGGGCTACTAATCGGCCTTCGAGCTTCCAGAAGTCATCTCTCTACACAAGCCGCTCCACTGAGTGCAGGCTGTCTCCACCGCTATCAAAAGAGGCCGACACCTTCAAAGAACTTGCCTCCCCACGTTGTGATGTACCCACTATTTCGACAACCCTTACACTGTACCCACATTTTGATCGGAAGTGAGTTCCACAGGTCCACCATCAGGCAACAAAGGGATCGATTGGCTCAGGCTCAATCCGTTGATCATTAGTTACGAAGTCGTCATGTGGAAAAAAAACGAGCGCACCCCACCTTCATCAAGTCCAACGTTTTTTTGTCAACTCATGTAGATCCGGAGCTACGGATCACCAATATATCAGATCTTCCCGCGCCATGACTTGAACGATCCGATGCACGTTGAATCTCACTCAGCACTCCTATGCATCTGACACTGGGCAATGGGCTTTCACCACCATGGGATCCGCAACCTGTGCTGATCCTACGATCCACGAGCAACAACTTCGCCTTTCTCAGATCCAAACGTTGCTTCTCCTCATGCAGCTCTATGCGCCTCACGCAGACGGGATTCATGACGTCCGGGCAACCACCCACGATTTCTGATTGCCACAGCCACTTCAAATCTTCGGCAGCAACACCGCGATCTTCGATGGCAACTATTCACAGATCCACAGGTTGGATTTCAATCACAAATCCACGATCTGGAAGCCTCCACACCACAAACTCGGCGGTCAACGAGCTTCAAGTTCGTTGGTCAACCTCCAGGTCGAGCACCGCTACTTCTCCATCCAAATCCGCGCTTAAGGAAATCGCTCCAAGAGAAAGCCCAACAACTCCTCTTTCTCTCTGGGATTCACGCTGAGCAAAGCTTCTGTCCAAAACAAATAGGGTGCTGATTTGGTTAACTTCACATATTTTTTTTTTCCTTTCAATATCTCATCTCCTCACCTCACCGGTCATGAGAGAGCATCATACATCCACTGAGGCACTCTCAATCACCAAAGTACTTTAGTTTTCACTCATTCAACCCTGAAGCTCTCATACCATGTTAAAAATAGAATATAAAAATATACTTTAGTTTTGACTCATTCAATCGTGAAGCTCTGATATCATGTTAAAAATAAAATATAAAAATATATTCATCAAAATAGAAGGTGAGGAGCTTTACGGGGAGACTCTCTGTCAGACACCTCCACATGTTTCTCATTAAGTATAAAGAATATATAGTTTACAAGAGAATAGGAAAGTTAGAACAACCTCCTCAAAAGTAAGAACTAAATCTTAATCTAAAATTCAGACATAACTAATGAAGAAACTTTCTCCACTCCATTAATTTCAATAAAGAGACTTTCTCCAAAAATACATTTCTCCATTAATTTCAACACCATTACATGTCATTTTCTAACTCTATTAATTGCTGCCAGAAATTTCTGCAATGCCTGTTCAAATGACGGAAAAAGAGTGGTTCTGACAATCCAGCGCCGCAAGAGCATAAATGCATGAGGATTGTCGCTTTTGCACTATTACATTTCATGTCATTTAGCTGCAGCTTGCTTTAAAGGAAGTAGACAACTTAACGTAATTCATACATTCTTGACGGTTGTCATATAATAACAAAAGTTGAAATGCATTAGTTTGCCACATGATTCTTTGATTCAATTGACAAAAGTGACTGTAATGATCTTGATTTTGTACACGGTGGAACGAAGTCTCTGAGAGTTTCTGCCAATCCTAAATTCAAGATCATGATACAATCGACATTCAAAATCGATGGAATCTTCTACTTTTCCTTTGCATGTCCTGTCACTAACGATATTAACCGATGGCAGTCGAACAGAAGTAACCGATTAGACTGTTCCGTTGCATGTCATCATCTAACGGTAGTAACCGATGGCAGTCGAACAGAAGCTTCTGCCATGCCCCAACAAATAAGGGAAATCGAGCGCTTTCTGACTATCCAATGCTGCAAGACCATAAATGCGTGAGGTTTTTGACTTTTGAAGTAGTAGAGTACGTCCCGTAACTACAGCTTTTTGGGACGTGGACACCTTTACGTAATCCATGCATCTTTTAGCAGTTGCAAACTAATAACAAAGTTGAAGAGTGACTGCGATGGATTACTTGTGTGCTTTAACGATGTATTTTATTGAGGTGAATTTTTACCGTAATTAGGTGACATGATTCTATATTTTCTGTGTGATGTGTGATTACGTTGGTTAATCTTCTAAATGGATTCAATGTTTTACAAAATGTCCGAAATTATATAATATATAAATTTCATTTTTTTAATGTAAAAATAAGTTATATAAAGTTAACAATTTTAAATTGCCAAATTAGAATTCAAGAATGGGCAGATTTTAGTTATTTGATATTCAGCAATACATTTGGTTGTTTGTGCAGATTAGATTTGGAGTTGTTTTAAGTGTGATTTTTTGGATTTTCTGGTGTTGGAATTAGGGTTAAGAAGAGACAGATTTTAGTTATTTGATATTCAGCAATACATCTAGTTGTTTGTGGGGATTAGATTTGAAGTTGTTTTTAGTATGAATTTTTGGATTTTCGGTGGAAAAAATTGAGGTGAAATCTTTATTTGTTTTATTTAAACTAATGTTTTCACCATATATATGTGAGCTCAACACCATGAAAACACTGTATATCTAAATTCAACACTATGAAAACCTCTTAAGACAATTGGATTGTGCAAAATTTACCCATCAAACTTGTGATTTCAATAAATCCATACCAAATTTTAAAAATATTAAACAAAAACAGACCCAAGAGAAAAACATCCAAAAAAAATCACACAAAAAAATTCGACTAGATTTCATAACGATCTTAAGTGTGACTAAGTAGGCGAACTGGCGGTACACAAGTCACAGAATCCACTTGGGAGCAGGAGATATTATCCTTGAAATTATTATAGGTACAAGTGAACACTAAATTAGCTGGCAGGTGCCACATATCATTTTAGCAGATGACAGCGAGCCCGCCTTACGAAATAATGCCCAATAAGACCTTTATTTAATTGAATAATTTCAATGAAAAGAAAGAGAGAAATAATTACACGTACTACCACCATTTTGATTTCCACAAAGCTCCTAATGAGGACTGTAATGTAACAAAATTCCCCGCGACGAGGATTTATCTTTGATTGAGTTATTTTAATTCTCCACGGTCTTTGTTATGACCATGCAATGTAAGGAAAGATAAATAAAAGAGGTTTCGTTACGCTTGCCGCTTCGAATAAGCATCGATACTTCTTAATTTTTTTGGTGCATTTTATATTATAAGATTTAAGTGTATATATCCTCAAAAATTGTATAAAAATAAAAAAAATTAAAAGGGTAAAATTGAAATTTATTAAAAATGTATATTAAAATATTTGAAAATAATATAATATATATAATTATATATAATATTATATTTTCTTACTGGACTTAAAGCCATGAAATTTCAAGTCAGATTTCACAATCAATAATATTTACAAAACACTATAATATACATAAAAATTTACTACTATTTTTATTTAATTTATATAAAAAATAATGTTTAATATTTTTCTATTTAATTTCCAATGGGGTGAGGTCCTTGCAACATGCTGAAGAGGAGCTTATGTGTGAATACAGGTACAGTGGAAGATCTTTCTGGTCCCTTCGCCAAAGAGCATGTAATGGGAGGAGTAATATCAATAAGTTGGAAACTTGTGCAAGTATTAACATCATGTTAGATTTTCGGGGTGGAAAATGGTTAAGGCATTGGAATATGAGGGAGCCCAACATTTGTATCCACGCTCTCGACTAGTGCTAGACCTCACGGTGGCTTCTGGGGAGAAAATGAAATGATCACAAGAGGTTATTTGGTAGGAGTGGTATATGTTTACTCATCATGGGCATTTTCTCGAGTAGTGTGTCAAAATGGACCCTGTTACAAAGCCTCTTTTTTATTGTTTGCATTCATCAAGATGTGAAGCCGATGGGATGAGGCCTCTTCCATTCCATTTCCTCTTGGATTATGGTAAGCTTGTTTCCTCCAGATAGAAGTGGAAGCTAGAACCAGTAGCATAGGAAACTCTGTGGGTGGTGGCGGAAAACTAGTTTCAATTTTGAATTTCGTGACCTCCAGCGTGGGCGCAACAGTGTTTGGTGGATTGGTGGGTGGTCTTTGTGAGGATAATTTGGAGGTTGGTTGCCGCCTTGGGGAAGCTGTGCTCAGGCACTGACTACTTTGTCTCTGTCTTTATTTCAATTGTTTTTACTTATGTGGTGGGCAACAATATTTGGTTTCTCTGGTGGTGGTGGTATTTTGTATTGTGTTTCTCTCGTGTGGTGGGTGGTGGTATTTGGCTCCTCTAACAGTGGTGTTTGGTTTCATTGGTGGGGGGTCTAAACATGGTAGCTTGCCATCTCTGTGAATTATGAAACCCCCTACATGGCGTGGGTGTTCCCCCTCCCCGGCCACCCTTGGCCTTGTGGGTGTGGCAAACTCAACCATTTCCACTCGGGCTCCTCGTCCGAGTGGCAAGACTGCTAGGCGTGCATGACCGGCTAGTGTGGGAGCACATGGAGGCCGTGGAGGAGGTAAACAAGGTGCCTGTAGGGGTGGTGGTATGCAGGTTTAGAAGCCGATTCATTGGGGTGGCAAGGGGAATCGTTGGTATAGTTGAGTCAAAGAAAATGAAAGGAAAGGTATCCAACATTGCTACTTAGAGAATTGTCGAGCACTTATCAATTACTTGATGAAAAGAGTAGACACAACTGAGAGATTCCATCGAGAGGAGCATGCAGGACAGATGAAAATGTTGGACCGAATGCATTATTTTCAATACCAAGTCTGGGAGAGACTAGTGGTGGTTTGGCAAGGCCAAAATCAACTAACTGAGAAAGTAGAAAAGCTGGAGACTTGGCTAGCGCACTTTGAAGGGCACGTTCAGTGTGACTTCCATCCTCCACTTCCTTCAGGAATAACCCTGAACAACCTTACCTCCATCATATCGGACGAATATTATTCTCTCTAGTGCTTTTTATGTTTTATCTGTATTTTAGTGCTTGTGACCCTAGGGCTTATGTACAATGCCCCTAATTTCCCTTTTGTGCAAATTTTGGTTAAAAAAAACATTAGAATGAGACCCCTATTTTCTAAACCACAAAATATACTTTTTTTCTTATATAAATAGAACTTTAACTTTAAAAAAACATTTTCCTATTCAATAATTTTAAATTAATATAAATTCAATTCAAATGCATTATAATAAATTATTATGTTTTTATATAAAAAATTTTATATTATATAATATGTAATAGTCAATTTGAGAAAATGCATCCAAAATAGAGTAGAATAAGTTATTATATTTTTTTTAATGTGAATTACTATATTATATAATATGTTAATAAATGTAATAATTTTGTTATATAAATAATAATGTTTTTTTTTTAATAAAAAAATCTTATTCACTTATAAATGCAACAAAATATTATTATCTTAATATATATTATTATATTTTTTATAAATAATATATATATATATATTTAAATTTAATTATTATTATATTATTATTTTCTTATATATTTGTATTTGTTAAGTAATGTATTAAATTGAAAAGTTTATTTGCTCGTTAAAACTTGATATCTACCACTTAGATATATACATAGATGTTTCTCATCTTCCTCCAATAACATACAATATGAAAAATAAACTATTGATTATGTTTTTATAGCTCTTTTGTTTTGTTTTATTTTTTTTCAAGGTAATGTAACTATTTTATGAATTATTAATTAAAATTGAAATATAATTAAATTCCATACATATTGACCGAGTTATTTACCATTTAATTATAAATAATTGAACTATTATATCTGAATTCCAATTTCAATTAATCTCTTGTATATCAAAAAAATTCTAGCTAATTAAGTATTTGCGCATGCCTTTTTCATGTAGCTCTAATTCGAATTTGCTAATTGGCTACACATATTAAAAGGAATTATATGATTTATTAAAAGGAATTATATGATTTTTTACTTATTCGAACAACGTACAAGCCAGGGTTGCTCTTAATCAATGACTACAAAATGAATTCACCCTTTCTAAGGCGACAAACAAACAATGAATTCTGTTTTCTACAGCCTTTAATTTATTACAAAATTTTGGAGAGAGACATATAAGCCATGGCTTTTAGAATTTTTTCTTTTACATAACACACTATGTGACTTCTCAATTCGCTTTGAAAATCATGTTTAAATCATGACCATAAATACAATCAATTAAAAAATTAGTTATGAGATATTTTATTATAAATGCTATTTGGTATATGTAATAAAATAAATCTGTGTTAATAAGTAAATATAACTTTTATGATATGTATTTTAAAATTATAATATTTATATTTTTAACCACTATCAAGAATGAGGATGAATTACCTAAATAACTGAACGGGGAATGTCAAATATATACTTGCATTGTTTCTATCTTTACTGTTTCAAATTAAAAATAAAGTTTCAAATATGTTTTCCAATAAAATCTTTAAAAAAATAAGATAAATAAAATTATTATTTTAATATGGAATTTTCACCGTTAATAGATGGTTGTTAACAAAGATTTCTGGAGCATTGTGTGTTGTGATTATATGTTTTCTCAGTATTTTGGGTGTTAACAAAGATTTCTGGAGCATTGTGTGTTGTGATTATATGTTTTCTCAGTATTTTGGGTGAACTCATCAGAGTTATATTTTATCACTTTTTTCCATTTATAAGGTTTTATTATTTTTCACGCATCAACAGTAAATTTTAAATCCTTATTTAGTGAAAGATTCATCAGAAAAGTTAACAAAAATATGATCACAACACAGTTACAACAAAATTTATTATTTTCAAAAATAAAATTATATATGTAAAAACTTTTACCAGTAAATAAAATTTATTTTAAATCATTAATTATGATTAATGAAAATTTTTATTTTAAATCATTAATTATGATTAATGAAAAAATTCATTCTATCTTATCATATTAAATTAAGATGAAACCTTAACATGTAATCTACCTTTTGAAAATGATGGATGGTCATTAATTTCATTATTAATAATTGGATTACTTATACGTGCATTGACACATGTTTTATGGGAATTTTTATTATTCAGTTGTGTTTATTTTTTTGAGGATATTGGTCTTGCAATTTCTGAGATTATTCGTTTTGCTGCGGAATTTATTGAGGATGAAAAAATACCTTCCTATCGCCAAATTAATTTTCCTGCTTTCTCCAATTCTAAATCAATTTGTTTTTTTGATTGAGAGCAATAATCTACCTTCTTAAAATGATGGATGGTCATTAATGTCATTACTAATAATTGGATTACTAATACATGCATTGCCATATGTTTTATGGGAATTTTTATCATTCAGTTGTATGTTTCATTTTTTAAGGATATTGTTCTTGCAATTTCTGGGATTATTGGTTTTGGTACGGAATTTATTGAGAATGAAAAAATACCTTCCTATGGCCAAATTAATTTTCATCCTTTCTCAAATTCTAAATTTTTTTGATTGAGAGCAGTGGGAAGGGACTTGTGGAGGAGGGGAAATAATATGTTGTAAAGGAGATTCACACTCATACTTTTGGATGCATATAGGGAGATGATCAAATACAAAAGCATAAATCATTGTGTGTTAGATTCTCTTTTTTAATAACAGCTTCTTTCAAAATTCAGAAATTAGAAATATATGATTATTCAAAAATTGTAATCAATCAGTTAAATGGTGTTTCATAAACTACTAAATAGACATAATAGTAGGTTTGAGAAAGAACTTTATAGAACTTCAGTTTAAGCATATTTACAGAGTGATTACAACAAAAGTTGGATTTATCCCCTTTCAAGAAAGGCATGGTAACGAAGCTATAATGGCATGGTAATGAAGCTGTATGGGATGTAAAACACAAGATATCATTGGGGCATCAACTTATTGATAGCCCAACTTAATTTCCTTATACTATCTTTGTTTTCTCTTGATGAGGGTTAGTTTGAGTGGGATATTTTTTTGATATCATCGGAAAAGTGGAGATAGATAGACTCCTTACAGTACTTTTTTACAGTATTTTTTTAATGGAGATAAGAACTTTATAAAATTTGTTACTTGATTTTACTTGTTTTTATATCAATTTATAAAATCTTCCTAAGATGTTTATGTCTCTTTTTGGAAAAAAAACTCATTGAGGTCAATCTGTACTATGTACTTCATTTTCATTGTAATACAAAAGTGTTTTCCAAAAAAAAGTTATGTTTTTTTATTTTATTTTATTATTTTTATATTCAATATATACTTATTAGTTGGAAAATAAATTAAAACATCATTTATATCCATAATTTTATTTTATTAGTTTTTATATTAACACTCATTTATATCCATAATTTATTTTTATTAGTTTTTATATTCGGTTGATTATGTAATTTGTATATTTTATTTGTTAATTAATTTATGTTTTAATATTATTTAATGTAAAAAAAAAAAATTCAAATATTTATCAGGTTCTTATTGCTTTAAATTTCTATTTCATGCCCTTAGTATTAAGGTTGAATTATTATTAGTTAAATACAAACTTATCTTACTGATTCAAACTATCTCATCCAATAGTTATGGTTATGTTTCTATTTGATCTACATTGTAATGTGTTCATCTACATCATTGTAATATGTAGAGTGCTCATCTACATCATTGTAATATGTACCGTGCATAAACTTTAATGATTAATATGATATATTTGGAAATACCCTATTTGAATTAGCAATACATTAATTCTGAAATGGTAAACGCTTTATTAAGTTCTCACCAATGAATTCCAGATATCTTTCAATATTTTGATTTAAAAATAAAAGACGACAATAGAATATTTGTTTTATATAAATTAATGGATTAGTTTCACCAATGAATTCCAGATATCTTTCAATATTTTGATTTAAAAATAAAAGACGACAATAGAATATTTGTTTAATGGATTAGTTTCTCCATGTTCAGATTTTAGATATTTTATTTTCATTTTCAGATTTTAGATATTTTATTTTCATTTTCAATATTTAAATTTTTTAATAGTTAAAATTCTTCTTCACTAATGTCTTTTTAATGTGCAATTTAATATATCTGTCCATATTTTGATTTACAAATAAAAGGTGATAATAGTAACCTTTGTTCCATATAAATTAATGGATTAATTTTTCTATGTTCACATTTAAAATGTGTACAAATTTTAATTTTTTTTTTCAATATTCAATTTTTTTTAATAATTAAAATTCTTAATATGTGTCCATGTATAGGGTATTTCTTTAATTTAGTATTTTATGGCTATCAATAAGGTTTATTTAGAGGTAGGTGTACCTCTATATTTATGTTAAGGGTATATCTAATTTTCTTAACTTAGGGTTACTTAAGAGTTAATAGAGAGAAATTTTATTGGAATAAATCTAAGTGGGTAGTTGGTGGATGGTTATTTAATTTAAATAGGCAATCCTTATTGAAGAAGGCACGTTAAGTAGTTAGTAATCATTAATGATGGAACTATATGTGGTTAGGGTTTTCCTAGTGAGAAAATCTTCATGGAGGTAGGAATCTATGTAATGAGTTTCAAGAATTATTATCATATTATAGATCTATTTTAAATGTTTCCCTCTTGAAGATGAAAGTACAAATTTCTCCTATTTTTCATATAAATAAAGAATTCTATCTCTACAGGTTCTATTGAATTTTCTCCCTTCTACTTCTTATTGCTTATAATTTTTCATATATTGCAATTGCACTCTATATTTTTTTAATTTAAGAGCAACAAAAGTGGATGATCTAAATTTATGAAGCAATGAAATTAAATACATATTTAAACAAAAACAAAGAGATACATTGAAAGAAAATTTCAATTAATAAATATAAAATGTTGAATTTTTTTTACATGCAGAATGGAAACAAGCTAGCTTGGGTGGTAGTAGCATATCTCTAAGAAGAGATGTGATAACTATATTCCTTTTGAACTCTGTTAAAATGAGGCCAAAATTCCTTTTTATCACAAAGAAACATTGAGAAACCCTAAACATCCGAAAACCTAACCCTAGGATATGAAGTGCCAAAAGTTATGTGCTTATATGGGATTAGTTGGAACATCAACTTCTCGGGGTCATAACTTTGGCATACGATCTCTGTTTGGCATGCACATTAGCCCGTTAAAAATGTTTATATGAGGAAAACTAATTTCGATTGAAATTGTGAGTCAAATATTGAGATTTACATGTTTCCCCAAAATATGTCATTCAGCGCCTCAAAACAACGCTGGAAGTTCAGGACCCGAAAAACCACCAAAAGTAGAAAACAAGTTAAATAGGAAACGACACTGGAAAATAGGAAAATGGAAGGAAATAATGTTTGGGGTCTAAGTGCAATAGTTGGGTGGCCAAAAATATCCCTCTAGATTAGTCATCTATGAAGCTTTGGTCCTCATTTCATTGAGTTCCTCCATGAGGTGGGAAAAGTTCTACTAAACTTGGACCTTGGTGAGCCACTTGCCTTTGTGTAGGAGTTGGTTGTCTTTGACAACCAGATATAGCTATATCCTCTACTGGTGATAGTTCTTAATTTTTGTGATTATGATTCAATAAGTTGTGGCATGTTCAATGCAATTTGTGTTGAGCTCTATTGGTGTGAGTTTCTTAGAAATGTATGATGTGTCCAAGAATGGTGGAAAGTATGGCCAAAGGTGGTCCACATTGAATAATGAGTGTAGGAAAAGGAATGGGGGGATACTTATCTCGAAATCATTGTCACCCACATTCTTGGTGATGATGTAAGGCCTGTATGAGAGTGGACAGAGCTTTTGATGGGCTCTGATAATGTGTTCCTTCTGCAAATGTAACCAAACCTCATTTACCACTTGAAACTTATGTGTCACCCAATGTTGATCATGTTGTTGTTTGTACTTGTCATTCGATTTATCTAGGATATTGTGAACCTATTTTTGGATGTGCTGAATGCATTTAATAACCTTAGTGGAATTATCTTCTTCAGACTGAACATGAGTATATTCTTGTTGTGTAGTTGCAAGAGGTATTGCAACATCAATGAGACACTATGTTAGAAATCGCAAGCCCACTGGAAAGGGGTTGTGGTAAGTCGAGCTATGGCAAGCTCTATTATAGTTGTGTTGCACATAAGGAAGACTCTCATCCCATCTTCATGGATGCTTAGAGTTGTAGATACATAGTATGTGCACTATAATCTTGTCGATGACCATTGTATGGCCATTATTGACAGGGTGGAATGTAATCAAATTGATTAGCTTGTTGTCCAATAATGACTAGAGGATCAACTAGAATGCGCTTAAGAACCTATTATCCTGATCTAATATAATGGTCTGCAGGATCCAAAAATGTACCCACACTCGTTCAAGGAAGAGTTTGGCAGTGGCTTCGACTGTAATAGTCTGATTGCAAGCAACAAATATGGCCATCTTAGAAAATCTATCAATGATCACAAATACACATTCATTACCATGATTGGTAGAAGGAAGGCCAAATGTATAGTCCACGGAGATGAATTCCCAAGGTCAGCTAGGAGTAGAAAAAGGAGTCTACATGCCTTACTTCTTAATGTTGCCTTGGCAATAACACAGGGAGCGTAGGATCTGATATATTTTCTAGCATCTTGTTGGAGTTTTGGCTAATAAAAATAATTCTACAACATTGCCATTGTTTTCTCTACACATCAGTGTCTTACAACCTGAGTGTAGTGCGCCTCCCAAATTATCTTCACTTGCTTGCTCGAAGGAATGAAAATGTGTCCTAGTTAGCATAACAATGCGTCTTAGAGGTGGAAGTATGGAAATTTCTTTCCATCCATTAGTATCTAGTATGTGGTGGTGAATTCTGGATCATTTTTTATAGTTATGGCCATCCAAAAGTCCCATCCGCACAAGGGTTGAGAACAATGGTCAACGCCACAACCACGGGCTGATTGAGATAGTATGAAACATTAAGAGTTTTTCCATTCTTTAGTTAATGCCAAAATGGAATCGTTTCAGATATGTGTACTATTTCTAATATGATCCTGAAACTTTCATTATGTTTGCATAAACTAAAGAGGTCAGTGATCTATTTGGATGATCGTTTCCTTCCCCAAAAAGTAATGTTTGCACTGTTAGCAAGCCTAGACGATGGAATACATGTCCTTATTGTGAGTGCCATATTTCAAAACAATATCAGAGAGTGTCTCACTATGATAGGCCACCAGATTCCCTTGTTGGGTGAGAACTGCACCAATAGAATAGTCAAAGGCATCTATCTCAATCATAAATTATTGCTTTAGGTCTAGAAGTGCAAGGATGGTGAAGAGTAAAGGCAATATTTCAGCTCAACGAATGCCTTTTGTTGTGACTTAAACCAAAAAAACTTTTCTTTTGCTTTTCCCTTGGTAAGTTGAGTAAAAGGCCATGTGATATGAGAGAAACCCAACACAAATCTTTGATAGAAATTGACAAGGCCCAAGAAGTTGCAAAGCTCTATTAGAATCATTGGGGCTAACCAATCCTGAATGCCTTGGATCTTAGCTTCATCCACATGCATGCCTTAGACCTGGTTGATGCCAAAGGAGCATTTCTTCAAGTTGGAAAATAGTTTGTGTTGTCACAGGGTTTGAAGGACTTGTCGAATATTTTGCAAGTGATCTACCCAACTATTGTTGAAGATGAGGAAGTCATCTAGATAAAGAAACCAAGAATGATTTTATCGAGGGCCACAAGATTTCATCCATTAGTCTCATAAAAAGTTGCAGGGACATTAGTTACCTGAAGGGCATGACCAACCATTCAAAGAGACCCTCCTTGCACTTGAAGGTGATCTTCCATACATCTGCGGGTTCTATTAGTGCTTGGTGGTAATTGGACTTCAAATCAACCTTGTTGAAGTACTTGGCCTCTTTCATCCGGTCAAGAAGGTCATCAATCCATGGGATCATGTATCTATTCATGACAATGATTTTATTCAGTGCCCAATAATCAATGTGATGTCTCCATGTTTGACATTTCCTTCATATGAGTATAGTTAGGCTTCCACAAGGTGAGGAACTTGGTTGGATGTGCATTTTTTAGAGAAACTCCCAGATCTATTGCTTTATTTCCTCGTTTTCCAACAGAGAGCAATGATAGATTTCTCCATTAGGTAAATGTGCTCTTAAAGTCAGATTGATTGAATGATTGACCTGGAAATACAAAGGTATGTCTACGGGTGAGGAGAATATGTCCCTATACTCTTCCATGACCTTATAAAATTGCTTCTGCTATGTGGAGAAACCCCTTTTGGGAGTTGTGGATGTATCCATGATCTTACCATTTGAGAGAGAAAAAAAAATCATGATCTGAGAGATGATGCTACCACATTTCTTAGAATATATCAAAGAAATGGCAATATGGAGGGCTACCTCTGGTTTCCTCTATAGTTTTATGTCAAAAGTAATAATAATAATACAAGGTGTGGACTTATACATAACATGAGGTTTCCATAAGTAGGGTTGGCCTAATAAAACATCACAGAATTCAAGGGCATCAACATCACATAGTACCTTATTTGTGAAAGGCCTGATCTTGTAGGCAAGGAAACATTATTGGCTGACATTGATATCTCACCCTTAGTTAAGTCATCTGATGGTGTATGGATACGAGTATGGTGTTGTTGATAGGCCCAAACTCTTAATGACCTCTACTAATATGAGTTTATTTAGACTCCCACTACTAAAAATGAATTGCAATGGAGAACCCTTCACCCACATCTGTGAGTGAAAGAGACAATCACCCTACTTTGAATTTTTGGGCTTAATCCTCTTGATACTAGTGGTGGCAATGGTGGCAATAGGTTCTGCACCAATGATATGTTTCCCCTTTTCAGGTTCTAGCTCAAAGTCAGAACAAACATCTTACTCTCAAGCTTTGATCTTATCCACCAATGATTTCTTTGCACAACACTCATTTTTGTTCTGAGTGGGGCTCTTGTGGAACTCACACCCCTTTCCTATATATATTTTTGTCTTCCCATTGCTATTCCTTTCTTGTATCTTTGATGGTTTGTATTGGGTCATTGAACCTTATCTTTGTCCTTTGTTTTTTGGTTTGGCAGTTCCTTTGCCCTACTTCAGATTCACATATCCAAAGACTCACATTGTTTGTTTAAATTTTTGCTCGATTCTGATGGCATATTGTTATGTTGTGCCAGACAAGGCAATGTCCAGTAACTCCATTTATGCTTGGATGTATTTTTGTAGACATCCATGCTACTTGAGTACTAGATGTTGCTCAGAGTCCTTGCTACTCAACTTCATGGTAGGTTATGAAAGATATATATTAACTATGACAACTTTTGGTCCCTTTCCTACCATAGTGTGGTCCCATTTTATGTACTTGTCTTCATAGCTCCCAATAGCGTAAAAATGTTTCTTGATTACATCTTGAAAATAATACCAAGAGTGTACGGGTGAAAATGGGGATGATTCCTCTTAGTCCCTATGGTCACATTAAGTTTCCCACCAATCCTTCATATGAGGGGTTACCTTGAGGAGCGAAAAAGTAATATTTTCCCTCAGAAAAACCATGGACCAAAAAATATCCTTCCAGTAGATTTAACCATCTATTTAGAGCATGTACGTCTATTTGGGTTTGAAATATAGGAATGTCAAAGTTAACTTGTACCTTAAATGGGGTTACACCTCTAAAGTTACTGCTAAATAAGATTTTTTTCCCACTAGTATCCATCGAAGGATCAGGGAAAAATTATCCATCATCTTGTTTCCTTCTTGCTCAAGGGCATCTTTGAGAAATAAGTTTGAAGGATATTTTACTCCCTTGTCTTTCTTTTCTTCATCCATGGGAGCCCATCAGGGTTAGTGAGGTCATTCTTTCAAGGGCTCAACCAGTTCAAGTCCCAACTCCATATACCCCCACCTCATTGGGGACATGCACATAAAAATAAAGAAAGAGCATACTTCTTTGATACCATTGCTCCATATTTATCAAGGAATGAAATGAAATATGTATTTAATAAAAAACACATAGATAAAATGAAACAAAACTTCAATTAGTAAAAACTAAATGCTAAAAATTGTTTATATGCATAACAGAAAAAAACCTAGCACACACAATGGTAGCTTATCTCTTAGAAGAGATGTGATGACTACATGCCTTGTGAACTTTGTTACAATGAAGATTTAAGGAATTTTTATCGTGAAGAATCATTGAGAAACTAAAACATCCAAAAACTTAACCCTAGGAGATGAAGTGCAAAATGATATTGGTCCTGGTAGGGTTAGTGGGAACATCAACTTCACGTGGTCATATGTTTCCATATCATCTTTATTTCATGTGCACGATATCTCATTCGAAAGGTCTATCTGTGGACAACAATTTTTTACTATAAATGTGAATCAAATACTATTGTTTTCCAATTCCCCCTTAAAAAACCTTTTAGGGCCTCAAAATGGCTCCAACTGTTTAGGACCTAAAAAAACTTCCAAAGATAGAAAACTGTCGAAATAGAAATCTATGCTAGAAAATAGGAAACTTAAAGGAAATAATGTTGGGGGCGAAGTAGAATTGGCGGGTGGCCACCAATATCCTCTTGGATCATCGATTGAATCACTTTCCTATGTTGAGGCACATCATATATATATATATATATATATATATATATATATATATATATATATATAGAGAGAGAGAGAGAGAGAGAGAGAGAGAGAGAGAGAGAGAGAGAGAGAGAGAGAGAGAAGAGAGAGAGGTCCTAGTGTTGATAAACATTTAGGTTTACCATTAAAAATGATAAATTTATGACTCAAAATCATACACATAAGGTTCATACAAGTGGGATCACCTAGTTGGATGCCTGAATAAAACTTTTTAGCTACATGTTAAATAGTATTTGATTATATAGATATATGTTCAGGGATTCAATATTCCATGTATTGTGAAGTATATTCAAAGAACCATATTGTTTTAGGGATTTTTCATTGTTGTTAACTAATAGATTCCATAGTGAGTAGGTTGATAACTCATCATATATGGCTAATATATTACTAACTTACTTTCCTAGATCAAATGTTTTATGATAAGTAATGAAAAAGGAAAGGGAAAGTGACATAATTTTTATTGATTATTGTTGTTGATATAAGTATTCAATAACGATATCTTTTATATATTTTCACACAAAAAAATACAAAGCCTTCCCTAATATAAGTAATTAATTATAAAAAAAATAGACCTAAATAATTTTTAGGTTATGTAATTCATAACCATTCCTAGATATTAATAAAGAAGAAACATAATAATAAGACAAATAATTAGGAGAGTGAGGGGATGGGAAAAAATTAGATATATATTAATAAATCAAACATGTGTGCAACAAGAATACATACCCAATCTTTCTAAACCAACACAAACACTTGGATTTGTATTTGTCCATCCTTAACCACATACACACAACTCCTCATTTGAAAATGGATGTTGATGTATTATAATGGTTGTTAGATTTAGACTAATCCAACATTACAAATTTGAAGGAAAGGTCAATTTAGAGAGATATAAGGACCCTCTCAAGAATACAACCAAGAACCAAAATATATTGGCTAGTTGTAACCGAAATTTAACTAATACAAGTGTGAGAGCCATAGATCCAAGCATGTAAAATCTCACCAAACACTTATTTTATAGAGGCTTAGACATGGATCACACAAATTGACAAGATAAAGCATAATATTATAAGTTCTTAGCCTTGTAAAAAAGCATAGTACAATAAGTTCTTAACCTTCCAAAAATGTTTCTTGATACTTTTACCTACATAAAATTTTGGGCCATACCTAATTATAATGCATTAGAGGACTAGAAAACTTGCTCAATACTTACATATACACTTATTTTGGCTATAATCAATTCAAAAGCTCTCAAGTACCAAAAATAGATGTGGAATGTAACAAATAAGGTTCGTACTTGATGAAATATTTAGAATATCTAGAATATGTAAATATCTATTATAGGACAATTCATATTTATATACAAGAATTTTGAACCTACAAGTGATCTAATATGTCTACAAATGAGGGTCTGCTTATATACTTGGAAATGTGCCCTTTTAAGAATGGTCATGTCCTTTAGGACATGTCGCTTCTATATGTTAATTATTTATTAATTATTAATCATATATTATTTTCATAACATTTTCTTCCCCTTTTGAAAATTTTTGTCCTCAAATGTTATTGATGGCAATGCTTGATATCTTTTTTGGTCTCGTAATCTCTTGTTGTCTTTCTTAATTCTTGAAACTAATATCCTCAGCAATACAAGACGTTATGAAATTCTAATTGTGGTACATAATAGTCATAATTTGAAATGATATAACCATCCAAAATTAATATTTTGTACAATCCTGCACTTATAACCCTTCCAAGATGAAATATTATCATGATACTTGATGGTACTAATATCAATATTCTTCGAAAGGTATGTTGATTGTTTTCCTTCTAGTTGAACCTAATGCACTAACTAATTAATGTCACTATAGTTGTGATTATCATGTGGATGAAGAGTTCTTGTGATGTTGTTTCCTTCCAACATACATGTAGCGTCCTCGCGACTTATTTTTAGCATATGATCTTCATCACGTACTAGTGTCGCTGGTTTGATTACTTGGTCTTCACTTGGAATTTCCATTGTTTGAACTATTGCATTTGAGTATGTATTCACCTTAATTGGACTAGAATATTGTTGAATCATTATACTATCTAGATTAACATTTGTTCCTTCAACATGGACTGTTACATCTCAAGATTTCGATGCTTTTTTTGGGACAAGTTTTTCTAATTTTTTCTCCAATGGTTTCTGTTACGCAATAATTTGTCACCATTGGTCACTGTCCCTGTTACCCTTTCTTTCGCACATTGGAGGACACATTTATGGACCTGTGACTAGTGACACAACTTAAAAACACTTGCATTGGATTCTCCTGAGTATGAACTTCAAATTCCCTGAAGACACATTTTGTAGATTAGCCCTAAAAAGTGCCCTTTTTCCATTAGCGCGGGTCCACAGTGTCTTACCCGCACCAATGACTCAGTTCCTCAAAACAGGGCGCGTCCATGGACGCTCTGTCATAGAGCAAAGCCCGCGCCACCTAAATTTGGTTATGATTTTTAGCCAGCGCGCACTAATATGTTTTTTCCTCTTTGTTCATGGAGTTCTCTGAGGGAAAAATCTCATGGAAGTGGTCGAGTGTCATCTTTTTATCCATGACAACCAAGTTCAGTGGCTATTCAGGGATAATGCTAAATCTTCGATAGGTTTCCTGATACAATGCATACTCCTTCCTCCTCCATCTATAAATGACTGTCCCCCTGCATTAAACCAACTAGTTTTGCTAGAGCTATTGTGAGTGTTGAGATTATGCTGGAGTGATAGTGAGAATTGAGAACTATAGAGGAGTTATGCTGCCAAAATATTGAGAGAGAAGAGGTCACTTTGTAAGGCGTATTTAGCTGCTGGCCTAGTCAGAGGAGGTTCAATGTCAGAACCTTTGGTTGTAATCTTTCTCTGTTTTTACTGATTAATAGACGCCTATCATTATGGTTCCACTCATGTGTCTTTTAATGGTATTTGAGTTATATCTTTTCTGACCGATATATAATTGCATATGCTGGATTTTACGCTTGTATTTGTATTGTTCTTTGTGTGTGCAGGTGTCCATTCATGAGGAGCGTGGGGATTGTGATCGGCCAGAGCAAAGGAACGGGAGTGGTGTTTCTTCTACAACTACTAGCGTTGGATTCCAGGTAGACCATCTTGATCGATCTTTGATTTATGCAATTAGGAACCTGCGTGTAGCGTTGTGTGATTGTTGCTAGACTCGTGTTAGGCTAGTGGGATTGCCTCTATCCGCAGAGGGGATTTACCAGTTCAACAGTTTCTTATCATTTTTAAGTGTCTTAATTTGAATGTGTAAACTTTGTATAAGATTTATGAAACATAATAGTTCTTTAGCTTCTTATTCATCGTTATTTTGATGTTCAAGATTCCTATTGTTTAAACCTTTGTATTTGTTCTAGTAACATTTTATTAATATTTTTTTTAAATGCAATTTTTCTTCTTCATTGTCCAATAGATTCCCATTGAATTTATTCTTAAGAAACTCCTTTCTTTTTCTAATTTTTGGTTTGTAGCTTGGAATTCTTGAACTTTGCCTGTAATTTTTTACTATGGTCCCTCAGATGAAAAATATCCTTGGCATTTTTTATTGAGTCCTTGTAAAAAATTTGTTTGAAATAATTATGTTTCTTTTCTGACCTCTCATTTTTATGTTGGCATTCTATGAATTCATATTCTAATCTTTTTATTTCCATTTGCGCATTACCTTGATATTCTTTGATAATAAATATTTTTCTAAATGTTTTAAATTTTTAAAAATCATCTAATACTCAAATTTCCTTTCACAAAATGGGTATTCAGTCCAAAATTTTAACCTATTTATGGAGCTCCATCTTTCATTTAAGATCCATTTCTAGCTTTTGATTGGAAATTTCAAGTTGAATTTAAAATTATTTTTTAATTGATCTATAGTAAGTATCCATTTTTATTATACTTAAATATCAAACTATAGACTATAGTTTTTAAGGATTAAACAAGAGGGGCTGCGGGGCAGCTAGTCCCTGCCCTAAGGCGGCTAGATGCATGGGCACTAGCTGCCCCGCCGGCTAGCTGCATAGGCTATATCAATGTTCTGCCATTGATTCCTCTGCTTCAAGAGTGCCACCTCCTTCCCCTGCAGCTTGGGATTTATAGCAATTTGTGATAGCGGATGCCCATGTGAAACGGAAGGAAAATCCATGAGCTTAGTCAAGATGGAGATGGACTGGGGGGCAGTGGGCTCCTATGGTCTACTGTTAATAACTGCTCAACTTTGACTGATTTGAATATCGATTACTAGACGAGAAAAACAATTGTCAGATTAGAATCACATGAAAAGAATTATTGTGTCTTGTTGTATTGCATGGAATTAAATAAACAAGGGTTATTCGTTGAACTTGAGACGGGATGTAGACCAGAAATTGCACGCATTGTTTCTTTGTCAATGAATGCCAGAACATGGCACGATATTTCAAATGCAGAACTAATCTGAATTTTTTTCAGGTCAACATTAAAATAAACTTCTAACATTGACAAATCTGGTAAACTAGCAAGATCTTGAATTGATAACCTTGTTCGTAGTTGATTTTCTGTCAAGGTAGCTCGCTAGAACCCTTCGGGCCAGGCTATATTAGGTTGGAAAACCTGACATAGAGGTCACGAGAGGGGTTTGATTCCACGAGCATTTGGATTTGGATATTGTCATCTTCGCTCGGGCAAACATTATCACACTAAGTAAATGAAATAATTAAATTGCTGTGTGAGAACGGTCGTAACAATGCTGCCAGACAAGTTTCACTCGTCTCCAAGCAATCCTTACACTTCTGCGCAATGGCTGAGAATTGCATAGTAAGCTTACTGGTCCTTTGACTACGGCTGTCGGTAGGAAGATGCGCACGCCTGGGGATTACAAAAGAAGACACAGAAAAGTGAAAATTGTCAGTTGCAGTCGAACGTGAAACTGATTGGTTTTTGTATGTTTCTCTCGTGCTTGTCCCAGTCGTCCTGCTCTGAGGTAAAAATAATAATTCTATATCTAGCTACAAATTCACTAATCTAGCGAGTTGGACTTCGAGTTTTTCAATGATTTTCATGTTGTATGCATTTTAGTGCAGTTTTTTGAACGATAAATTTTATTAGAAAGGGAAAAGGAAAACAACATGTAGAAAACAAAACTTCAAATCGATCAAACTGACAGATGAGGTATCTCTGTATTTGAAACTTTTGATTCAAAAACTATGAATGATTTCGACATCATTTAAAAAAACAAAGCATGAAACTTATATACGATAAGACCACGTTCCAACGAAACTAATTTATGATAAACGATAAACAGATTAATATAAATTTTAAAAAAGCAAAGCATGAAACTTATATACGATAAGACCACGTTCCAACTAAACTAATTTATGGTAAATGATAAACAGATTAATATAAATTTATAAGAGTTAAGAAGCACTTAGAAGCACCCGAATGGTTGTTGACTAAACACAAAATAAAATAAACTAAACATACACAACTCGGTGTGTTCTTTAGCAAATAAAATACAGTCAGTGGCAGTCATTCAAACAAACCACTTGCATGCATTACACGTGCCCATCCGGAGAACTGGTGAAGAGCGCTATAGCCCGCCTGCTGCTGGTTAATCGAGCCTTTGAGGTTCAGTCAACAGAGGAGCTAACTGCATATTCGCCATTGTTGGCAGGTTTCTTCGGCATCCTAAAAATCTGTAAAGAAAATGGAGACAATAAGTTTATTCAAGTCCTTTTACTCAGTTCGGGTAAGCTATCATGCTAAATGTTGTTTATTTGAGCTTAAACCAGGTCGTTTGACATGCAATACTGCATACCTCCACAAACCAAATGACAGCGGCTATGATTAAGTGTTTTTGTTGCAGTGTCCTCTATGCTCTGCAGCTAGAAACAGATTGAAATTAATGAGGCTTGCTGTGGCTCATCGTCTCCGTGTTGTACCTGTTGGCCAAGAAAGTGTTTTTGTTGCAGTGTCCTCTATGCTCTGCAGCGACCGCGAACATGTGAGGTTCAGTCGACAGAGGAGCTAACTGCATATTCGCCATTGCTGGCAGGTTTCTTCGGCATCGTGAAAATCTGTAAAGAAAATGGAGACAATAAGTTTATTCAAGTCCTTTTACTCAGTTCGGGTAAGCTATCATGCTAAATGTTGTTGATTTAAACTTGAGAATTGGCTTACGTACAGTTTGAAAATTCTTATGTCGTAACGGGGAGTTATTTCAAGTTTTCACAATTGCCTAGTTTACTGTGAACACAGTTTTGAAGAGTGCTTAACGGGGAATTTCCTGTATTGATTGATTACTGTGTTAAAAGTCATAGTTGGCCGCTGGTAATTATGGGACGTTTTTAATAAAGAAAGCATAAAGATAATGTCACAGTTCACCGCTAGTAATAATGGACGTATTTTTCTTTTTATTAATAAAAAATAAATAAATAAATCTATCATGGTAATTACATGTACACTTGAACCCCCACACACAGTCACAGTGCATCACAGTCCTTATTATTCCATAAGGAGAGAATTTAATAGGGCCGGGCCGTTCAGTTAGAGTTTATATAGGAATCCTATTAAAAAGGAGAGAATTTAATAGGGCCGGGCCGTTCGGTTAGAGTTTATATAGGAATCATATTAAGCTAATTTAATTGGAATATTTACTTATAGTGATTATTAATTGGAATATTTAATTATAGTGGTTATAAAAATTATATGGAGAGAATTTAATATAGAAAATATATGAAGAGAATTCAATAAGATTATTTGTTTTTATTTTTAGAAATTCATTCTTTAATTACAATGTCGTTTGACATGCAATACTGCATACCTCCACAAACCACATGACAGCGGCTAAGATTATATGGCAAACCCAATTAGAACAATATAGTGTACGGCAACTGTAGCATGCCATGCATCCTGGATAGATTTGTTCAAACCACACTGTGGCAACTGTAGCATGCCATGCAGCCATGTGTACATGTGTTCAAACCCTGAGCCCTTGCATGCCCACATTAATGGGCAAGTGTCACAAGAAATAAACTGAGGTTGAATGTACGCAAGAATTAGCTTCTACCATGGAAGAAGAATTACACATCATCTGCAACGATGGGGAATATGTAGATATCGTCAAGAAGTAGTTGGTTGTTGTATTGCTGTCCAATGTTCAAATGTGGTCACCCCCAATGGGCAGACTCTTTATGATCCGAGCCGAACCCTGAGGCATGATCTGTTTTTTTTTTTTTTGGGCATGGATGGAGCAGTTGGAACAATGGATGAATTGGCTTACTAAGGCGACGGAAGAAAATAGCTCTTGACAGCAAGAGAAAGACATATGTAACTGGATCAACAGAAGAGATAAGGTATGGTTAAATGAACCGATTTTATTTCCCTGAATGATTTGATTATCCATGGATAGTTATATTATAATTTCTACATTGCCTAGTGAGAAAATTCGATATCAAGACTGGGTATGCTGTCTCTGATTTGCTGAAATCAATGGGAAAAAAGCAGACGCTGTTGTGGACGAAGAACAGGGAAGATTCGCAAATGGGGGTAAATTCTTTGGAACTCAAATGGGCGTCGATGGAGTCAAGGAAGCGAGGAGACTTTCTTCTATTCGAGATGCTTTGGAGATTCTTGAAGACCAGCTCGATTGCTTGCAGGTTTGAATATAAAAAAATTTGAAATAATTATGAATTAGTTCACAATTGGTTTTCGTATAACAGATTTTAGTTTGTTTCCTAGAGCGTTGATGGACTTTGATTTGCGTAATTATACCAGATTGCAGTTCGCTTACTAAAGCACTGTCTTAATCTGCTTTTAGTTAAAATTCAGTAAGTACCAGTAACCCTAAAAAAAATTAAGATGTTGTCTTTACGGTTTTGAAATTTTGATTTACAGTTTTGAAATTTTGATGCTTTCAACAATTATGTAAACTTATAAATGGAAATTGATTATTCTGCAGAAAATTAGAATTCACAAAAGAAAGAAAAGCGGACCTTGGCAGCCTTGCAGAGCGAGATATCCATGTCGGGGTGACTGGGGAGGGCTGCGAAGAGCACCGAAGTACAGCTGCATCTTTCCGCTTGATTGTAGATGGCCTGGAAATTTCCTTGCCGTCGCATGAAAACCTCGGGGAGTCCTTTACAAAGAGCAACAGATCAAAGCACAACAGATCAACGGAGCATGGCAGACTCCCACGCAGGTCGGCTCTTATGAAGAAGTGATCACCGCCCCTATGCTCGACAGCACATATCCAGCTGCCAACTTCAACGATGGGCACCTCAACATGCATGCACACTTGCGAAACTTATAAAGTTCACTGATATCTCACGTCAACATTTAATGTTAGCCAATTAATGCTAATGCAATGCTAGCATTAGTTCCCATGTTCAAAAAATTGATTGAATCCATATCTTAAATTAAGATTTATCCTAAGTTTGGCCAGATCCTGGCCTCGATATGAGGCCAAATAAGATGGTGAAAATTCTTAGTGGTCCAAATAGCTGTAGAGATTTCGTATTGGTTTAAAAAAAGTGATTTATGAAATATAAAGTTGAAACTTAGGTTAATGAATACGGTTTTTTATAGATTCGCGTGTAGAACTAATAGTAACCGGCCAAAACCGATTACTGTAGTCCCTGCCAGGCCCGGAGGGCAGGGACTAATAACACCTTAATTCTTCAATTCAAACTCCAATCGTTATTGCACACGTTTTAAACATCCCTTTAAAAGTACATTTATATATTATATTTTCCTAGTTTTCTTTTAATAAATTTGGTAAATCATAAAATTACCTTTTTATAACCTTTTCTCCCTTTTTTCCATATGGTTATTTAATATATTTTATTATTATGTAAGCAACCAAGGTGATAGGTTATTATTATTCTTAATATTATTATTAATCTCTTTAATATTCACAAATGTTTGATTCTTTCTAGTCTCAACTACCATAATCTTTCCTCAAACAAAGTTTTCTAATATGTGACTTGGTTAAATAGATTCCCTTTACAAACATGCTACCACATTAGGGAATTGATGAGGATGGTTTGAAATTACAACTAATTATGCCATGTTTTCTTTTGGATGTAACTGTTTTTTTAAATACTTAAATGTGCTTGGTTGAATGTCTTGCAAAACCAAATGTATATAGTGGGTTTCCTTGTTATCTAGATTTCGTCTCCATGATTATGTGTATATTTTTTAGGGAGAATGTGTGAATTATAATGGAAATTGCTATAGCAGTGGACAGGTTGGTGGAAAAATATTAATAAGGTAAAATACAATTCAGGCATCGGTGGTCTAGATGAAAGTAACATGCACAATTACTAAGTGCTTGAATCTAGATTTGATTAAGTGAAGAAGAATAGTGTCAAAGTTTTGTGCAAAGAAGGTTTCATAATTGTAGATGTTAGGGAATATGATGGTTAGGTTTTGCAAGTGTTTGGTAGGTTAAGAATTGTCTGAATGACAAATCCCTAGATCTAGGAGCTAGCACATATTTTAAGGTGGAGGTGGACCCCACATCATTGTTACTTTGGCTCAATGTTACATGGTGAAGGCATCTGAGCGTCTATTGGTCAAGAAGTGTACACATAGTTTTTTATAAAGCAGCTAGATATTGAATCCCTAGATCCAAGGCTTAGAGATAACTTCAAGATCAAGTGTCATCTGGGCCAATAGGCATCTGTTGATGTGCTTCCATTATGAAGGGAGGTGGGTAGTAGATTCCAGATCCCGATATTCATCAATATACAAGGATATCTAGGCCTAGACCAAATGTAGGAGTACACTACCAAGAACAGTCTGAAGAATGGTTAGATGCTAGATTGTAAAGGTTTTCCGTTATAATGGTAAATGTCATTATGCATAGGACATATGGCTAAGCACCATTGAGATTAAGATCTTGGTTTTGGTCTACAACCATAGGGTCTATGGTGGTTAAATCTCTAGGGCCATGACTGAGAAATTTGGAATTTTGCACACCAAATTCAATATAATGAGTTTGGATATTTGGTGTTTTTTGGGATGCCAAAAATGGTGAAACACCCAAATAGCTAAAGGGTCAAAGTTGGCCCTAGAGCTATTAGCTAGTTTCATTGGAGAATCCAATGAAACTATTATTGATGTGAGATTATATAAACATTAAATCTAATTTGATGTTAGAATTGAAGTTTCTTATGTTCTCATGTTGAGAAGGTCAAAAGACTACAATAGACAATATTATTTTGGTAGATCATGAGAGAGAGAGAAAAAATGCATAAAATAATAAAAGATTAGTTCCTAATTGAGAGTGATAGAGAGATTACTTGGTAAAGGTTGAAAGTACTAAATGTTACAAATCTAAGGAATTTTTGAGACATAGTGTGTAGAGGTGAGTAGAGTATAGGATAAATGTGTAGATTGGGTAAGATTTGAAGCTACAGTGTACAAGAAAATTGTTGGTCTTGAGTCTTAAAGATTTATTTGTTGAAAAAGAGTTGTGTGCATGTAAAAAATTATAAAGGATTTACTGTGATCTAAAGTGAATCTTTTTGAACCATATAATTATAGAAAGTGGGTGCTTAAAGATTAGGGGATCAAAGTCCCCAACAAGTTGGTGCTTATAAAGAGTGAGAGTTGTTGCTTATAAACAATGAGAGTTGTTGCTTCCAGCAAGTGGGGGCTTGCAAAGAAAATGGGGTTTGGTGATCCTTTAGGTTGGTTCCTACATAATTTTATGTAAAATGAAGTTGGTGCTTGTATTTACATTATATTTAAAAGAATATTTGTGGTTTTCTATTATGGTTTTCCACTAAACATCCTATGTCTAATTCTTGATGTGATTAACGCACTATTGTATTATTGAATGTGTTTCATTTTCTAAGTAGTTATTAAAATTTATATAATAGTGATTGAGACCCTTCTAAGTATTGTGGTTTCCAACAATTCTATCTTGTATTTAAGATCTAATAAAATCTCTCTTCCAAAGAATTTAATTTTTTATGGCATTCTTGATTGTCTTCTACTTGTATTTTTTTATTTAATTAATTGAGAATTCTCAACTTAAATTTCAATATATAAATTCTTTATACATTTTCATTTGATTGTTTTTTAGTTTTTAATTTGAATTTCAACTTATGAGCTCTAAATTAGATGTACAATTTCCTAATACAAAATTACATTTTCCCATTATTTGAACATGAATTGGAATTTTTAATCCAACATCTTCTAAGAGATAGTATTGCATATATAATACAAAATTAGTTAGAATTGCGTAGATATTACAATCAAAACAAAATTTGTTAGAAATGTATATTTTACATTAGTTAAGAATTTCTTTATGAAATGAGTTTTATTATAATTTAAACTATATATTTAAAAATTATTTACAAATATTAATAGTTTGAAGGTATATGCAAATTATTAATATTTTTTAAAATAGCAATTTTAATTAGGAAAATCAAACTACTTTATATCCCAAGTAGGGGAAGATTCCTTGTCAGCGATGTATATAAGGTCTTTCACAATAATTTATAGACTTTATATTAAAAAAGCTACCATAAAAAATGTTGTAATACAAATTTATAGTTCTTGGGTAAGACTAGATAGTCAGTCTATTATCCAAAAGTACTTTAAAATTGGTTATATTTTTTCTATCCTTTGAATACTTGGGAGGTATAATACCATACATGTTGCAATAGCAATAAAACTATTGAATAAAATATAATAAATATAGAAAGAAAATTAGAAAATGTACTTGGGGGGCTTGAACTTCCAGACCCACGTAAGTCTCTAAAGCTATATCTTAGAGTGCATTTCTACTATAGTTTAAGCTACAAGTTTGATTTCATTATCAATTATAATTTTTGAGTGCACAAATCTTATCCATAATCTTCTCTTTTCTCAAAGAAAACCCATAGCAAGAGAGAGAGAGGAATCCCCAAATGATGGAAAATCCAAAGCAAGAGATGCAACTACTTTTGGAGTATTAAGGTGGCTAAATAATCATTCGAGTAGAGATTTAATAGAACACATATATGAGACTATACATAAACATTTTCTACTGCAAATTTTTATAAATGTAGTTACCCCTTTCCCCAATTCCTTAGTTTCTAAAAGTTATATTTTCTTTTCTTCCATGGCATATTGGTCCCTTTGATCTTATTCTCTACCTTACTTTTCCTGTCACATCCTTTTCACTGCTAATTTCATGTAACATCCCCACATAAAAAACATTACCCCTGCTAAATTCTTTTACTGCATATACAAAAAAGTTATGGCATACAGCGGAGTTGGCTATCGTATGACAAAGTTTTCTTGGGATACATTTCTAGTTAATTCTCATTACCCCAAATGTGCTGAGGACGAGGCAGGTTCTCGGTGCATTGCACAACTATTTTCGGCCACTCAATAGCTCATTTATTACAAACTAACATTTTCCATTTTCCCCGCTTGGCATGTCATGCCAGGTCAAGATGACAATAAATTTCACTGATGCTATTCTGTACAAACCTGAGGTGGATTGTCTGGACACAACAGTGTCAATCGGAATCCTTGCCAAATCAACGGTGAAGCTCTCATCTAACAATTCGACGGTGACATCACACCTGGGAATTCATGATCCTCGGGTTCCATCGAGAGAACTCTCATTTGGTTATGCCGCTCCTTATGGATCTACTCTAGGTTACTCCATGGTTCACCTCCCTACTTCGGCCAGCTTCAGTTTTTTTTTTTTTTCTTACATGACAAAGGCCTTCCAAGCTTTACAGGTAACCCAGTTTATTTCTTATAATGTCTGTTCAATCTTTTCTTTTCTTTAAGCAAATTCTCTTGTTCAAAGGTAGCTAAGGGTTTCTTGCAATAGATGTGTTAACCATATTTTATGTTCATGATTTTATACGCAGGAGGCTGTTTAGCTCAAGGCTCGCATCGAGTGGAGGAATTCACTCACCGCAACTGCTTCACCTGATGCGGGTATGTGTTTTACACTGGCAGTGATCTGAGACCCTAGATGGGTATGCTCATGCCCAATGATGTTTTTGACTGTCTATAATTTAGTTAATAGTCTGATAGGTTTCAGGGTGTGTATAGAGTTGAGGATTTCCACTGGGGTGCATGTATTTATAAGCACCTGAGCTCATCGTCTCAGTCTTTTATTTCCATCCTGTAATGTATGTGTTTTCATCGTTAATCTGAAGGATCCTACCCTTGTTCTGGGTAGATTATGGTTCACCGCTGGGTAAGAAGGCCCCGGTCTCCGGCATAAACCTTATCTGAATAAATTAATTATATATCTATCAAAATGTTTACATATGGTTATAGTCTACAATCATGCTCTTTTAACCTTATATATGTTACAGTTTACAGTTATGGACTTCGTAGACCATATCTATACCAATTTCAAATGTTGTTTTATTCATTCTTTGCTTTTCCCTATGTACTGTAATAATGAATCATCTACAGTGTTCCTGAAATGATGAGTTTGGGGTTAGAGGTCAAATACTGTGACCCTGTTCCTTGTTAAATTCACAATTGTCATTCAGTTCAATAAGTTGCTTTTACGTTGCAATCTATAGTCTTCGGATTTTCTGGTAGAGGTAACCACGTCGCGTAGATTATTTTCCACCATTCATTCTTTCTCAACAATTACTGTAGACAGGGGATCCCACTATCTTTGGGTTGCAGGTCTCGCATACAGTGTCATCCCTACCTACGATTTAGCTCTCCCTACCCTTTACTCGACTTCTCACCAATCTGAGTCGGGGTTTTTCCTAGGGGTTCAGGTTCTCTAGGAAAGTTTTCACCACATTCACATACTTGTTGTAGATTCCAGTCGTGGAGTAGATCCTTTTGACAGCTACCCTAACCTATTTCTACAGGTGTTAACCCTATAGGGGCTCTTAGTTTTCAAGGGAAGACCCCTGGTCTATCCAGTAATGTAATCCCCTTTTCAACAGCAGAGTGGCTATACTCATAATAATGTCTTGCTTATTTGACAGAAATCTTGCAATTGACATTACGTTCTCTCGTTTTCCTTCCTACAGTTTCTCACTTTCTTGTTCGACTCGCCCTTACAAGATCTTAAAAATTGTATGCTTTGATATCATTATTAATTTGGCTTTCAACTTAGTATACATTACTGCTGTGAAGAATCTCTCTTTTTCTTTTCAAACAAAATAAGAGGAAAAAGAAAAGATTATCAGCAACAGAGACCAACCCTCAACAAATCTAAGTTTTGTCCCCTTTAAATAAACAGAAAATGCATAGTTACTCGGCAGTTGTTACTTAAAACCGAGAGTTGCTTCCTTAGCTAAGAAACTTAAAAATACAAAAGAAAACTTCCACCCTTTTTCTTTCTTCTCAGTCTGGTTGAGATTGCGTACTTGTGTTTTATTCTTCTGTATGAGCTCTCCTCTTCTATATTTCTAAATCTGGTCCACACTGCTTTGCAGCTAGTCAATTCCACCCGACCTTGAGACTGTCTTTCGAGACTCGTCTCCCCCCTAGCTTATTCAAAGATGTTTGTCTTTGCTAGTTGCAGCGCTCTACGCTTGAAACCATCTAGTCCTCACCAGACATGGTAGAATAATTCCCCTCTTCTCTTGCTGCCTGTCCTTTACAGCGCAACCCCCACTCTTTTTCTTGGAAAAACATTCCACGGTTGGGGGGGAAGAGCAGTTAGGGTTTAGCAACTGTTTTTCTTTATTTACCCATCACTTAACTTCCTTCATAGAAGTTACATCTAGAAATTCATCATTATCATCATTTTCTATTTTGTTAATTTCCATCAAATAAATAAATTATAAGTTCATACAACATATAATGTTCTTTTTACTGCAGTAAAAATAAAATATTTACAAGAATCTGGGGATATGACATCTCCTCCCCCTGAATTTAGACATCGTCCCGATGTCTTTCGGTTGTAAACAACCCTGGATAAGCCTGTTTCATGAAATTTTCATCTTCCCAGGTGGCCTCATCTGGCCCAAAGTGCTGCCACTGCACTTTAACTTGGGTAATATCCCGCTTTCGTAGTGTGACTTCTCTCCAGTCTATGATGCTTAGCAGTTTGACTCGGATTTCTCCTTCTAGTTCTACCTGCAACAAGAAAATTTCTTATGTCAGCCTTTCCTTTAAAAGGAAACACGTAAATTGTTTTATCGGAGAAAATTCTCACCTGAATATCTTGCCAATTAATCACATGTTTAGGATCATACACATATTTCATTAACACAGAAACATGAAAAACATTATGGTCTCATATTTGACTAGGCAGAGCGAGCTGGTAAGCCACGAACTCGACCCTTGCTAAAATCTGGAAGGGTCCGCAATATCGAAGTGCTAACTTAGCACACTCCATTGTAAAGTGCTTTTCCGTGCTCGAATTCTCACATATACATGATCACCGACCTGATATTCCTTAAACCTTCTTTTCCTGTTAGCAAAATTCTTTCATCTATCTTGGGCTGCCTTCAGATTAGAACGCACCTTTTTAACCAGTTCCTCCATCTCCTGGAGCATTTTAGGACCCAACATCAACCTGTCTTCTAGTCCACTCTAGCTTGAGGGGGTGCGGCACTTCCGCCCATACAACACCTCAAAAGGGCTCATATGCAATGACGTGTGATAGCCATTATTATATGCAAACTCGACCAAGTGAAGATAGTCCTCCCACTTGGTTGGTTGCTGCATCACATAAGCCCTTAACATATCTTCCACCACTTGATTTAGCCACTTTGTTTGTCCGTCAATTTGTGGGTGATATGCTGTACTAAAGTTCAGTCGTGTACCTAATTCTTCAAACAGTGTTTTCCAGAAGGCCGATGTAAATTTTACATCCTGGTCTGAAATTATTGCCTTCAGTAAACCATGCACCTTAAATATGTTTTGCATGAACACATGAGCAATATACACCGCCCTGTAAGTAGATTGCACTAGTATAAAGTGTGCTCACTTGCTTAGCTTGTCCACAACCACCATGATGGAATCATTGTTTTTCTTAGACTTAGGCAAACCTGTTATGAAGTCCGCAATGATGGTTTCCCACTTCCACTCCGGAATGGGTAATAGTTGTAGCAAGACCATAGGATGTTGGTGTTCTGCCTTAATTTGCTGACATTCAAGACATCGAGCCAAGTACCCAGCCACATATTTCTTCATGCCCAACCAATAATATTCCTTCCGGAGTGCGGTGATCATATTTTGATATCTGCGGTGTCTGGCATAATGACTCCTATGATGCTCATCCATTATCAAAGTTTTAATACTACTATGGTTGGGTACATATAGTCTCCCTTTATAATACAATATTCCAGCTTCGTCCAAGGCGTAGTCTGGTTGTTTTTCTGTGCTATTGGGTAACTGTGTTTGCTATTTTATTTGCTGATACTCAGCATCTTCCTTGGCTGCCTCTTTGATCATTTCTCCGAAGGAACTTTTCCTTTCACTGCAATAAATCTCGTACAGACGCTACACTTTCTGACTTAAGGCGTCCACCACCCGATTTTCTTTTCCTTTTAGCTACTTGATCTCAAAATCATAACCACTTAAGAAATCCGCCCACAGTGCTTGCCTTGCATTTAGTGTGGGATGGCTAAAATAATGAGTTAGGCTGAGGTGGTTTGTTAATAACAGGAATTTCCTTCCCACAAGATAACGTTGCCACATTTTTAGGGCGTGAATTATAGTAGCTAGTTCTAGATCGTAAGAAGAATACTTCTATTCGTGCTCTTTTAATTTCCTTGATTCGTATGTTATCACTTTTCCTTCCTGTGTTAGCACACCTCCCAATCCTTCTTTACTTACATCAGTACATACTATGTATTCCTTGTTGGGATCGGCTATACTTAAAACGGGTGTTGAGGTGAGTAAATATTTGAGTTGTTCAAAACTCCTTTGACATTCAGGGGTCCATCTGAAGGTTCTTCCCTTCTTCTGCAAGGATGTGATTGGGTAAGACACCTTTGAAAATCCCTTTACAAACTGTCTATAATAGTCTGCCAAACCCATGAATGATTGGATATCCACCACGTCTTTGGGTATTGGCCATTCCATGATGGTCCTTATCTTTTCAGGATCCACAACGATCCCATCCTTAGTGATTATATGGCCCAAGTATTGTATCCGCTCCTTGAAAAAGTCACATTTACTGAACTTAGCGTATAACTGGTGCTCTCGGAGGGTTTGCAATACTAAACTGAGATCCTCTTGATGCTCCTCCATCGTTTGAGAGTAAATCAATATATCGTCAATGAAACTTAGCGTGAATTTATCCAAATATTGATGAAACACACTGTTCATCAGGCACATAAAAGTGGCTGGGGCGTTGGTCAATCCGAAAGGTAATACCACAAATTCATAGTGGCCATACTGAGTTCTAAAAGTTGTCTTAGCTATGTCCTCCTCTCTAATCCGGATTTGGTGGTAACCTGACCGCAAATCAACCATTATGAAAACTGTTGCCCCCCTTACCTAGTCAAACAATTCATCAATACGGGGTAGGGGGTACTTATTTTTAATTGTCAGCTTATTTAACTGGTGATAATCCATACACATGCAGAGCGTCCCATCTTTTTTCTTGACGAATAGTACCGGAGCTCCCCAAGGGGACACACTAGGGTGAATGTACTTTTTATCCAACAGCTCCTGTAATTGCATCTTCAGCTCTCTCAATTTTGGTACACTCATTCTGTAGGGTGCGTGAGACACTGGGGCTACACCTAGCACCAATTCAATGGTGAAATATATGTCCCTTTTGGGTGGTAGACCAGGAATCTCTTCCGGAAACACATCGGCAAATTCCTATATCACAGGAATATTCTCCAAGGTGGCTGCTTTATTTTTTGAATCAGCATACCCCACTTGGATAGCATAAATTTGACATCCTTTTCTGATGCATTTGGCTAATTGTGAAGCAGTTATGGGCCGAATTTGTACTGGTCGTTTAATACCTTGCATCTCTTGTTTAATGCCAAGCTCATCCTTATAATTGATAGTCTTGGTTTTACAATTGATTATGGACCAGTGTTTTTCTAACCAGTCCATACCAATCAATATTTCATACGAGCTAAGGGGAATCACATTTAAATCTATTGTTACTGACTGTCCGGCTATGTTTAATGGGCAATTTTTGACCTTAGCCACTACTCGCCTTTTTTCCCCTGTGGCCAACTGAACTAGCCAGGGGTCCTTGAATTGAATAGGTTGTAACTTATAGTGCTCCACAATCCTAGGACTAATATAACTTAACGTTGCACCAGGATCAATTAAAATAGTCACAGCAAGGTCCGAGAGCTTACCTTCGAATTCCACCATGGTAGGCTGGTATTCTGCCTGACGATCCTCCAGGGCAGCATTAATCTTTGGCAGACTCCTTCCTACATCACCAACGGTTGAGGCTTCATAGACTTGCGAAACTTGCTCGGCTCCTTTTTGCTGAGGGCATTTTTTTACATAATGAGGGCGTCCACAGCCCCAACACTGCACTGGGGGTCTCGTTTTCCCCTCGTTGACTGTTTTTCTGGATTTATCATTAATTCTGGAGTCATTGGGGGGCTTTACTTGGAGTGAACTCTTCTGTGAGCTTATGTTGGTTTTCCCTTTGGTGAATCCTTTATTACTTCCGCTACGGTTACTCTTAATACCACTAGTTTGTTTACTGCTCCTCTTATCACCCCATTTCTTACCCTGAAGTTCTCCTTTTTGCTTGTTGTGTTGGTAGCAAATTCAGGCCTTGTGTATAGCCTCATCCATCGTCTTTGGGTTGTCAAACTCAATTCATTCTCTCATACTTATAGGTAGGCTACTAATGAACCTATTTATCTTAGCTTTCTCTTCCCAGATATAAGGCACATAGCGGAGTAGAGAAGTGAAGCGGGTAATAAATTCATCCACAATTTGCTGCCCCAAACGCAAGTCATGAAATTCCCTTGCTTTTTCGTCATAAAAGCGCTCAGTCAGGTACCTTTCCTTAAAATATCGTTGAAATTTCTCCCAAGTGACAGTCTGTTCGCTTACCCCTTTTACCATCTTAACTTCCTCCCACCACAGGGTGGCCTTTCCCTGCAACTAAAAAATGGCCAATCCTGCTTTAAGGTTATGATCGTATTCATACAGCTGAAAGTATTTGTTCATATTTATTAATCAGGCCTCAGCTGCTTCCTCCTGTTCTCCATCGAAGTGTGGTGGCTTGATTTTATGGAACTCCCCTTGTAATTCAATCCATTGTCTTTTGGATGTCTGTTGTTCGGAGATATTATCCGAGCGTTTCTCATCCCTTCCCTCTGACTCTTCGGGATCGATGGGGTGATTTTATTCCCCAGACATTCTTTGTTGCTCAATGCTAGGGTTCGGTGGCTGCTGGTTCTGTCTGTTAGATAGGCTTTTTATGATCCTTTCCTGCTCCATAGCCAACCTGGCATTATCTTCCCGTAATCGGGCCATTTCATTCTTCAGCTCCTGAACAGTCTCAAAAATTTCTAACTTGGTGTTGCGCGCCTCCTCACCTAGTTGGACCCATAATTCAAGGTTGCCTCCAGGTTCTGCTACAGGTCCTTAGCCTGCCATGAACCTGTGTGTCCCGCTGTCTTTTCTCCTCATACTATCAATACCTTGTTTACTTGTGCTTACCACGACATGCGACAACAATTGGTTATTAAACTACTATTTCTTTTAATCATTAAGATGAACTAAGTGCAGATTTACAGTCTGATGCCCAGAGGCCACAATTTCATAACATGGCTCTGATACCACTTGTAACATCCCCATATAAAAAAAAAAATTACCCTTGCTAAATTATTTTACCGCATATACAAAAAGGTTATGGCATACAGCTGAGATGGCTATCGTATGACAGAGTTTTCTTGGGATACGGTTCTAGTTAATTCTCATTACCCCAAATGTGTTAAGGACGAGGCAGGTTCTTGGTGCATTGCAAAACTATTTTCGGCCACTCAGCAGCTAATTTATTATAAACTAACATTTTTCGTTTTCCCCGCTTGGCATGTCATGCCAGGTCAAGATGACAATAAATTTCAACGACGCTATTCTGTACAAACCTGAGGTGGATTGTCCAGACACAACAATGTCAATCAGTATCCCCGCTAGATCAACGATGAAGCTCTCATATAACGATCCAATGGTGAGATCACACCTGGGAATTCATGATCCTCGGGTTCCGTCGAGAGAACTCTCATTTGGTTATGCCACTCCTTATGGATCTGCTCCAGGTTACTCCATGGTTCACCTCCCTGCTTCGGCCAGCTTCAGTTTTTTTTTTTTCTTGCATGACAGAGGCCTTCCAAGCTTTACAGGTAACCCAGTTTATTTCTTATACTGTCTGTTCAATATTTTCTTTTCTTTAAGCAAATTCTCTTGTTCAAAGGCAGCTAAGGGTTTCTTGCAACAGATGTGTTAACCATATTTTATGTTCATGATTTTATACGCAGGAGGCTATTCAGCTCAAGGCTCACGTCAACTGGAGGCATTCACTCACTGCAACTGCTTCACCTGATGTAGGTATGTGTTTTACACTAGCGGTGCTCTGAGACCCTAGACTGGTATGCTTATGCCCAATGATGTTGCCGACTCTCTGTAATTTACTTAATAGTTTGATAGGTTTCAGGGTGTGTATAGAGTTGAGGATTTCCACCTGGGTGCATGTATTTATAAGCACCTGAGCTCATCGTCTCAGTCTTTTATTTCCTATCCTGTAATGTATGTGTTTTCGTCGTTAAATTTAAAGGATTCTACCCTTGTTCTAGGTAGATTATGGTTCGCCTCTGGATAAGAAGGCCCCTCCCTCTGGCATAAACCTTATCTGAATAAATTTAATGATATATTTGTCAAAATGTTTACATATGCTTACAGTCTACAATCATGCTCTTTTAACCTTATATATGTTACAGTTTATAGTTATGGACTTCGTAGACCATATCTATACCAATTTCAAACATTGTTTTATTCATTCTTTTCTTTTCCTTATGTACTGTAATAATGAATCATATACAGTGTTCCTGAAATGATGAGTTTGGGGTTAGAGGTCAAATACTGTGACCCTGTTTTTTGTTGAATTCGCAATTGTCATTCAGTTCACTAAGTTGCTTTTACGTTGCAATCTACATTCTTCAGATTTTCTGGTAGAGGTAACCACATCCCGTAGATTATTTTCCACCATTCATTCTTTCTCAACAATTACTGTAGACAGGGGATCCCACTATCTTTGGGTTGCGGGTCTCGCATACAGCATCATCCCTACCTACGATTTAGCTCTCCCTACCCTTTACTCGACTCACCAATCTGAGCCGATGTTTTGCCTAGAGGTTCAGGTTCTCTGGGAATGTTTTCATCGCATTCACATACTTGTTGTAACTTCCAGTCATGGACCAGAGCCTTTCGACAGTCGCCCTGACCCGTTTCTACAATTGTTAACCTTATAGGGGCTCTTAGTTTTCAAGGGGAGACCCCTCGACTATCCGGTAATGTAATCCCCCTTTCAACAACAGAGTGCCTATACTCAAAATAATGTCTTGCTTATTTGATAGAAATCTTGCAATTTACAGTACGTTCTTTCGTTTTGCTTCCTACAGTTTCTCACTTTCTTGTTCGATTGGCCCTTGCAAGATCTTAAAAATTGTATGCTTTGCTATCATTATTAATTCGGCTTTCAACTTAGTATACATTACTACTGTGAAGAATCTCTGTATTTCTTTTCAAATAAAATAAGAGGAAAAAGAAAAGATTATCAGCAACGGAGACCAACCCTAGGCAAATCTATGTTTTTGTCCCCTTTAAATAAATAGAAAATGCACAGTTACTCGGCAGTTGTTACTTAAAACTGAGAGTTGCTTCTTTAGCTAAGAAACTTACAACTACAAAAGAAAACTTCCACCCTTTTTCTTTCTTCTGGGTTTGGTTAAGATTGCATACCTGTGTTTTATTCTTCTGTATGAGCTCTCCTCTTCTGTATTTCTAAATATGGTCCACACTACTTTGCAGCTACTCAATTCCACCCGACCTTGAGATTGTCTTTCGAGACCCGTCTTCCCCCTAGCTTATTCAAAGACGTCTGTCTTTGCTAGTTGCAGCGCTCTGCGCTCCAAACCATCTGGTCCTCACCAGACATGGTAGAATAATTCCCCTCTTCTCCTGCTGCTTGTCCTCTACAGCGCAGCGCCCCCCCCCGCCCCTTTTTTCTGGAAAAACATTCCATGGTTGGGGGGAAGAGCAGTTAGGGTTTAGCAATAGTTTTTCTTTATTTACCCATCACTTAACTTCCTTCGCAAAAGTTACATCTAGAAATTCATCATTATCATCATTTTCTATTCTGTTAATTTTCATCAATTAAATAAAGTATAAGTTCATACAACAAATAATGTTCTTTTGACTGCAGTAAAAATAAAATATTTACAAGAATCTGGGGATATGACAGTTCATGATATGGTGGAACTCATAAGATCATACTATGCTTCATCCATGTCATGTGAGCATTCTTTAACCCCCATTGAATCTCCTTAAACTTTCACATTTTGGAAGGCATATGTTTCAATGGAAATGGGGATTGCTATTGTATAATTGTATAGGTCCCCTCATTGAAGCAAATAACAAACAACTTTATCTATAAAAAAAACACACAAGCCTACACCCCCACACTCTTGTGATGGTACTCTCAATCATTGCACCAACAACAAAAAGGTGATAATGGTTTCATTTCAAAATAAAATACCTAAATTTGGAGCCATCTCTCTTTGGTTGTTATCTTCGATCAATAAACCAACAGCAAAATGGGGCAATGACATTAAACTACATTAAAGTATTAAAACACAATTGAGTTGTTTTTGGCATTCATCATATTAAACATAATGTACACATCGAAGAGAAACATAAGAGGTGAAAAAAATGATAAGAGAGATTTAATTCCTCATCCCTTTATATCTGCATAGTGGAAAGATTGTTGAACTATGAAATTAGTATGATAACATATGGGCATATTATTGAAAATGTTTGAAATATGAAAACTCGCATTTACTTTTACCTGGCATAAACTTTTATTCAACCTAATGAATGTTGTAGTTGTGTAACATAGATTTCCTAGTTCTTTAATCACGGGCATTTTAATTTAGTTTTTCTTTCAAATCATAATTTATCTCTCTTTTATATAAATTTAATATAAAACAACCAATAACTAATTTTTAATGTTTATTTACTGTAAACTTTATTCTAGACAAATACATATGTATTTATATAATTAAAATATAAAATGTAATCAAATAATATTTAATTAAATTATTAATAAAATTAATTATTATATTAAAACAGTATTTATATCTCGCAAAAGAATCTATTTACCAGTATAATTCTGATATCTTTATGATATATTATGTATAATTGTGTTTTCACATACTTGGGATTCACATGGATCTCCACGATCTCCTGATAATGAACATGTTTCCAGATATGAATACCAACGAAGTACTATGGTGTGTACTATGCAACTTGAACATGGAAAAATAATCGAGAAAGATACAAACTTAGTGGTCTAGAATCAGAAACCGTAAGGATATGAATACCAACATAGTGCGACGGTCTGTGTGCTATGAAACTTGACCAGAGAAAGATACAAACTTAGTTCTATGGTGTGTGTACTACGCAATTTGAACCGAGAAAATTACAAACTGAGTGGTCGAATCAGGAAAGCATAAGATACCATTTGTTTCATAAATACTATGCTTGTAATCAGCATGATGACATATTCAGTTTTTAGGTTTTAGTTACTGTACCGGGTCTTTCGCATATTCTCCATATTGATAATTTATTTCATGTCGCAGTAATAAAAGCCGGGCGTGTATTAATTTTTGCATTACCCTCCTGGTAATAATAGAAACATGCTAATTCACGGTGACGACTTTGTTGTCTTCTTTCCCCTCCTTCTTTGGTTGAATTTCATTCTCACGTGACGTAGAGGTTATAATTTTCGGACTCTACCCGTAATCATCCACAGAACCGTGGGTTATGCAAGTGTAATCTAACCTAATTTTACAGAAAACTGAGTTTCTTTTTAAGGCTATAGTAGACCGTTCCTTCTCATTTCGTCCTCTAACGATACCAATTACTACATTGAAGGTTTTGACATGTCCTTTCAAATGGGCCACCAGTGCTGTATTCAATGCAAGGATGGTTACGCATGCTGGGCAGGGTGAATACTGTTTTTTGTTCAAATGAAGGCTCCCTGACAATGCAGTGCTGCAAGAGCATAAATGGTCGGCGATTTTCACTTTTGCAGTATTAGAGTGTGTCATTTTAATTGCAGCTTTTAGGAAGTAGACACATTTCCTTGTAATTTTATGCATTATTAACTAGGCGTGACAAAAACTAAAAAGGATAGGGTCAATATTCAATGAGTGTATTCTCAGAGATAAGAATATGGTCTTCATGGGCAAGATGAAGAGGTTGAGTTAATTATTTCTACTCTATTAGCTTAATGTATGATGCTTAACAAAAGATAGCCTGTTAATTATGGGTTGTATGATGCTTAAGAAAAGATAGGCCGTTAATTATTGGTTATGAAAAAGTAACGAGTTTAAAATATGATGGTTAATATTTACCATAGCAAAGAAATAAATATTAAATACTATGTATTAAGTTTAAATTTATGATTAGTTTAAAGTCTCTCCATCTTATTCATTAAATAAAAATAATATAATATTTAAAAAGAAAATAAAAAGATAGAAATTCAATTCAGTTAAAGCAGAGTGGTGCTTAATATTAGCCCAAAAAAACTAAACAAAATCATGCATTAGTTTGCTAGACAATCATTTTGATGCACTTTGGGAAAAGTGACTACAAAGATCTAGATGTGTAGAAAGTGGAATGATGCCTATGAAATTTCTTATCAAATATTAAATTCAATACCATGACTCAATCAGTTTTCAAAATCGATGGAAGCTATGGCTTTTCCATTGCATGTTAGGTTGCAGTATTAATAGCTATAAGATTAGACTGTTCCGTTGCCTGTCATGATCTCACCAAAAGTGATCAGGAGTTTCTGCCATGCCCGTCCAAATGTGGAAAAAGGAGGGCTTTCTGATAATCCAGTCCAGCAAGAGCATAAATGTGCGAGGATTTTGACCTCATTAGAGTACGCCATATCACTGCAGCTTTTTGGGACGTCGACACATTAACGTAATTTATGCATCTTTTTACAGTTGTAATGTGATGAAAAAAATTGCATTCGTTTGCTACACAAATCTTTGATGCAATTGATAAAAGTGACTGCAATGAATTATATCAGACAGATCTCTGTCCCTGGTCTGATACTCTCCTTAACTTTATCTTATAAATTTCTCAGGTACAAGAGCTGGGCAGTGGGTGGATTCTAGTTACATGTTATTCAGCATATACTTCGACTTTGGCTGGGAATGGATTTTATAAGTAATTTTTGGTAAATGGGTTATAGATAAGTTATATTACTCTAGATTTATTTAATTCTGGATTTAATATAAGTTGAGAGGGATTTAAATTTTTTTAGTGAACAAAGTACATCTTATAATTTTTCAATTTTTAAATTGTATTTTTTTAATGTTCTTACTCTTTTAGTTATCATTACTTTAAATAAAATTTTTAATTATCATTATTTTACATAAAATTATATTACGTCATATAAATATATTATTTTTGTTTTTTTATTATTGTAGGTGTTTTTTTTACTTGGAGAATATTTCAGTCATGTATAACATTTATTTTTATTTTTTATACTGTGAGATATTTTTTACTAAAAAAAACATTTATTTTTATTTTAAAAAGCCCATTTGTTAATAACAGAGGTATTTACACATTACCATCATACTAAATTTTACAATAAACCAGTATACTAAACCAGTATACTAAAAGATTCCAATGAAAAACACAAAATATTGATATCTTTCCCTTATGACTTACACATCACTATCAAAATTCTAATAAAATACACAAAATATTATTATCCTCCCATTATTATTGACAACAACCTAAAAGATTTTTTTCAACCCTTTTTCAATAATAAAGGAAAGTCGATGTCGAAAAGCTACAACCAGTCTCAATAGCACCTCTGTCAACTACATCGAAGCCTAAGGTACAAGTGAATACGAACCAGCTAACCTAATAAATCAGCAGCCAGCCGACGTTATGAGATAATTCCCCATAAGGACTTTATTGAGATTCAATAATTTGAAGAGAGAAAGAGAGGCAGTCCAAGTTTTCGATCACCATCGCTAGAAGAAAAAGTTACACCTACTAGAGTTTGAATGGTACCATGACTGATTTACCTGTACAGTCTCACGAGGCATCATATTTATTTACGCTGTCGTCTTCCTTTTTTAAAGTTAAAGAATTACTCATACGTAAATTTCATATGTAAATTTTAATATAATAATAATAATATATGGGAGAAACATTATTATTATAATATATTGAAATAATAATATATTAATCTATTATTATATTAATAATAATATATCAAAAATAATATTTGTTTAAATTTATATTTTTTTATATAATTTAAAATGGTTTTATTAGATTTTCAAAATAGTATATTATACAAAAATATTTCAAAAGTCTCAGTTTTCTAATTCTCATGAGACTTTTTGAGATTTGGATTGGAGAATATTAGAGAAAACAGTTTGCATACATTATTTCTCGAGGGTGTTGTGGCCTTATCATACTAGGACTAACACAAAAAGAGCCTTGAACTGAAAACAACATATCGAGGAGGGGGATAAGGGGGCATTACATGGGGAGTTGTAATGTAACCAACACGATCATGAATATAGAAGTCAATGTATTCCACCCATGCTTCCAAGCTATGAAAATGGTCAATTTTGCGGCTATGACTTCATGAGAGGGTATCCAAATGATCCATAATTTCATTTTGACTATATTGAATATCAGTAAGATAGGTCACTATCTCATTATGGTTTTCGTGCTTGTAGTCCCTAACGTTGTCAATGTCAAGTTGAATGTGTCGCAGTTGCTCTATGATGGATTCCATAGAAGGAGGGGCCACAAGGTTACCTGGTGAACTATTTGGAGAGATAGCCTCAACGTCCTCTGTTTCTCGGATGGACAAGTTGGCAAAGGACAAATTGTGACGTCTACATGCTAGCCCCTCCCTTTGTGGAGATGACCTCATTGGCGAGGCATGTGGAAATTGACAAAGGTTGATGACCAGCTACATAAAGAGTCCACAAAGAGTCCTTGCTTTAGCCCACAAAAAGTATAACAATCCCCAATACCATGAAACCATTGCCTGAAAAGAATATGAACCACCAAACCGATACCACAACTAGAGGAGCAAGACAGGAAATAGTTCACCTAGACTAAAGAGCAAAGCAGAGAAGCCCCCATATACGACCCTAAAGCTTGACACAAACAAAGAACACGACCCCACTTACAGAAGAGGAGAATACTTTTTCCTTTGAACTAGAGAGGAAACCCAAGCCAATAATTTTTTTTATCAGAGACTAGAATAATACCCATGCACCAGTGAAGACTAGAAAGAGCCTTCATGGATGAGGGTGGAACTAGAAGCTGCCGTAGGTGCGAAGAGGGCTTGCAACTAGGGAAGATATGGAAAATATGCCAAACTGCCACTATCCAAGTGCCTGGATCCCAAAGGTAGACCAGGAGACAAAACCCAACCCACTCTCGAAGACTGCAACTATCCTCTACACTCCTTATCCAAGGTCAAAACCCCAGTGAGGCACCATGCACCCAGACTCAGGCACTTGCAGTCTCCTCCCGTACTAAATTCATTACCAACCATACTAAAGTGGACCACTTGCCAAACTCCAAATTTAAGCACAGATTATGTGAGAAAGATCATCACACTGAGAGAATGAATGCATGCAGAGACACAGTGAATGAGAAAGAATTAATACCCATATAAAGGAGAAATAAGCCTTGATAACCTCACATGAAACACCTATACATCTACTTAATCACCCCATCCGAAATGTTTTAAATTCACATTATATCAAATAAATATTTTCATTATATAAATAACATTGTATTACATTTTACATTTTAGATGAGATTTTATATTTACATATCTTTTAATTTAAATATTAATTAAAAGCTATAAAGAGAAAATATAATTTTGTTTTGTTTTTCTCTTATATATATATTTCAACGGTTAAAAACTATTATCATAGAATACTTCCCATCTCCTAGTGCAATGAAATGTAGATTTATATATACGTGTCAAATCTAGCTTTATATAACATCTAAGCACGATTATACCAGTATAGTTGTGTTTGCACACATTTAAGACGAATCTCCACTAGATATGAGTGTATTTGAAATATGGTTATAACTAATGTGTTTATAAATGTGAAGAGTACCATGCTATTTTGTTAAAGAACAACGTTTCTTAGAGTTAATTATTAGGTAGAATAACTTTTACAAATATATTTTTAGATATTGATAGTGTAAATATTTTTAGAAATGTTATGCAAATTTTAAAATTATTTAAAGAAGTTAATAATAGACGAGTCTAAATTATTATTGATATATGTAATATTCGATCAAAAGAGAATACAATGTCCCAAATGGTAGTAATATTTTCATTTATTTTCTTTCCTTTTTGACTGCGTAGGAATTTTTTTATGATATTAAAATTGGCGTTGTTTATGTAGGTGGAGGAATTATTGGACAGCTAAAATTTGTGGGTAAAATAATTTCAAGAAATCTTGCCAATAGTATTTGAATTATGTTTTTTTTTGTGGTGGAAATGGATTCAACACCATCAAAAACCTTCTACACATCCAAAATCTTGAAATTTAACTATTACAATTTAGATTTACAAAAATATTACCCAAATTTCATCAAAATATTATCAAAATTTCCAAAATTTTAAAAACAAAAAAAACATTCTAATTAAAATATGACTATTAAAAGTAAAATAGATCTAACCAGAAAGTAGATTGTGAAGAAGAAAAGAAAGCAAAAATACTGGCTTAAAACTCTTCACAAAATGGAATGTATAACAGATTGTAATATTTGAGAATTTAGATTTCAAATCATTAACATTGTAAAGAAGCATATCTGAATCTGATATCTACATAAAAGTGTTCAAGAATTTATGTTTATGTCACTGAGCCATTTCCTTTCTAAATCTAAATCTTTTCATAAAGCAATTGTAGCAATTTGCAAATATTTTCATGCTAGTTTTTAGACATATAACAAAATGACTATGAGTTGTGGTGGTGAAAAGGGTTTACTTATTTATTTATAAATATGTATTATTTTAGTTAGAAAGAGAAGGAAATGATTAAATGAAAGTTTAGAATAAAAGAGATTTTTTTAGTTGTTTTTTAATAAGTTGATGTTATTTTAATTAAAGAAAGAAAGAAAAGATTAAATGGAAGTTTGGAAGAGAAGATATTTTTTTATATATGGATTTAATGAAAGTTTAAAAGCAAGGAGTTATAAAGTTTTCTTTTATTTTTGTAGGAGAGATATCAATATAGAGTTTTTTAATTCTTATTTATCACTAACAATCAATATGGATTTTTGGCAAAAACAATTATGAATTTTGGGTGATTAGAATGAGAACCACATAACAAATAGATGAATTATGCTTCAAATGGATTTGAAGAACTCTCAATTCAAGGAGACTATGACATAAGATCAAAAGGATAAAAAAATAGTAAACAAGAAGGATGGCATGAGATCAAAATGATAGGCTTTTTTGTGAACAAAAGGATGACGCAAAAATATTTTTTTTCATTAAAAAAGCTCTGGATGACAATATTCTTCCAAATATTGCAGCAACAACTACATCCAATGAAACTTGGAATATCTTGGAAATGACATATAGTTAAATGGGGACCAGCATCAATCAACATCAAGCGGAGTTACAGAGCATTAAAATGGTTAATGAAGTGCCCATTGTAATAAAAAAATGTTGTGGAAGAGCCCACCAAAGAAGAAGAAGATATATAAGACAATAAGGCTACAATTGTTATAGAGAAACTTGTTTAAAAAGTTACAAAATATTTTACATTGTAAGAACACAAGGGGACATTGTGGAAGATTCCACAATTGTCCTAAACATTGCTTAGATGTCTATTATTGAAGAAAAGAGTGACACATACAAGATCTACAACATGAACATGATAAGATACTATAGTCCACTATACAAATACACATGTCAAGGGTGAAATTAAAATTCCCTTTGTAGGAGCAACAATAGTTGAGGAAACCCTAGTAGTGAAATTTGAATTTGATTATGAAGCTAAATTATGTTTTTTTAAAAGAGTGGATTCCACTTCCTAAATATGATAAAGACAAAAGTGGTAATGGAATATCTACCATACCTACATGAGAATTAGGAAGAAAAAAAATTGAAGCTCTCAAAGTTGTTTAGGTATTGCAGCAATAGAAGTGGAGATGAAATAACAGGAAGATATTGTTTTTAAGCATACACAAGTTTATGGAAAAGTTTAATATGGAATAAATATGATGAAAATGGAATTAAATTCTAGGACAAATTGAAGGAAAATATCAAAGTAAAGTTGAAGCTATGAAACAAGAAAACATATGCGAAATATAAAATTTGGAGCAAAGAGACACAAAAATTTGTACATGTAGTGGTGAGAGAAACCTACTTGCAAAGATAAAACTAAATTTGAATTGATATTGTAAGCCTAGCTGGAACTGAAGTTCATACAAATCATACATATCCTTAAAATATTTGAAGCTCTGTTGTAGTGGCTAGAACACCTTCCACAATTTTGGCCTATGCTCAATTTAAAAGCCTTCCTTGGTCTTATACATTGTTGTCACAAACACTTAGAATCATTTCATGCATCTTTTTATATTTTTTTGATCCCGCTTGTTACTTAGGCAAAATGTCATCTTTTTTCATGTGGGATGTCGTATAAAGTGTAAAAGATCATTCTTGTGGTTTCAAGGGTCCATATTTGTGTTTATGAGTTTTCCAAACCATATAAACACCTGCCACATTCATTCACAAAGTTTTAAGCATTGTCGCACAAGTATCGTCACAGTTGTCGTAAAGTGTATCAGTGGTGTCACACTTATCGTAACTGATCATACAATGGTCACACATGGGAAAATGTATTATTTATGAGTCATGGGTGATCTATGTTGTGAATTCATCAAGTATTCTAAGTGTTAGATCACATTCAAAGCTTTCGCACTTCACACATCAGTCTCACTAGTCTAACACCTAACTATTTCCAAATAGGCTTCCCAACCTAACAACTTGACCTCACCCAACCTCCTTAGACTGCACATTGTGTAGTTCCTGTCCTCTAGCTATGGCCTTGACCTTTGATTCTGTGTAATTCATAATTTCTGACTCCCGGGACTATTGCGCTATGTAATTCCTCAGCCCAACACCTAGTCTTCACTTCCATAATTGTGCAATCCTCTCAAACAACATGGCCTTAACTACAGATTGCGCAAGTACAAGCCTCAAGATCTCTTCCTAAACCTTTGAAATGTGAAATCCCATAGTGGATCCGCCTCCCTTGCCTCTTAGAAATGTGAAAAAAACCTCTTGTGGTGATCATCCCTTCAGTCTGTCCCATTGGCTACAAAAATTGTGCATTGCATAGTCTTAGGCCTCAAGCCTCAACCCTAGCTACTAGAACTATGCAATGCAAAGTCATTGATCCCACCGTTCATGCTACTACCTAGTTCTGGCTTAGTCCATCAATCAAAATGCATCATATTAGGTTAAGAGGTTTTATGGGCTGATATCATGTCCTCATGAGCAAATTGCAGATACATGTTTCTTATCATGAAATGATAGAATGATGAAGAAGGGGATGAAGGAGGAGGACATGCAAAAAAGCATTCCTATAGCTAAGCATGCAAGCTGATCTATCAAGGAAAAGCAAAGGGACACCAACTTGCAAAAACAACTCTAGACTTGAGATCATTGAATATTCCTATGACCAAGCCATGAGGAGGTGGAAGACAAGATAATTCTCAAGAAGACATCATTCACAGTATCAACAGTGGCTTGAAATTGCCACATCATTTAAGCATTTCATATCAATAGTGCCATGTCATGTCTTTTCATGAGTTATCATATGCCCCATCATCATTGTGGAACATGTATATTATATTCATTGTGAAGTGGAAGTCCGAAGGACACATATGTAATATGGAGAGTCATGTAAGTTAAAGCATCATAAGAAGTCAAATAGTCATGAGGGTAGTCAAAGAGTGAAAATGAGGGGAAGCATCACCCCTTGGTTATGTATACTCCCTCATTATATGAGCAAAGAACTTTTCACCTTGGCTCCTTCCACAATGAATTAGAGGGATAAACTAGCTCTTTGAGGAGAAAAGAGTGGATCCAATGTTCCACTACTGGAGCTAGTGATGTACATTGCAAACATGTGTCTTGAAACATTTACTTAATGGCATAAACCTTCAAGGCCAACACATTCTCCATGAATGGATTATGAATATTTATAAGACTATTTTAAGTATGTTTGTATTTCATCTTTTCTTCCACATGTGCTAAGATAGTTAAACTATTTTTTTTATTTTAGTACTAAACTTATTGAGAATGTGTTGTAATGGTTTTTATTGTTGACCCATCCTTTTGGACTATTCTGTAGGATCTCAGATAGATATTTCTTCATTTGTTGGTTGTAACGACCATCGCATCCTCTGTGGACTATTCTTCTAGATATTATATGGATCCTTTCAGTTCATGTGTGTCTCTTCTTGGGTGGTACTACTACCTATCATTTAGAGGATCACTTTTCTCCCCTCTCCAGAGTAGAAAAACATTGTCACATTTACAAATGAACACTCACTAGGCACACTTCCTCACTTTTAGAAGACACTATTGCATCTCCCTCTCATCCCGACAGTTAGAGCCAAGAAATATATTTGAGATATATGGCAACTGGGTTGACATTCCAGATGGGGCTCCTACACCAAACACTGTGAGGTATAATTAGGACTTCACATCAGGGAGACCCCTTGGTTAACAAATTTCAAGCATCGTCAACATTGGTGCTAGAAGGACGCCCATATGACAAGCTGATATTGTTGAGTATGGTTTGAACCTCTTATCTAAAATGGCTTATACACAAACATTACTCCTGGGTTGTTTCTCCAATTTTTCCCTTTATCAATTTTCAATCGTCAACGAGCATCTCGATCACATGTCCCAGTTAAAGTTTGATCGTGATGATGGAAAACCCATAACCAAGCACATTTATGACTTTCTTAAATTTTATGAATCTTACAAAATCGAGGATGATGAATTTTCCTGTGTGCTTTCTTCCTCACCCTTGAAGATCGTGTTAACCGATGGTGCCATACCTTGCCACCTACTTCCATCTATTCCATTCACTGATTCATCAAGGAGCTCAATCAAGCCTTTGACAGGTATAATTACCAAGATGTTTGTAAAAGAATCAATATCTTAATAATGAATCCTAATGAATCGGTTGAGGATTTTTCTGATTGATTCCTTCACCTTTGTTGTGAAATTTCTAAAGAAGGCATGAATCGAGATTTCTTGAAACAAGAGTTTGAGTGCTTGGTTCTTATCTCTTTACATGGTGAACCTAAACCCCCTGATTTTTCTACTCCCCCATCTCTTGTGAATCATGAGATGCCTCTAATTTCAAAGGAGGAATATACTACTCGTTTTGTGTTAAGAAACCAACTCACAAAAACATAGAAAAGATAGATTGACGACTTCAGAATTAGCCTCTTTGATGGGGAAACCTCCTTTATATTACACAAATGAATAATTATTGGATGATACAAATGACAATACCTCCTTTCTATATATAGGAGTGACAACATAACAATAATAAAGTAAGGGCACAACAATAACAATAGTCGGCTTCTATGGGGCACAATAATAACAATATGGGGACTAAATGGGCACAACAATAAAATAGGGGGCTTGCACTATTAAAAATAAGGGGTTACACTAGTATTATAGGGACCTAAAATGCCCCTCTCCTTCAAAAAGTGCTTTCCTCAATACTTTAGTAGTTCTCGATGCTTTTGTATAAATTTATCATCCTCCCATGTGGAATCTTCAGCGGGTAAGTTCTTCCACTTGATGAGATACTCTGAGATTGATCAATTTCGTAGCTATCAGGTTCTTGTTTCCATGACTTCTTTAGGTTCCAATATGATTTTTCCTTCCTCATGAAGTTTCAACAATATTGTTTGAACTAGGAGGTTCTCACCTATAACCTTCTTTAAGCATGAAACATGGAAAACTTGGTGCACTCGGGAGGATGCTGGAAGCTCCAATTAATATGCCAGAGTACCAATATTTTGTAACACCTTGTATGGACCATAATACTTTGGCGATAATTTATTATCCTTCTTATCTTGCTAGAGGGACATTTGTTTGTATGGTTGTAGTCGTAGAAATATCAAGTCACCTACATCAAAACTTTTTTCGCTACGATGTTGATCTGCATGTTGTTTCATTCTATTTTATGCCAAAGTGAAGTTATCCTTGAAGAGTTTGAGGAATTTTTGTTGATTCTCGATGTGATCCTCCGCTACTTGAACCTTAGAATTTTCTTTTAAATATGATGTGATGGACGGTGGATGATATCCATAAAGTGCCATATATGGGGTATTTTTTTCTGGAGTATGGAAGCAAGTGTTATACCACCATTCAGCTAGAGGAAACCACTTGACCCATTGTGTCTATTTATCAGATACAAAAGAATGAAGATATCCTTCCAAACATTTGTTCACGATCATAGTTTACCAATCAAATTCAGGATGATAAGATGAGCTATGAGCTAACTAAGTACCCAAATATTCCACCTCTTGTATTCCAAAGAAACAATTGGAGTTTTTTTCATATAATTGTTTCTCCCCCAATAGTTTGAGAACCCTATCAACATGTTGAACATGATCCTTCTAAGACTTGATGTAGATTAGTATATTATTAAAAAATACTAAGAAAAATTTTCTAAGGGTTTGAAAATGGAATTCATCAAACATTTAAATGTAGAAGGTCATTTAGTAAGGCCAAAAGGCATGACCGAAAATTCATAATGACCCTCATGAGTTCTAAATGTTGTTTTTGAAATGTATTCAATCTTCATTTTGATTTGATGATATCCTATGAAGATCCAACTTGGTGAAGTAAATTGTTCCGTGTAATTCATCCAATAATTCATCAATGACAGGAATTGGAAATTTATCTTTAAAAGTAAACTTGTTGAGCTCCCTATGATCCAAACACATGCACCATGATCCATCCTTCTTGTGTAGAAATATCACTAGAGTAGAGAAAGAACTTTGACTAGGTTGAATTGTACCAACCTCTAGCATTTCTACAACCATACATTCAATTTCACTCTTTTGGGCATATGGATATATGTAAGGCCTGATGTTTGGGGGAACACTTCCTGGAATCAAATGAATAGCATGTTCATGATCAAAAATAGGTGGGAGGCCTTTGGAAGTCTCAAATACCTTGGAATGATTGTTCACAAGTTTTTGGAGATCTGGAGAAATAGATGATTTCGATGTGGGTAACTCTAGTGAACATAATTGTGCAATTTCTCCTTGTTTTTCTTTCTTTAGAAGCTTTTTCATCATGTTAGAGTTGATTATCTTTCTCGGTTTCCCTGCGATACCCCTTGATTCAACCTCCTTTCCTTCCCAAAAAAAATTCTCGAAAAATTCTTCAAAATTAAAAGCTATTGTACTGAAAGATTATAGCCATTGAACCCCTAGTACAACATTGGCACCACCCATTGGAATAGAAAGAATTGGACTATTCAAGACATATTCTCCCATGGATAGCTTAATATTATGACACTTTCCAGAGAAATTTATGGTTCCTCCATTTGCAACCACTACTTGACACTTTGGTGCTAGAAATAGGAATAAATTTAATTCCTTGGCTATCTTACAATGAATAAAATTATGGGTACTACCCGAATCAATCAACACTCTTAATATTTTCTTCTTGATATGTTGTTGGTACCATTTCATTTCCATCCTTTTCTTCTAGAAATCGATCAATTGTCTATCTTTTTCTCCCATAAACCCCTCATATCCATTGAAATTGATTAATCAATAGCATTATAGTTGTTAGTTTACATTAAATTTAATTTGTGAGTTTTTATGTTAAAATTTCGAAATTTTCAACAAAAATTACAGGATGTCATGACTTCCTGTAAATGGTTTATGATGTGGCACGTGGCATGGCAGGCAAGTTAAAACAATGGATAGGAACGTGATCTAGAATATACACGCATGGTGAAAAATTGATTCAATAGCAAATCTAAAGCTTCTGGATATGCAGTCAATGCTGGTCAAACCCAGCCTTTTTGGTCACAAAGGCAGCAAAAAGCCATGGTTTCCCAAACTGATTTCGTTTTGCTTTTGGAAATCGGTTTAGATTAGAAAGGACAAAAATCACTCTTTTGTAAAAGCAGAACCATCTGCATAATGTATGTACATTCGATTTAGATAGGAGACAAGAAGATAAAGACTGCGTATTGTATTGTTTCCAGAACGATTATTATCTTTATGTATTGTTCCAGAACTCTGCTCTTGTATGTGATTTCGATCTTCAGAACTTAAATATAGTCACCGTTTTACTCCAACAGTGCTTATGCGTTAACATTCTCATCACTTGAAGTTTCTTAAGTGTGCCATTGAAGCATGGGCAGGCCCTACGTGGAGATTGGTATACTGTTAATTTCGTTTCCATAGCATTTTTGAATTTGAATAGTGTGCATAGTGTTTAATGTTATTTCCTTGTTTGTGAGTTTATCGATCTGAATAGAAATTCTTGCAAATGATATTCATGGTGATAGCTTGAAGATTTTATTGCTAGATCATTGAACAATATCTTGTAAAAGATTTGATCGATCATTAGATTTCAAAGCATCTCTGTGGACTTTGTTTTCATGTATTTAAAATTTCAGTGTGCTTTTGATTTTCATGAATGCTTAGTGTGTTAGATGGAAAGAGATTTTTTGTATAATATCATTGTAAGAGGGTTGAAAACTCAGTCCAACAATATGCTGCATCTTTAGGATAGTTAGATAAATTAGGTGATCTAAGTGTTAAGGTGAGAGGAAACATATTTCAACCTCCTGTAAAGGAGTGTTGTAGCCTGTCACAGTAGACACTTAGTTAGGGATCCTTTTATGTCTATAGACTTTAGACACGTGCCTCTAAGTTTACCTACCTTGGTTGATATTAAATCTAGTCTAATCTAGCACCCTAGATTGGCCACTACATTTTGGTGTCATCGTCGGGGAGGTGTAGTTAGAGGATTAAAAATAAAAAAAAAAATATAGAAAAATTTAAATAAACAAAAACAAACAAAAACACAACATAGATTTGATTTTAATTTTAGAAGTCATGTTTGCTTATTCCTAGATCTAGAGATAATAAAGGTAGATTCATAAAAACCCCCCATCCAAAAACTAACCTACCACCAGGAGAAAACCCTTTGGGAAAAATTGAACACACAACACCAGCTGAGGAAATCACCATACAAAAATTAGATGATAAACACAAATCAGGCCAAAGACTTGCACTTATTGAGAGTCAAATCCTATTGGCACACGAATCATAGAAGAAACATCTCCCTGAATCTTCTACAAAATGAGAAAGTAGAAAAATAACTCAACAATCTCTAGAACAACTCTTTGGAACAAGTGACACTAAACAAGCAATTAAATCACTAGAGGAATCTATAAAAATAGCCGAGGAAGGAAGAAGATCAGCAAGAAGACCCACTCCTAAACAACAATAAGATCAAAGAGAGGAGGAAGAGTCAACCTTTCCTATTCACGAACCAGAAGACAATCATGATGAGAAAATAAAAATGAAAAACATACCTCCTTCTGTGTTACCAAACTTTTATGGCATGGCTTTAGAAGACCCAGATTCATTCTTGTTTGAGTTTGACATTGTATGTCGAACATATGGTTACACAGATGATGCCCATAGGCTTAGACTCTTCCCAGTGACATGAAAGGTATTAGCACTAAGATGGTTCATGGGACTTGGTGAGCTTGCAATAACTGATTGGGATGGCATGAGAATAATTTTCCTAAAGAAATACCAACCTTATTGTAGATCGAAGGATTCTAAAGATGATGTCTTTAGGATGAATCAATAAGAGGATGAAAATCTAGAGGAGTACTTGGAACGATTTGCTTACAATTTACAAAAATCAAAACATTGATCCATGACTCTTGATCTCATTCAAACAATATTTTTGAAGGGCGTTCGGGAGGAATACTTAGATGATCTTAATTTTATGGGCAAAGGTGATATTTCCACCTTACCTTTCAAAGAAATTGCTGATTTATGTGAAAAGTATTCTAGGAGCAAAGCCAAAATTAGAAAAAGAACCATATCATCCAAAGCCACAAAATCTACTTCAGCAAGTGTCACACGAGTTGAAATCGGAAATTTGTTAGAGGAATTCAAGACAAATCTATTGAGTACCTTGGGAACTCAAATTGACACTCTTAAAGCTAAGAAAAGAAAAGAAGAGGAAGATCAAATGATGGCTGTCTTTTGTCCAAAATGCCGGAAGAAATATACCTTAAAAGATTTCCCATTAGAAAACATTCAAGTTTGTGCCTTTTGTACTGAAAATCATGATATATTTCATTGCTCTAAAGTCAAGATTTTGTAGAACTATAATGTGGCAGCTAATACAGATATGGAGAATGTGTATTTCATGGGTGCAGAGAGACCATGGCAGCCAAGACCTCCACCTCAAGGTATGTTCCCAAACCAGAATTTGCAATTTCTTGCACATGATCAGATGTATGCTTAGAATTCGTGGAATGTACCAATGCCATGGCAGCACCAAAATTACCCACAACAACAATGGAGACCATCTCAGCAATAATCTCAACAATATCAACCATATCCTCAACCATACCAACCATATTCGCAGCCATATCAACAATATCATCAACCATATTCACCATATCCTCAACCATATCCCCAATATCCTCAACAGCAAGTTGTTTACCCACATCAACCCCAACCCACTCAATAGACATTTCCTGCTCCACCAATAAATCCACGACAATTACAACTTCCATCTAACCCACAACCTCTTAGACCTACTCAAATCCCTGCTCAACCTGTACCAAATCCAAATAATAGAGCAGAGAGACCAACTTATAATGTAGATGAGGGACCCTCATATCCCACATTACCCTTGCAAAATATCAATTTAAGGTCTGGTAAGGCACTTCACAAAGAATCTATAGCAGCTGATAAACAAGAAGAAAATGAAGAAAATGAAAATGAAACTCCAATTCAAAGGAAACCAAATGATGACATCAAAAATAAACAAATGCAATCGTTGCATCCACCACCTTTTCCAGACAGATTGGTCCAAACAAAACTTCCAATGTCTATACCACAGTTTGATGTTTTAGACGAGCTACAGAATGTCTATATAAAAATTCCGCTACTACAAGCCATAAAAGACATTTCCATATATACTAAAGCCATCAAAGAATTGTGCCTTAAAAAGCCTACTAGGAAAAGAGTTGATCCACAAACCATTCATGTTATTGGACATTTAGCTGCCCTTATGACAAACACCATTTCAATGGAAAAGTATGTTGATCATGGTATTCCTAGAGTCACTACAATCATTAACAACATACATATTCCAAACACCTTAATTGACCTTGGGGCCGCAATAAATGTGATGACTCTTGAAACAATGAAAACACTCCAGCTCACAAACTTGCAGCACAAAACAATTGTTCTAGAACTTGCTGATAGGTCTAAAATGATTCCTGAAGGGATTTTGGAAGACATAATTGTTTCAATGGACTCTTGGGAGTATCCAGTGCACTTTTTATTTCTTCAGCCAAAATCCAATTTAGGAGGACACCCTATCATCCTTGGTAGACCACGGTTAGCAACTGTTGATGCATTCATAGGATGTAGATCGGGTAATATGATCATTTCATGAGGAAGTGAAAGAAAACAACTCACTCTTTACCCATCAACACAATCACCAGCAGTAGCACACAATTTATGGCTTGATGATAAATACAATGATAAGGCAAAAGTTCAATCTGTTTTCAGCATCAACCAAATCTATGATTTTCAAGAACATAATAATGATGATTTCGTAGAATTATTCCTTTCTCAACCTGATATTTCCGAAGAATTGAGAAATGACCAATACCATGCTGCAGATAAACTTTTGACACAAAATTTTCAGGAAAAATGCACCATTCATTCCTTGCAAACAACATTTCACAACATTTTTCCTATCCAATCTATCACAAACGCCCAGAGCAAGACCATAGAGATTAGTCTAGGAAAAACTTTGAATATTGGCACTCACCTAGACTCATATCAAGAAGAGAAATTGATTCAATTATTGAGAAAATACCAGAAAGCATTTGCTTGGGACTACACCGATATGCACAGAATTCACCCTGAAACATGCACTCACCATATTTATATGGATAGAAATATCAAACCAGTGAGGTAACCGTAGAGATGAATGAATCCCATGCTTCAGGATATTGTTAGAGAGGAGTTACAAAAACTGTTGAAAGTCAATTTTATCTATCCTATCTCTGACAGTTAGTGGGTATCCCCATTGGTAGTAGTGCCCAAGAAAAATGGTAAGTGGAGGATTTGTGTTGATTATAGACAATTGAACAAAGCAACCCTCAAAGATTATTTCCCACTACCATTTATTGACCAAGTGCTAGACACATTAGCTGGGAAATCATCATTCTCTTTTCTTGATGGTTTCAGTGGCTACAACCAGATCAGGATAGCCTTAGAGGACCAGGACAAAACCACTTTTACTTGTCCTTGGGGCACTTATGCTTATAATGTTTTACCATTTGGACTTTGCAATGCTCCAGCTACATTTCAGAGAGCTGTATTAGCTATTTTTGTTGATTTAGTTCATGATTGTGTTGAAGTTTACATGGATGATTTTTCAGTGTATGGTAATTCATTTGAGCATGCATTAGAGAATCTTGAAAAAGTTTTGAAGAGATGTATTGAAGCTAATCTGTCCCTGAGCAATGAAAAGTGTTTTATGATGTTAAATGAAGGGATAGTATTAGGACACTATATTTCTTCTCAAGGCATTAAAGTTGATCCATCAAAAATCCAGATCATTGTCAATTTGCCAATTCCAAAGACTCAAAAAGAGGTAAGAAGTTTTCTTGGGTATGCAAGCTATTACAGAAGGTTTATTGAACATTTTAGTAAAATAGCTTTACCTTTGTTTAAGCTTCTAGCAAGAGATGCACCTTTCAACTGGAATGATAATTGTCAGCAAGCATTTGAAACACTCAAAGAAAAGTTATCAACCACACCAGTCTTAAAAGGACCTAACTGGAACCTACCATTTCACATCTTTACAGATGCATCTGATACTGCAGTAGGTGCCTCATTAGGCCAAAAAGAGGATTCTTGTCATTATGCCATCTATTTCATTAGTAAAAATCTAACACCTGGAGAATTAAACTACACAGTCACTAAAAAAGAAATGCTTGAAATCATACATGCTGTGAATAAATTCCGACATTATATAACTGGTTATGAGGTTTTTGTACATACTGACCATTCCGCCATTAAGAATTTAATGAATAAACCAGTAACTAATGGCAGACTTAGCAGATGGTTATTATTATTATAGGAATTTAACATCACAGTGTTAGATAGACCAGGTAAGGAGAATCAGGTGGCAAATTTTCTTTCTAGACTGCAAAATCCAGGTGAGGTTGTTCCGGTTGAAAATTCTTTTCCAGATGAAAATTTATTTGCAATTTCAATAGTGAATCCTTGGTATGCTGACTTGGCCAATTATTTGTCCACAGGAAGAACACCTCCATATTTTACTCCAAAGGAAAAGAAGAGGCTAATCAAACAAAGTGCTCAATACTCATGGGTTAATAGAGATTTATTTTACAGTGGTTATGATATGATTATTAGGCGATGTGTAAGAAATGATGAAATAATTGATATTTTAAAATCTTGCCATGATGAACCGTGTGGTGGGCATTTTGCAGCTAAAAAAATAACATTCAATATTCTTAGTCTTGGATATTATTGGCCATCTATTTTTAAGGATTCCAAGAAGTATGTGAAGAGTTGTGATAGTTGTCAAAGAATGGGTAGGCCAACAGCTACAGATGAAATTCCACTTCAGCCTCAAGTACACTTAGAGCCATTTGAAAAATGGGCTCTAGATTTCATAAGACCCATCAATCCAACTTCCAAAGGTTAAAAGTACATCCTAGTATGTACTGATTACGTGACAAAATGGGCTGAAGCCAAAGCACTAGTCCGGGCAACTGAACAAACAATGGTAAACGTCCTTTTTGAAGAAATTTTTGTAAGGTATGGAGTACCAAGGGAGATAGTGATAGATCAAAGTACTTAGTTTACTTCAAAGCTAGTTAAAGACATCACAGAAAAATATCAAATCAAGCATAGAAAAAGTACACCTTACCATCCACGGGCCAATGGCCAGGTGGAATCCACAAATAAAACATTGGAAGGAATTATCACTAAGACTGTAGCAATGAACATAAAGAATTGGGAAGAGAAACTCAAAGACGCACTCTGCGCTTATAGAACCACGTGGAAGAACACTACAGGATTTACACCATATCAGTTGGTGTATGGCAAAGAGGTAATGCTTCCTATTGAATTTCAAATACATACTTATAAGATGGTTGCAGATTTAGGAATTGATCTCAATGAAGCCCAACAAGAGAGAATTCAACAATTGAACCAGCTAGATGAAATGAGGCAGCAAGCAGAGGAGACAACACTCCTAATGCAAAAACA
>APFE031475184.1:3302-26422 GCA_000404065.3 Pinus taeda
CAGCAAAGCCAAGAAGGGAACAAGACCAGCTCCTCCATCAGTGTTATGGCATGCCTAACGGGATGAAAAACTGATGCTAATGAGACACCTACATATGCATATGCAAAGAGCTTTTTGATCACCGATGGAGGGCTCAAGACCGACACTAACATGATAAAAAATAGATAATGACTCTTGTTCCTTTTCTAATTTTTGCTGAAATTTGAAATAGTCTATTTGTTTGCTAACAGAATTCATTATTTCAATTTTCATGTTTTCCATTTTATTCTCCAAGCCAATGATCATAGCATATGTAGATCCCAGATTGTTAGTTTTTCTTTGACCTCCTTTAGTAGATCTAGATTGATTTCTGTAGAAATTTTTTCACAAGTCACAAATTTGTTCAAAAGTTTTCTAAGCAATGTCTCCTTGTCCTAACAAATTCAGATTATGTCTAGAATCCTCAGTAAGTCCTCATAGGAATAAGGTTTGAATAGTACTTAAATCAAACTTGTGTTTGGACCTTTGGAGTATATACAAAAATATTTCTAGGTAATCCTCCAAAATCTCATCATCACATTGTACAACGGTGAAGATCTCATCCTGCATTTCTCTAGTTTTACAATATTCATGATATTTATTCAAAAATACTCTCTTCATTTGGTCTCGAGAACTTACAGTGTTTCCTTATAGTCCCATGAACCAGTGCAAAGATGAATCCTTGAGAGTTGCAGGAAACAACTTTAATTTCTGGGCATCAAAAGCATAATCATAACTCCGACACAATTTATCAAATTCGAAAAGAAATGAATTTGGGTCTTCGTGCACCTTACCATGAAAGTGTGGAAGATATGAAGGAGGAATATTCTTCATTTTGATGCAGGAGCATCTAACAACCGTTAATCAAAAGTCAAAGTCAAAGCTATGGAGGAGAATACGTGGACAATCATGTAAACTGACAACAAATTTCTATTAAAAACGAGCTAATTTGATGGAATTGATAAGTATCAAGAAGACTTAAATTAATGTAATTATATGCCATGTATGTGTGTTGAGAGATTTAGGTGATTTGTGAGAGGAAATCGTCATTTGAGATGATCCACGATTTTCTAATTTCTCTATAAAGAGTCTATGTTGTGTGATAGAGAAACAGAGAGAGTGATAGGGGGAGCATAGATAGAGAGTGTTGATTCAATGAAATCGCTAGAGGAATTTGTGACTAAGGTTGAAATGCCTTAGATTGTAACCGATTCTGTATATAATTAAGATATACGTGTTATGTGGATTTTTGTATGCCTGTGTACAATTTACATATATATGCTTTAGTGTGAGTTAAATCCCATTTATAGGTTTGTTGTTCGAACATCGATAACTGTAAGGATCGATGGTGATCCAGCATTAATACGATATATGTGTGTGAGTGTTTAAACAAAGTGTGGCAGAGTGAATCTAGTTGGAAAGGAAAATTCCATCATAAGCAAACAAGCACATCAAGAGTCGTCGGATCGTTTAGATCGATGAATATTAACGGTGGAGGAATAGACTGCAGGAGATAAAAGTGTACAAGTGTCCTGATCGCGGTTGAAGGCCCACAACCAGTCTTAGACATCGATCACAAATTCAAATTCTTGTGTCGAAGTCAACTACGAGGGTTGAGCGTTTGGTAAGTCGCATTCTTGTTGAAGGGCTGCAGACCATCAGATTGAATGTTATGATAAAAGGTGGGGATCAACGATCAGTTTTGCATCGCAATATTTCATGAACTGTGGTCTAGAAGAATTTCAAAATGCGATGTGCGATCAGAGGATCCTGAGCGAACCATAGAAATTCATGGACGCGGGTTTATTTCATTTGGAGTTCGATCTTATGCATTTAGGTGGAACCGACTTAGTTGGCAGGTTATATGTTATTCCGTTGTACGATGATTGGTTGGGTTTTGTTTAAAATCCACCAATGTAATGCTTCCGCTTGGTATAGGTGCCATAACCCACAAGATCATGTAAGGTAATCATGAAAACCAGGGAAATTGCCTTTTGGCGGTTTTTCCTGCGTCAAAGTGGTATCAGAGCAGGGAAAGGTTTCCTGACAGTAGAAAGAAGATTTTGTGTGAAAAAAGGGGAAAGTCAACATGAAATTCAACGTGGGACAGATGATGTTCAGTTGTTGTTCAATTGTTGTTCAGTTACTGTTTAATTGTTATTCAGTTGTTGTTCAATACCTGTTCAGTTGTTGTTCAATTGTTGTTCAGTTGTTGTTCAATTGCTATTCAATTATTGTTCAGTTGGTATTCAATTGTTGTTCAGTTGCTATTCAATTTTTGTTCAATCATTGTTGTTCAATTGTTGTTCAGTTGTTGTTCAATTGTTGTTCAATCGTTGTTCAATTGTTGTTCAATTGACTGCCTGCGTCATTTTAAGCAAAAGGAGGAGGTACAATTATATTGAATGTTGGTGAGTTTGTGATCTTTATATTGTCTTACAGGTACCAGCAGAAGAAGGTGAGAATATTGCAGCAGCCTAGAGCCAAGAGTGCTCAAATGGTTCCAAAGAAGAGAGAACCAGAGAGATGTCGAAATACTAAGCTCAGAGGAGGGAAGCTTGGTGAGGTATCGTGTAGCAGAGGAGACTGTTACTATAGAGGTTTTGTTGCAGATCACAGAAAGATCATAAATGCAGTTCCATTGAGGAAGTGGGTAGAATTGCTATGGGATGAAGGAGAAGCATATGACCTAGAGGTCATAAATTTTTGTGCCTCGGGAGTCTGATGCAGGAGCATCTGACCACCCTTAATCAAAATTCAAATTCAAAGCTATGGAGGAGGAGACGTGGACAATCATGTAAATTGGGAGAAAATTTCTTTTAAAAACGAGCTAATTTGATGGAATTGATAAGTCTCGAGAAGGCTTAAATTAGTGTAATTATCTACCATGTATGTGTGTTGAGAGATTTAGGCGATTTGTGAGAGGAAATCATGATCTGAGATGATCCACTATTTTCTAATTTCTCTATAAAGAGTCTGTGTTGTGTGGCAGAGAAACAAAGAGAGTGATAGGGGGAGCATAGACAGAGAGTGTTGATTCAATGTAATCACTAGAGGAATTTGTGACTAAGGCTGAAATGCCTTAGATTGTAACCGATTTTGTATATAATTAAGATATACATGTTATGTGGATTTCTGTATGGCTGTGTACAATTTACATATATATGCTTTAGTGTGAGTTAAATCCCATTTATAGGTTTGTTGTTCGACCATCAATCACTGTAAGGATCGATGGCGATGCGACGTTAATACGATATATGTGTGTGAGTGTTTAAACAGAGTGTGGCAGAGTGAATCTGGGTGGAAAGGCGAATTCCATCATAAGAAAACAAGTGTAGCAGGAGTCGTTAGATCGTTTAGATCGATGGATATTAACGGCAGAGGAATAGACTGCGGGAGATAGAAGTGTACGGGTGTCCTGATCACAGTTGAAGGCCCGCAATCGGTTTTAGCCATCGATCGCAAATTCAAATGCTTGTGTCGAAGTCAACTACAGGGGTTGAGAATTTGGTAAGCCGCATGCTAGTTGAAGGGCTACAGACCATCGGATTTAATGGTATGATAAACGGTGGGGATCAACGATCAGTTTCGCATTGCAATATTTCATGAATCGTGGTCTGGAAGAATTACGAAATGTGATGTGCGATGTGTGATCGGAGGATCCTGAGCGGACCTGATAAATTCATGGACACGGGTTTATTTCATTTAGTGTTCGGTCTTATGCATTCAGGTGGAACCGGCTTAATTAGCAGATTCTGTGTTATTCCGTTGTATGGTGATTGGTTGGGTTTTGTTTAAAATCCACCAATGTAACGCTTCCGATCGGTATAGGTGGGCCATAACCCACAGGCTCATCTAAGGTAATTATGAAAACCAGGAAAATTGCCTTCTGGTGCTTTTTCCTGCGTCACATTTGTACATTCACTTTTGAGTTCACGATTGCAAATCCAAAAGTGGACTGCTCTTCATTTACCTTGTTCTCGCCAGTACCCTCTGCATGGTCTTCATGATTAGCCATTTTTATGCCTCTATTCAGACCACTTCTAGAAGGTGAAGGTTGACTAATGATGAATTGAACTTTCTGATCACCGTTAGCCTCCTTCTTCCCCTTTTCAGGTTGTGTCACACTTGAATCATTGTTTCTAGAATCCAAGTGGACTGTTCCGACGTGATGAGTCTAGGTTTGCTTGGAATGTTTACCTACAAAAGAAGGTCCAATATGAGAAGATTTTTCATATTTTTAAGTATTTTTCAGCCCTTATTGGGCTTCAGACCCCTACGTTTCTTAGGCATTCATTTAAAAAAAATCAAATCCAAAAAACAAAATTCAAATTCTTATAAAGAAAAATAATCGGTTAATTGTTGCAATGAATAAAAAAGTCAACACTCATAAAATCCTCAAAACAATAAAAGCATATTGTAGAAAAAATAATAGCAGACTTACCCTTATTGCAGAAAAAAATTCTTACCGATTTCAAATCGCCTCCCCAACAATGGCACCAAAATGTTGGGTGCAGGAATTCTAGTTAGGCAGACTCCTTCAACACTTAATTGTCAACCTGGGGGTTTTGTAAGCTTAGAGACAAAGCATAGGAAATGCCATAAATGATATCAACTTTTCCAAACTCTATTCCTACTTCCTTAATTGTAATCTTGCAGAAACAAAAAGAGGATCACCTGGCAATTCACACCAAAGATATTCTAGTGCTGGAATGTGAAAGAAAGTACTTTTGTAGGAAAATAAATGAAAGTAACTCTCAAACTTCTTGCAAACAATATTTGACAAATGAAAATGTAAATCTATTTTTATCTTCAGTATAGTTGTGTGTCAGGCTAATGATTGGACCCTTGAAGATATCTGACTTCTTATAGATCTTTCTTCGTACACTAAGCTATTATTCCTATACTTCTAGAATGTTCTTGCACTAGTACTAGAACAAAGTTTAGGTGCTGGAAGTATATTTTACACTTGTACTGAAGATTTATGTCTCCATGCAGGAACTCTAAGCCTCAAGACTAGAGCATTGTATTCTTGTATCAGGATATCGATTCCTGTACTGGAACATAGATTCCTGCACCAAGTTTTCCAATCCTTCTTATAAGAAAGTAAAGAATGTGTTAGTATTGGGAAAAGAACTTGCAAAGGTGAAAATAATTTTCAAAATAAATTCCTCAACCCAAAAGATGCTTCAACCAATCTTGACATCTAAAATAAGAATTAATTTCTAGAGTCAGAGCACACTCTTCTTTAATCAAGGAACTTCTTCATGCAATATAAAAAGGTTATTTAATTGTGATAGCAAGCTTCAATCCTGTAATAGTTATTCATAAGAATTGATCTGCATTCATAACCTTCTTAACTTAGAAAGATTCTCTTTAAGAATAATTACGTATAAAGTTTGATCTTTCATAAACAACATGAAGTGCAAGTATAGACTAGTGTATCACAACGAAGTTCGGTTCCTGATTATCAAAAATATGTTTAGTTCGAAATGTCAAGAACAATTCAAAGTGAAAATCGTGCACTCTAGAATCACATTAAGACTCATAAATAATATAAGAATTAAAGACTATTGCTATAATGAACTAGAGGAATCAATTTGCGAGACTATAAATGCAATAGTGCAGGAATGCATGCTTGCACGATCTAGGAAAAAATGAGATTAAACTTCATTGAAGGAAATCATAAGATTAAACTCAATTGAACATGCACACCATGGATCCCTCACATAGCGATGAAATCATATTTAAACTTTGAAGAAGAATAAAAGCATCTATTTACTTCACACTTTGCATTAAATGAAATTAACACACCTTAATTGAAAAAAAAGAACATGAGGTAAAACAAGTTGGGTTGGCAGGGCCCTAGCCAACCAGCTCGTTTCCCTGGTTAGGAAATGTAAAGATTCAACTCTTAATCAACACATCAACACATAATTACAATGAAAGATTGAGAAATCATGGTGCAGTCCCTTTCTATTAATAATAAACAAATATGCATCGTGAGTTCGAATCCAGCCCAGAAAGAGGGTGATACCAGCGAAATCACAGAAGAACATAATCACAATATCCTTGCTATAGCTATCACTTGCTACCATTTTCTATTTGAATCCTATATTTTATACATTCATTCAGGCATGAAGTCGTAACCAAATTACATTAAGCATTCCAATTTCAGCCTTTCGGCTATAACAAAATAACAATAACAATTCATACTAAGTCTTTTGGCTGTAACAAAACACTAATCTAGGTATTCAGCCAGCGACCCAATATCCACCATATCCCCGATATTCCTCTCCGGTCTGAGCCCAACTCGAGTTGATCGTTCTAGAACATGATGTTTGCATGAAGTGGTGAGTTATCACGACTGTTAAGGATTCACCAGCGGTGCAAGAATCCTACCTGCACTCGACCATGCTAACGAGATTATCAATACATTGCCTATCAAATAATTTTAGGAAGAGAAATATTAGTTGCAAAGATTTAAAGGTACAAAATATATGAAAATGATTAATTAAGCACATTTGTAACCCTTAAACATGAAATATGAAGCTAGTGCAGGAAAAGACATGATTCTTAGACTAGTGCAGGAATAGGGAGGTTTGCAAGGTTAAAACAAAGGTCTAATGTTATGGTTTTGAAGGGAAAAATGGCTTAAAAATGGTAATTTAGCCCACCAAAAAAATTCCAAGCTGAATACCTGATCTTTCCATATTGTCTTTTCATGTTTCTATTGGTATGGTTCATCCTCCAATGGAGTCTTCAAATCAGGTTGAAAGTTGATTGGAGTTGTTGCACAAAAAATTGTCACCATGACTTTCTACAATCTGTGTGAGTCTATCACCACTCATACTTACCTCCTTTGCGAGTCTTAAGCCTCAGTTCTCCATGTCAAGCCTTGAAAATGAGAGAAAGCCCTTAAAAATCTCTAAAAATCTGGGCCTGCACTTTCTCTTAGCATTGCCTGCGGTCCCGCACCTAATGGTCATGTCCCCTGCGTACCTGACTGCTTTGTCTCTAAAGTAATGGGTGCAGACCCCTGTAAAGGTCAAAAAGGCGGAATTTTATTCTTAAAAACTCACTTTGAGTCATTTCTGGAAGCTTCTAGAGGGAATCTTGAGGTGGCAAGTTCGCTCCTTGGTGGTTCATGCATCGCATAACTAAAGGAGCTAACCCCTTGATGTGAGGAGCTTATCCCTTTGAAGGAGGACTCTATCCCTTCATAGGTGGACCTGGTAACTTCCTTCCTCTACACTTTAAAATGAGGCATTGGGCTGGTTTCTAGGGAGGTTTAAAACTGAATATTTTTGAGGTGAAATGTTGTTGGAATTTAGTCTTCCTAATTGAGCTTTAGAGGAGAGATTAAATACCTTTTTTGATCTCATTGGGAAGAGAGTGAGGCTTGTCAAAGTAGAGGAGATTCTTGTTTGGACCTGGGAAAGAGCTTGTACAACATCATGGCACCAAGGTTGTAAAGTTCTTTTATTTTCAAATTTAATACAATCAAGTTTATTTTTCTCAATAAGCTGTGTTAAATAGTTTATTTTATGAGCTCCTTGATCTTCATAATGAACATGATTTGTTATATTAGCTATGCAGGTGTTATTTGATGTGTGCTTGTTTGTGTTTGCAGATTCTCAAAAGGAAACTCTTTCAAACAGCCGAAGCGTGGCTGCCACAAACTAGCATTGGACTTAAGGTAGGGTCTAAAACACCTCTTAGTTTTTATTAATGAATCACAATATGTTTAGAGAAAAGTAAATTTGCTTGTCCTGCTTGTTGCTAGATATTTGTTGATACTAGGGAGATCGGCCTTGTCCGCAAGGACGATTTATCTGGCCAACAGGAGTCACCAGGTGAATGGTTCAGCCTTCAAATGTGTCTAACTATTGTCCACCATCAGAAAATCAGATCTAAACTTCGATGATATTCTCAAGGAATATGAAATTGTTCGCTTCACCAATATGGTTGCAAAAAATGTTAGCACTCCTTAGTGTCCCAAGGCTGAGAAAGGAGACCAATGGAGGTAACCTCAAACCAATCTTTAGATCTGGTAACTAGCCCTACCAAATCAGAGAGGGCTCTCTCAAGGATCTCATAGCCAATGAAGTGACTAGAGAGGGAATCAGATGTTATGCTAGATATTAAGCTCAATGGTGTTTGATTTTAGGGTTTTTTGGATAAAGCTCCAAGGTCTATTAACTAGGCTAGGTTTTCAAATGATCAAGTGCAGAGATATAATGAGGCAAGGTAGGTATGCTCATTGATAGAAGTAGGTTGTCATGGGGGTGTAGGGATAAAAATATAGAGGATCAGAATGAGCATGTAACCATCAATTCACTCATCAGAAATGTTAGACTCTGTCTTATGTCAGTGTGAGAATTATTCTTCTTCAAAACCCTGTTTTGAAGAAGAAATCATTAAATGTGGTGCTTTAGAATATGAAATTTATTCTCCAGCTCTTCAAAAGGAAGCAACGACTTCAAGCTCCTATCCCTGCAAAAGCACAATCCAAAAAATCATCAGCAATCAGAGGCAAAGCAAGTTACAAGCAGGCACTTAGAGATGTGAAAAAGGTGGCCAGAGAGGGTGGAAAAAACGAGTTGAATCTTATGGTGGAAACTACAGAAGGTTTTGAAGATGCTACTAATGACACAGAACATTACCTTCTCCAGAACACAGAGAAATTGGATGAGTAAAATGGAAGAACCTGGTGGTTGCATTTTGGCACATGTATCAGGAACATGGAAGACCTTCCTTATGATAAACTTTATTCAAAGCTTTTTGACCAAGTACCCAGAAGAAAGACCACTGATTGTATCTCTCAAAAGCATTTTGGGTTCATGGTTGAAAGAATTTAAAAATGGGGCGTGGAGGAAATTCCTGTTCATAATTTATATGAGATAGGGAATAAGGCAGAAACGTTGAGATATAACCAGCTTCAGACGTTATAAGAAGAAATGGAGATCAAGGTTTGGTCAGCAGTGGTATTACATTGGAAGAACCTCTAGAGTTAACCTACCAGAATTTGCAGTGGCAACAAGTTGTAAAGTTTCAGGATTTGCATTATCAGGTTCAGATGCAAAGAAAGTTAATAAGGTGTTGAACGTAGATCATGTTTGTGCCCCTCCCTTACAATCACAGCAAGATCAGGCAGTAGACAACGTATCTGATTTGTCCTCAGTTTTTTCTGCTCATCTATGCGAAAGTGATTTAAAATGTTCCTGTAGTGAATGCATCAGTTGCAAAATCTGGACCTGTTCATGTTTCCACGGTATAATAGCATTCAAGAGGGTGTTCGTGAAGGGTCAGAGCAGTGAAATTGTTTCAATAGAAGTTAATGCTTGTGAGAGTTTGGGCGTAGTCGACAATGCAGCTTATCAGGTACTGCCAGCGGGCTACCATACATTGCTGGCGAGAGATAGACCATCTAAGTCACGAAATTATAAACCTGCAATTTCAATTCCTCTACTGGTATCTCTAAAATAATTCATCTTAGTATAGTATAGTAGAAGGCATGACTACCGTTTTTGAGGCATACTTTGGTCCATCATTGGATGCAAGCAATCAAGCACTGCTCCCTCACGTATAAAAATAAGGAGGAAAGGTCACCATAACAATGAACAATCCTGTCAGTAAATTGATGTGGCCTTTTTTGATGTTTAAGGAGAAAATTCATTACATGAATCAGTTTGCTGATGGGCCAATACAGGACTGCAATAAAACAATTGTGTATATCTCTAATTGATTGATTCAAGGCACGTTTTGAGCAAAACATTGGTAAAGAAGATCACTAGTGATAAGGTGACAGAACTGAAGTTAGGTGCATCGACGTTGACGGGTTGAAGTGATGAACACTGAAGGATATGAATACCCAAAACTGTTGCGTGTTGTATTGCTAGCCAGATTGTTGGATTACCAAATTTCCAAATGGTACCAAATCTCCAAACGGCCAGATGCCACAAGCAGCTACTTTACTCTTTGAATTACAACACAATGAAACAGGTGGGCGCATTAATCTATCCCAGGACATTCGGGTAGTTGAATTTTCTGGTGTTAAAAGCTTCAGTGGTCAAACTCCAGCCTGTGCAATAAATCCTGTAAAGGGATCAAAAAGGAAAACGTCCTCTGGCACAGAAGATGAGATTGATGTCTTCAAATTCCAGACCAAGGAGGGAGAAACTGAATGCTCTTTGAAGAAGGCAAGACCAGAGCAGAAGGTGAATGCTGCACTTCCAGATGAAACATGCATTTTAGTTAATAGTCATTGTGAAGTAATACTTGCTGTGGAAATTAAACATAACAATGCCAAGAAATAGACTACTGTAGTCATCGACCCTACAACTTTAGATGAAAACGTACGAGATTGTCACTCCAAGGGCGACCTTAAGTCGTTGACTGTTCCAGAACTCAAAAGCTTCCTAAGTGCGAACAAGACCAAAGTAGGTGGCAAGAAGGAAGAGCTTATTCAACGTATTACGAGCTTGTTGTCCAGTTAAAATGTTACTATTCACCGCATTGGGTCTCTCAGGATGGCCTCAGTTAGACATGTATGCACAGACTCTCAATCTGTGACATTCCATAGTCCACTGTTTATAACTTTCCTCATCTCACAGCAAATTGAATTAAACTTTGGCAAATTTTTGATGCTTATCAAGAAACAGATGAAGGCAGTGATGCTTACTGTTCAGAAAAGAAATATATCTGCAATGAAATTTTTACACTAGCAAGCTAAGACACGAGTAGATCCATTGATTGGAGCAGAGAAAAATTTGGTGCACGTCCTTGACACCTGGCCCTTCACTTCAGCCAAAAATAAACAAGTATATCTGTCACCAGAAGGATAGGATTCGTTTTCTTATCTATAACCTCAGTTAACGATTCAAAAGGATCAACGCTCCGGTTTATTAGACATCAGAGGATTTCAAGAGGAACGAATTTGCCTATTTTGATCCTCAGTCATGATTTCATGAGATCTTTCCTCCAGATTTTGTCTCTTAATAAACCAATCGTAGAAGATTTAGAGGAACGTTGTTCTATGTTTAGCATAGATGAAACGCACTTTCCTAATTTTTGTAATTGTAGTTGAAACAGCGCCCCTGTTTTGGGGGTCGATCTATTGTATTTTTTTAGAATAGTTTATTATGTATTAGAAAACAAAAAAAAGGGGGAGAGAATTATGAGGGCTGAGAGCTAGTGGAGAAAAAGAGAGCTTCTGTTGTACAACCATTGACAGAGATTTTTAATGAAATTACACAGCTCTGACTTCTGAGATTCCTGTGGTATGAAAGTTAGCATAAGTTTTTCTTCTGTAATCTGTTATGTTTCATTTCACTTCATAATCATTTTTGAGTGAACAAATGAAGTGTTTAGGTAGAATTCATAGTATTATATGCTCTGCCTATAAGTTTGTTCATGTTCAATGTTTTCCACTGTTTAAGGAGGATTCAAAGGTATTTTTTGCCCTCCTTAGCTCCTCACCAGTCTTGCCATCCCATTTAATCTCGATTTGATGTTAAATTTCTTGCCTACCTTGCCTCAGTCGATAATCTGTGTTATTCATTATCTTTCTCTGCTCAAACTGTGACTTTGCCCATGCAGCCCAGAAAAACCCCATCATTTTATTAAAAACCCTTTGATAAGTTTACTAGCCTAAAATCAGTGTTACCCTATTGGTCATCTCATCTATTGAAGATTTTACGAGATAGACCGAAGAGAGCCTTCTCCTACCCCGTAGGGCTAGCTACGAGGCTAAATGGTTTGATGTTGCCTTGAGGTTTTCCTTTCTCAGCCTGAGGTGAAATTTCAAGCACTAACATACTGGCGACCATACTGGGGAGAACATTTGACTTGTTGATTGTCTCGTCCCAGTACATGCAATCAAGGTGCAGATCTGATGCTGATGGTGGACAGCAGTCAGATTCATTTGCAGGCTGAACCATTCACCTGGCGACTCCAATTCGATTCAGACAGTTCAGTGCATGCTGATCCGTTCATGCAATGGAAGGGTATGTGGAAAACCCTGCCCTGTGTGAAGCTGTAGAAGGATTAAGAAAGGCGTTAGCAAATACTGAATTAGATGAAGATGTTTTCAGTGCCTGGCTTCATTTGTTGAAATCTTCTAAGGTCTTCAAAACTGAATTTTGCAAGTTAATTGTTGAAAGAATTGAAGAAGAGATTCAATGGTTAGATGAGCAGATTCAGTCATATGATTTCCAAGACCCTAAAAAGTTTCTGGAAATCCTTCCTCCATCGAAATAAGAAATAACAGACTTGTCTATAGAAGTTTACATTGACAATGTGCAGCTAGAAGTATGCATTGCAAAGTTGGGGCAGCCAACAGAGTCCGGCTTCCGCGATCCAATGGCAACTTACATGGACATGTTTTTCAGTTAGATTGACAGATCAGGCTGTCTTTTTCGTGACCGGGCTTGTTACGTGCATGAAGGGCTGCCAACAATTACATCTGTGTCTTCGTGGAAGCATTCTCAAGCAACATCATTCTCAGGTTTACTTGAATGGCTAATTTGGCATTTTAGTATTACCTGATCTATTGTTTGTACAGCAGATTAGAGTAGCTTTTGTAAATAAATAAGCAGCCATAAGGGCAGCATCTTGTTTTAGTTTGCTTGAAGATTGTTAAGTCATTTTTTCAATCATTTCAGTCTTGAGATCAAATCAGTTTGAGTTCAGTTTCAGTTTGAAAATGAGTCTAGAGTTGTGTCGATGATGACTCCATTCCCCAATGGGTGAAGGCACTGTCTGCTCTCCCAAAGTTCTGCGGTTCTTGGCACCTCCAAAAAGCAGCAACTGCCATCCCAAGTGGAGCCGATGTTAGACTCTGTCTTATGTCATTATGAGATTGATTCTTCTTCACAACCCTGTTTTGAAGAAGAAATCATTAAATGTGGTGCTTTAGAATATGAAATTTATTCTCCAGCTCTTCAAAAGGCAGCAGCGACTTCAAGCTCCTATCCCTGCAAAAGCACAATCCAAAAAATCATCAGCAATCAGAGGCAAAGCAAGTTACAATCAGGCACTTAGAGATGTGAAAAAGGTGGCCAGAGAGGGTGGAAAAAACGAGTTGAATCTTATGGTGGAAACTACAGAAGGTTTTGAAGATGCTACTAATGACACAGAACATTACCTTCTCCAGAACATAGAGAAATTGGATGAGTAAAATGGAAGAACCTGGTGGTTGCATTTTGGCACATGTATCAGGAACAGGGAAGACCTTCCTTATGATAAGCTTTATTCAAAGCTTTTTGACCAAGTACCCAGAAGAAAGACCACTGATTGTATCTCTCAAAAGCATTTTGGGTTCATGGTTGAAAAAATTTAAAAATGGGGCGTGGAGGAAATTCCTGTTCATAATTTATATGAGATAGCGAATAAGGCAGAAACGTTGAGATATAACCAACTTCAGACGTTGCAAGAAGAAATGGAGATCAAGGTTTGGTCAGCAGTGGTATTACATTGGAAGAACCTCTAGAGTTAATCTACCAGAATTTGCAGTGGCAACAAGTTGTAAAGTTTCAGGATTTGCATTATCAGGTTCAGATGCAAAGCAAGTTAATAAGGTGTTGAACGTAGATCATGTTTGTGCCCCTCCCTTACAATCACAGCAAGATCAGGCAGTAGACAATGTATCTGATTTGTCCTCAGTTTTTTCTGCTCATCTATGCGAAAGTGATTTAAAATGTTCCTGTAGTGAATGCATCAGTTGCAAAATCTGGACCTGTTCATGTTTCCACAGTATAATAGCATTCAAGAGGGTGTTCGTGAAGGGTCAGAGAAGTGAAATTGTTTCAATAGAAGTTAATGCTTGTGAGAGTTTGGGCGTAGTCAACAATGCAACTTATCAGGTACTGCCAGTGGGCTACCATACATTGCTGGCGGGAGATAGACCATCTAAGTCACGAAATTATAAACCTGCAATTTCAATTCCTCTACTGGTATCTCTAAAATAATTCAGCTTAGTATACTATAGTAGGAGGCATGACTACCGTTTTTGAGGCATACTTTGGTCCATCATTGGATACAAGCAATCAAGCACTGCTCCCTCACGTATAAAAATAAGGAGAAAAGGTCACCATAACAATGAACAATCCTGTCAGTAAATTGATGTGGCCTTTTGTGATGTTTAAGGAGAAAATTCATTACACGAATCAGTTTGCTGATGGGCCAATACAGGACTGCAATAAAACAATTGTGTATATCTCTAATTGATTGTTTCAAGGCACCTTTTGAGCAAAACATTGGCAAAGAAGATCACTAGTGATAAGGTGACAGAACTGAAGTTAGGTGCATTGACATTGACGGGTTGAAGTGATGAATACTGAAGGATATGAATACCCAAAACTGCTACGTGTTGTATTGCTAGCTAGATTGTTGGATTACCAAATTTCCAAATGGTACCAAATCTCCAAACGGCCAGGTGCCACAAGCAGCTACTTTACTCTTTGAGTTACAACACAATGAAACAGGTGGGCGCATTAATCTATCCCAGGACATTCGGGTAGTTGAATTTTCTGGTGTTAAAAGCTTCAGTGGTCAAACTCCAGCCTGTGCAATAAATCCTGTAAAGGGATCAAAAAGGAAAACTTCCTCTGGCACAGAAGATGAGATTGATGTCTTCAAATTCCAGACCAAGGAGGGAGAAACTGAATGCTCTTTGAAGAAGGCAAGACTAGAGTAGAAGGTGAATGCTGCACTTCCAGATGAAACAGGCATTTTAGTTAATAGTCATTGTGAAGTAATACCTGTTGTGGAAATTAAACATAACAATGCCAAGAAACGGACTACTGTAGTCATCGACCCTACAGCTTTAGATGAAAAGGTACGAGATTGTCACTCCAAGGGCAACCTTAAGTCCTTGACTGTTCCAGAACTCAAAAGCTTCCTAAGTGTGAACAAGACAAAAGTAGGTGGCAAGAAGGAAGAGCTTATTCAACGTATTACGAGCTTGTTGTCCAGTTAAAATGTTACTGTTCACTGCATTGGGTTTCTCAGGCTGGCCTCAGTTAGACATGTATGCACAGACTCTCAATCTGTGACATTCCATAGTCCACTGTTTATAACTTTCCTCATCTCACAGCAAATTGAATTAAACTTTGGCAAATTTTTTATGCTTATCAAGAAACAGATGAAGGTAGTGATGCTTACTGTTCAGAAAAGAAATATATCTGCAATGAAATTTTTACACTAGCAAACTAAGACACGAGTAGATCCATTGATCGGAGCAGAGAAAAATTTGGTGCACGTCCTTGACACCTAGCCCTTCACTTCAGCCAAAAATAAACAAGCATATCTGTCACTAGAAGGATAGGATTCATTTTCTTATCTATAACCTCAGTTAACGATTCAAAAGGATCAACGCTCCGGTTTATTAGACATCAGAGGATTTCAAGAGGAACGAATTTGCCTATTTTGATCCTTATTCATGATTTCATGAGATCTTTGCTCCAGATTTTGTCTCTTAATAAACCAATCATAGAAGATTTAGGGGAACGATGTTCTATGTTTAACATAGATGAAACGCCCTTTCCTAATTTTTGTAATTGTAGTTGAAATAACGCCCCTGTTTTGGGGGTCGATCTGTTGTATTTTTTTAGAATAGTTTATTATGTATAAGAAAACATCAAAAAAGGGGGGAGAGAATTCTGAGGGCTGAGAGCTAGTGGAGAAAAAGAGAGCTTCTATTGTACAGCCATTGACAGAGATTTTTAATGAAATTACATAGCTCTGACTTCTGAGATTCCTGTGGTATGAAAGTTAGCATAAGTTTTTCTTCTGTAATCTGTTATGTTTCATTTCACTTCATAATCATTTCTGAGTGAACAAATGAAGTGTTTAGGTAGAATTCATAGTATTATATGCTCTGCCTATAAGTTTGTTCATGTTTAATGTTTTCTACTGTTTAAGGAGGATTCAAAGGTATTGTTTGCCCTCCTTAGCTCACCAGTCTTGCCATCCCATTTAATCTCGATTTGATGTTAAATTTCTTGCCTACCTTGCCTCAGTCGATAATCTGTGTTATTCATTATATTTCTCTGCTCAAACTGTGACTTTGCCCATGCAGCCCAGAAAAACCCCATCATTTTATTAAAAACCCTTTGATAAGTTTACTAGCCTAAAATCAGTGTTACCCTATTGGTCATCTCATCTATTGAAGATTTTACGAGATAGACCGGAGAGAGCCTTCTCCTGCCCCGTAGGGCTAGCTACGAGGCTAAATGGTTTGATTTTGCCTTGAGGTTTGCCTTTCTCAGCCTGAGGTGAAATTTCAAGCGCTAACAAGAAGAAAGAAAACTAGCATGAAAATCTCATCAAAACAGATCATATAACTTATGAATTATGTTTAAACACCTATGAGATGATCACAAGAAAGCATAGAGATTATAGGAAATAGAAATATATATTCAATTTAATGATAAATATAGAAAAACAACTTTCACAAAAACATACCACAAGAATCCTAAGATAATAGCTGCAATTTCCTCTTATATTAATGAAAAAAAGTGTACACTAGCTCCAGGCTATGACTCTCAAGCATAGAACCCTCTCTGACTTAGATTAGGCTACATATAGACCAAAAAACCTCTTTCCCCCTCTCAAGGTTCGAATCCCTCATGATAGGAACAATTTACATTATTTTCTCCAACCAAACCTAAAGCTAGGGAAGTTAAGAACAAACTCCCCATTTAAACCAACTAATTCACTTTTACTTAACAAGATTAAATAAGCATAATTCTACATGAAATTAAAATTTACCAGATCATTTACATTTAATTACATCATAATATTACCCTGGAGGAGTAAATTCATCAACCAAATTTGACTTCGAATGAAGAAATTCGAAATTTTGACATCCTGATAGAAGCCAACAAATTCCTTCAGAAGCGCAACAAATTTTACAGAAGCACAACAAATTATTTGAGGGAATTTTTTAGTAACTGTTTCTGATCCAATTTATAATATGAATGTATATTTTCAGATCCTAGGATTTATAGTTGTCTTTAGAGTCATAAGGCATGCAAAATGACCTCTCCAATGTTGAGAAAAATGAGTTTTCCCAAGGCTGCTCCAAAAGCCCAGCGAGGGGGTCAAAACAGTGGCAGAAACCCATTTTTTAGCATGTTTTTGGCCTTTTTCTCTTAAAATGGAGGCTGACATGGCTCACAAGTGGAACATATGACATGTGTAAGTGATAATATATCCAAACATAGATGATTTTTTCATTTGGGGGCTTAGGGAAAAAGCGCATCAAATTTTCGTTGCGCTTTTTGCAGTTTGTCAAAATTTCTAAGTTTTCTGCGAAAATAAGCCTCAAATATGGAGAACTATCTCTCTAAAAATAAAATTTTTTGAAAAAATGAGATATTTTTTTGTTCTTAGGTATGTTATTAACAAAAACCTCCTCCCGATTTCAAAAATTCATTTTCCTTTTCTCGTAATCCATGCCACAACATCATGGCTAAAACAAACAATTAAATTTCAAACATTTGATTTTCTATAATAGGCCTCCAAGAAAGTTGAATATATTCCAATCTATGATACCTGTGTACACATTGAAGGATTTTTTTGTTCTTTGGTCTATCATTGACAAAAACCTCTTTCACGTTTCTAAAATTCATCTTCATTACTTCAGAAACTGATTTTGAAGTAAGATTGTCCCTGTGTGCACTAAATGACCTGTTGATGAGTTTGTGAGGCATTTATCTCTTTGATGTTAAATGGATCAATTCTTGAGACATGTCCTACATTATTTTCCTTCTTCTTGTCAGTGTGTGTGGTATTTGCTTCGATGGTAAACCTTAGCTCACTAAGAGGGAAAAAAATAGGGTTTGGTTTTAGGAAAAACAGGGGATTTGGGACTGTCTTGTAGAAGGAGGGAAATGAAGGGGTTAGGGGCTATCAAAATTCTTGGGGAAATTTTGGAAATGAATGAGGGGAAAAGGGTAAAAATTTGAAAACACAGTCCTAGCCTAGGAATTGTAGTATAGGCTAGGGTTTGTAGGGAAGTGAGGGAATTAGGGAAATGGGCATGGGAAAATGTAAAGGGAGGTATATGGAGTATGTGGGAGGGTGTTTGAGAATAAAAAGTAAGGGTTTTACCACGATAACATGCAATTAATAAGGGAACACATGAGAAAATATTCATCAAAAAATGGAAGGCAAGTTAGCAAGAAATCTAAAGTGATGGTTAAACCAACAACACATTTCAGAAAGATTCATACATACATACACAGATAGATATACATGCATGCATAAGCAAACCAATACATATATCATTTAGAGTAAACTAGATAGCATAGAATACAATACAACATATGCATGAAACGTGCTAGATCTTGTTATATTAAGAAGTGTAAGTTCCAGTCATACAATACATCCATGTCCAACCACTAGTTCCGATAGTGGAACGTTACAGCCACAACCGCCTGCTCCTCCAAAGAGATGTACTAGGTCTTCGTAGTGGAGAAGCCAAGGCTCGTTACAATATTGTCCAAGATCTCTCCAAGATGGTCTTATCAGAAGCTTGGCTGAAAAAAAGCCTCTACAATGAGTTATGAGGGACTATTTATAGCAAAGGGTGGGGTGACCCTTGACATTCCCCTTTGTGACAGTTCAACTACCCTCATGACTCTTCATCTACTCTATGACTGTTACATCCAACTATCATAACTCGACTTACATTTGACATGACGTTACATTACAATGCACATGTACCCATGTGATAGAAGTGTCTTGAGAAAGCCGTGCTAGACATCACTATGACTATGAAAACCATGGAAGTCCAACTCCTCAACATCCTCGCGATGATCAACAGTAACATACTGATGCCAAGATCGATAGTCCTTGATGGTGTCTATGTGCTCCAAGGTGACATCTTTCTGGAACCTAACTCTTGCCTCCATAGCATTCGGGTACATTGCTCAGGCTCCTCTATCCAACTCATCTGTAAGCATGCACATCATTGTCTTCAACGTGGCTGGACCAACAACATACTTGTGCATGATGTCTGCGCTGATGGGGAAGTATGGGCTAGTAGCAATGCGCATCAACTCGTCAAAGTACAAGTCAAGCTCTAGTCAGACCTATGCCTTTGTCTTCTCCTGGGTGAGAGTCCCAATAGATGGGATTGCATGTGCACGCACCACAACATCCATACTCTTGAACACACGTGCATGGGAATCATGTATAATAGTGATGAGCTACGAAAGCTCTTCATAGTTCTAGACCTGACTCCAAATACATAACTTCAGCTCAACCGCACTAGCCTTCATCATATTAGGCAAGTGAAGCGGGGCTCCCTTGTATCTCATCGTCCATGCTTGCATGTAATCAACAACAACATGCAAGTTCGTCAAGATACGTGTTCTTCTAACACATCGTTGCTACCATCCATTGAGGTGGATGAATACCTTATTCATGGTGCCAAACTTGGAGTACAACGCTCGCATAACTATGTCAAGGGACAATACTTCATCTAGTATTGCCTTCTTCAGTTCAGCTCGGGTGGACGCTGTCACCAAATCTCCTCCTTGCTTGGTCATCTGTAGTTCCTTAGCCATTCACTCATTCTCAGCTATCAGAAAGTGAACACTTGAGCTAGTGGCTTCGACATACACTCTAGTTGCATCAGCCAAGGTTGCTGGATGTTTGCACACGTCAGACAGGATCACTCATTCCTCAACTTGTGCAGGAGATGTATGATCATCCAGAATCGACACTCTACGAGATTGCATAATTCTATGTTGAGACTTGTTTAATGAGATGTTGTGCATCTCTTCTTCCGACTAATCTCTGAGAATATCAGTGCCTCCTCGGTCACTTGAGACTTTCTCATCATCTGGATGCGGTGAAGCAGGTAAGTTGACCTCTTGGTGGTGAGGCATAAGGTCAATGTCTTGTTCTGATTCCCATTGCTCCATATCTGTATCTAACTGTTGAAGTGCTTGTTCTATCTCATGAGTGAAGTCCTACTCCTTCGATGGTTCATCCTATCTGCCTGATGCCAGCTATTTTGATGAATCCACTACCTGTACAGGCATTGTTTCATCTGTTTACACATGTTGCACCCCCTGTTTTACATGTTGCTTCTGCGCTTCCCTCTCATGTTTGCATTGTTGTTATTCCTTCCAGAGTTTCATTTTCAACTCATGCAACTCCTTCTCCGCATCTTCCGTTCTTCTATTATCCCTCTACCTTTGCGTGATTCGCTTGCCGCGTTGTTGCCACTTTGCCTCTATAGACATAGTTGCTTTCTCCACAAGTGGATATGCATGGAACTTGTAGTTTTTCTCCTCCTCCATGCGACCAACAATCTTCCTCTTGCCCTTGTCACACATTGGTATGCTTACCTCTACTGCTAGTGTTGTTGATACTGGTGCTCTTCAGGATGCTACTTCACGTTGCTTCACCAACCACTCCACAGCAAAGCGACCTATTCATTGGGTCTGGAGAAACTGTAGAAATATCTCCATGGGTCCTCCTTGGCCCAATGAAATGCCCCATGGATCCAGTTGAATTGTACTCTCATGCAATGATCTTTCATAATACAATGTGGGTCATACAGATTGTAGCTTCAGAATTTGAATGGATACTTCTTCATCAGTTTTGCTTCGATATCCGCTTGCTTGATACTTCGGATCTCATATAACCTGATCCGCAATAGAAGAGTGGGCCAAGGTGCCTTCTTCTTCCGGTGCATTCTAGATGTCAATCCTACCAAGATATGATATGCTACTTCCTGCATGACGAGTAAGTCCGAGGAAAAATTCAATAAAACATGAGAAGGCTTCTTCACATTGAACATTTGGATGAAGGTGCCAAATGGTGAAGCATACCAATCAACAATGTCTATTATTGCCTCCATTTCTTCCTTCTCCATGCAGGGTGGATCCTATTCGAATATCATCTTGTAGACTGGGGTGAAAAATGATCGGACAGCCGTGTGATTACTCCTCTGAAGCTGCATTCAGATAAAAACTTGCAATATGTGTTCACAGAAATCTCCACTAGTGACCATGCCCACTCCAAGCCTTGGAACTCCTCTCAGACACAGATTGCATCTAAGATGTAGGCGTACATGTAGATCTCTTCTTTCATACCTCCGGGTGACCGTCGAGCCTTCATTACCTAATTCCTTTAGCTGATGAGCCAATATGTCGAACCGGTTAAATGACTTACCCTCTCTGGGCAATTGGTCCAGTGCAATCACCCAAATCTGTGGGAAGGTTTCCGTGCTTCCTTGACCACATAGTTGACATGCAAATATGACCAAGTATTGATATGCCTTCCACAGTATCTTCATCTTATAGATTTGGTTGGGTGTCATCTTGAATCTAGCCGGCTCCTTTACCCAGTTCTTCAGAATGTATCTAGAGTTGGCATTGCTGTTGGGTAAGCTGAAAGGAGTCTCCATGATAGTCATGGGCTTCGACATATGATACATCTCATCATAATCCTATGCCTAGAAGGTGGCAAGCTTCATCCCACTAACACTGCTCAGATTCATTGTCTCAGGATGAGTGTGTGAGATGATCTAGTGTATCATGTCCGCACATGGGAACGTGAGGTATCTGCTTGCAATCTGATACAAGCTGGACTTGTGAATATTCACATACACCTGATGGTCTTCGAGGTCTTCCGCAAAAGTGCCTACAAATGCTTCATTGACCTCTTGTCATTTCAGCTTGATGTCCTTGTCTAGAAACATCTTGGTATCTTCATAGATCGGTAGACATGCGGACACCTACTCAACTGTTGCTCCAGTTTCACTTCCGTTAGTGTCCTTGGATCCTGCTCTCTTGGAGGCCATTGATCCTATACTGCTAAGAGGTGGATGAACACCTGAAATATCTAGAGACAAAGCAACATGCATGGAAAGAAATCTGTCAACGAAACCAAATAAAATTCGGTGAATGACTTAACACATACTTAGGGAATGATAGCAAAATATTGCACAATTTCTACTGGGAATATGGGTGACTGGCTCCCAAAACAGCACAAAAGGAAGTTTGGGCTAGCTGGGAGGAAATATGCTGTTGTATTTGCACAATGCACAATCCAGAATGATTGTTGGCTGCTAGGATTGCGCAATGCGCAATTCCAGCTGGCAATGACTACAGGTTCAGGGACTGCATTACACAATTTTCTGGGCCAATAGTGACTGTCCCTTAGAAATGTACAAAATAGTCCTGGAGGATAGTGTCTAGGTAGAAATGCACATTTCCAGAGAGGAAGACAGAGCATTCCTTCTCTAGATTGCGTAATGTTGTTTGGGTGAGGCTGAGTCTGGGCCAATGCTGCCCTGACCCGCCGATGGGAAACTAAAACCAAATCTGAAAGTGAATGCATGGCGACACTAAGTGATAGTAGAAGTGATTAATTGTGCATGCAAACATTAAGTGAAATATTCAGTAAAAATATCAACATGCATGTGAGTGAAGCTAGTCGCCAAATCGACGACTATTCATGCAAATCAGTTTCATGCATGCGACAACAATGGGATAGCAATGAAAACTGAAACGATGCTAATACAACATAGTATGCATGTAAATGACAACACACACTCAAATAAATCAAGCAAACAACACTCACACAAGCGAAAACACAAAAATCGACAAAAAATGTTGAAAAAGACAAGTTGAGACCACTTGCCCGTGAATAGTTGAGCTAGATCTGTCAAAGAGTCCTGGATGTCCTACGGGATGTCAGAGCTCCAAGATCGATGTGAAAGAATGAGCTCTGATGTGTCAAATAAATAAGTTTGAGCTCATGACATGCATGCCACAAATCGAGGAAAAAACGACACTTGGAGGAAAGCTTCTAAAACGAACTTTGCACGTAACCTTCGACTGCTAAAAATAGCTCCCTGAATCATGGGATTCTTTTTACATGTTTCCTTTTTCTATTCCGAGAAAAAGCAATTCATGCATGCAAGTCAATTTTCCTTGGTCTCGGGTGGAATTGGTCAACCCAACTTCTCATGCATGAGGCTGCTCAACTGCTAGGAGGAAATACACATTTCTAGCTAGGAGTTGGGTTGGTTGCCCAGGAGATTTGCATAATTTCTGGGCAGAGCAGCTGACTAC
>APFE031475190.1:0-34524 GCA_000404065.3 Pinus taeda
GTTTCCTGTGTTAGGGTGGAGATGGACTCCACAAGACCCTATGCCTATTCATATCTACCACCAGAAACTATGGAAAGCTCATTATAAACACCATTTATACCAAGTCTGCAATGGATTCATGCTACCTCTTTACTATGCAATTTTTGATAAACCTGCCCGTAAGATCTCCTCTCATGCTGAGATTGACTTGACAGCCCTAGGAACCTGGTTTGGAGAAGAAAAATTCACCTATGTAAGAGTTTTTGGCAGTCAGGCCAGACCTCATGTCCTCCCCTTGTACATACTAGACAAGCTATTAGCTCGTGAAATAGCATATCAGCTTACAACTGCGTCAGCCACGAAAACTCTCAGAAATTCAAAGAAACAAGTTTGGCCTCCTTTTCCTCTTAGGTGTGGCGTCTATACTCTGCATGATTATAAACATGCAGAGAAAGAGGCAGAAAAAATGAACGTCCTAAGTCTCGCCACTCTGCCCAATAAATGTTTTGACCCGAAGAAATTCATCTATAATACCCTGGATCAAGCCAAGCTCACTAAATTCGAGCACAAGGAAGATGAGTTTGATGACATGTTCTCCTCCGCCGAGTCAATCTTCCAGATACAACAGCTAGCCAGGATGAGATATCGTGATGACGGGTTAGTAGAATTTAACAAACTTAGAGAACAGAGGTTGCAAACTTTGCCTCTAGATTTGTTAGCTACTACCTCGACGATTCAGTCAAGCGAGCCTGAGCAGCATCTTACTAATGAACCTCCTGCCACATTCGCAATCTATGAAGAAGTCCAAAGAAGAGAGCAGGAGGAACTCCGAAGATTAGAACAGGAAGAGGCACAGAGAAAAGAACAGGAAGACGCACAGAGAAAAGAACAAGAGGAGGCAGAAAAGAAACAACAGGAGGGAATAAGGGAAGAAGAACAGAAAAGGCAACAGGAGCAGAGGAGCAAAGATATAAATGTTGATACTCAAGTGGATCGAAGATTTCTTGAAGAATGGCAACAATTCAATACAATTATAGGCAATCTTTAGACCTCAACGGACGTTGAAACATCCAAAGCTGTCGATACACAAGATGCAGCATCACAGGAGGTTCCAGGCAAAGGAACTAGCGGTCCACCCTCAAGTACAGTAGTAGAAATAATTCTGAAAAACCCCTCCGATCAAATTATTTTGCAAGTAGAGGACATTCCTCCACTAGATGTTTTCTATAGCCCAAAACACAGGGTTGTGATAAAGCGATAGCAGAAAAGAAGAAGGATTGATCAACCTTCTATGTTCCCTGAACAAACAATAACATCAAATGTGGTGTGGAGAGAAGAATTCGACCCCTCCAATGACCTAACCAAGTTAACTCAATATGTCGGTGCCTATTCGGCAGCCACCATGGATAAGGCATCAGAGGTAAGCAATTTATTGAAGGAAAAGGATCAAGCGATCGCTTTATTGCAAGCGCAGCTATCGGAAGAGCAGCAAAAGTCAGAACAGCTACAACAGCAACTGTCCACACAGCAACAATTAAACAACCAGCTAATAAAACAGTTGCATGAAGAGAAGCATAGGATCGATTCGGGAGCAATTCAGAAACAGAAAGAACTATCCGAGGCATTATCAAAGTTGAAGGTGATGAATGAACAGATGGCAAAGACAAAATATGAGCAAATTGCTCAATTATCAGCTCAAGTAGAAAGGTTCAAGAGTCTTCCCCAACCTGCTGCGTTCAGAGCAGAGGTAATGCAAATTAACAAGGCATTAATAACACAAATAAGATTGTTATGTCATGAAATCGCCCAAGTTGAACCTTTATACGACATAACATCATCTATAATAGATAAGTCAGTGGATGCCAGGCAGGATTTAGAGCAAGCCGAAGACACTTTGACAGATTTTCTTACATGGCAGGACTCTAATGAGGGAAAGGCAGCAAACTTGCCCAAAATCTTAGAATCCCATAAGGAAATTCTATTCACAGAGTGGCAGTCCCAATTAATGAAAGCAGAGAGAGTTGTTTCCAGATGCAAGTTATCTACCAGCAATTTAATTGACTTGATCAATAATACTCTCTATTTATCTAACATGATTTCTCAATGTACACCAAGTAAACTATTATCGGCCAAGACATTGGAGCAGTCATGTAACCAAGAGCTAGAAAAGAATGGGAGATTGATCTCAGGGATTAAAAGTTTAACTTGGGACACCTATTGGTTTTTCCTAGTAAAACCATACAGTTAGAGAGCCGCCCTCAAATGCCTGACGGATGCAATCGGGTGTATCATTCCCGATATACATGATGCCACCTATGCTGCTCAAATCAATTCTCGTCACAGCTGCCCTCAAAAAGTGGAGCCAATGCTAGCAATATGCCAACTCAGGACAAAGGGCAAACAGCCAGAAGAATGAATCATCACTGCCAATTTCCAGATCACTGTGGGAGAGATATTTTAAGATCGGATTATACCAATTTAGTAGCATTTTAATTTTGTAGTTTGTTAGCTTAGTTTAGTATTTATAGACCCTTTCATGCATTTAGAAAGGGTCGTAAAGTTTTTGTATATGACTTAAGCTTGGAGTTGCACTACTGTACTTCAAGCATATTCTTTTATGAAGACTGGACCAAATCTTTCCAAATTTTGATAATGGAGCTTTGATATGAATGTGCACTATTGCCTTTATTTTAAAGTATTTTTGAATCGGAAGAAGGAATTCAAATTGCGATTGATGTAGGGAATAATTCGCAGCTCATATGGTACTATTATCTATGTCTGAATTTATTCCTTTATGTGAATTGTTGTTTGGTCATTTATGCTATTATTGAATATATGAATGTGTTTTAATAGTAAACTTTATGCTTTCCACTATTGGATGTTTAGAGTGTTCTATTCTTTCAATCATACATGTATCAGTAATATAAAAGAGAAGTGTAATATCACTTTATCAATTACTTCGTTCAACTATTTGAACAAAGCAATTATCATTTAAATGAATGTCTTTGTTTATTGCATAGTGTCATCTATATGCCTATCAGCAAACATAGATTATTAAACATTGCACTTAAAGAATAGAAGCTTCGAGGGATAAAATAGTCATTTACGTTTTTCATTTATAGAATAAGTCTTCCATTTATTATCACTTGTTAGAAAACCAATCATTCATTCAGCCCCTTTCTATTCATTATTAGGAAACTGGTCCCATTATATCCAGTCGGAGCCACCATCCCAAACCGAAAAGGAGCTGTATTAAGGTCCGGACCGGGTGGTATCCCCCGATGTTGATGTAACGATTTTCGGGGCATCAACATTTCTGGCGCTAGAAGTAGGGCATCCACTATGAATGGCGAGTAAGTCAAAAGCTACAGACCATTCACAGAGTAAATCACCCTCCACCTCTCCTCGGACCTCTCGTTTGCATTCTGAAATACCGGTATCCAGACGAGAAGAGGAAGGATCAACTACTACTTCTCAACCCCATCATACTTCAGACCATTTAAGCCCGGAGTCCCCTGAAGTTCATTCTATCATCCAAAAACATCAAGGCTTCTCTATTTCACCTCCTAGATCTGAAGTATCACAAGGCAGTCAGACTTCGCAATTCTGCCTACCTCATCATCTTACCAGACTTCAAAGTGAAAAACTCAGTATTGAACCATCTGAGTTACCTTTACCCCAAAGGAAAAGGATTAAAAAGAACACTGAAGGTTCTGGTAGTGAAACCTTTTCTCCCTCATCTTCCATCTCATCATCTCCAGTGCGAAGTCAAACACCCACTTCACCATTACATATTATTGTTCACCAGGGGACTTCACCTTCAACATCACAATCTTTTCAGTCTTCATTTCCACCTCCTCCCCAAGCACATGGAACACCATAGGTAATCATTGGTACTCCCAAAATGGCTCAGAACCCATGGAGAAGTCCTAGTGTAGTCACTATGCCTGCACCTTTACATCCGTTACCTGATTATCCCGAGAAATGGTTACCAAAGTTTAATCCAGATGCTGGAACATTAGCTGAGGAACACATAAATAATTTCATGTTGTCAGTTAATCTGAAGGGAGTAACAGAAGAAGATGTTGTAGTTAGACTTTTCCCCTACACGTTACAAGGATCAGCTGGGTCTTGGTATTTTTCCTTGCCCTCTGGATCCATTACCAGTTGGAATACTTTTCAGGAGCAGTTTCTTACCAAATATGGCGATGATAGATCATTGGCCACACTCATTAATGACCTTTCAAATCTAAGGATTGAGTCTAGAGAACCAATTAAGGAGTTTAACTCCCGATTTAATAAACTCTTGAATAAAATCCCTACCCATTCCAAGCCAAGTGAACAAATTAGAAGTGAGTGGTACATTACAGCCTTACCTTCAAACATAGCCATTTTTGTAGATAGGGCTGGAAAACCTACATTGGCCAAAAACATGAAAGAAGCCCTCGCTGTCGAAAAACATATAATCGCTTTGGAAAAGAAAGCTGCTCTCAAAGACAGGAAATCCAAAATGGTGTCTTTCAAGGATGATTCAAAGAAGAAAATCACCAAAGATCCATACGATATGGAGGGTCTTCAAAAGGTCCTAAAAACAATGTCAAATGAAATGGTTGAAATTAAAAAGCAAGTAGCAGAAACTTCAACAAAGAAACCATATAGGAATTTTAAGAAACCTGAGTCAAAACCTCCAAATGTTATATCTAATGCAGATTCAAACCCTAAGGAAGAAGAAGAAGAAGAAACAATTGCACCATCCGATGAATTCGAGGAAGAGGAAGTCGTTGAATGCCATGGAATGTGGGACTTTATATTGCCTAACTCCAATACCGAAACTAAACAAGAAGCTTTTCCTATGACTACTAGGAGAAAAATTGCCCCTGAACCTGTCCAGGCAAGTTCAAAGAAAAGGAGTGCAGCTACTAATACTACAAAGGAAGAGGTACCCACAAGGAAGCCAGCTGCAAAAGTGCCTCAAAGCCAACCATCATCCTCAAATATACCTTCATCATCAAAGACGTTGGTAGTGTCGGATTCAATGGACTACAATATTGTTGATGATATGAAAAAGACTAAGGCAAACATCACCATGTTTGAACTCAGTAAATTAAAACATCAATAGAAATTGCTTCTTAAAGAACTTAATGCAGTTCCTTCTTCGCCTCTTCCTAGTGCTAAAGCTGCAAATGATTTAGGACAACCACCTTCTGGTAGAGTTGAGGCTACTGATACGATTCTAATCGGAGACAGATCAAATTCCCATACCCCTCCTTTCCTCTTAACCTACGAAATCTACAATCAAAATCTACATAACTGCTTGATTGACTCCGGGGCATCATCCAATATAATTCCAGCTTCAGTTTGTTCAAAACTGAACATAGAACCCCAAAAGTCTTCAATTCACATTGTGCAGTTAGATAGAACCAAAGTCCAGGTCTTAGGGGAAATAAACCTGTTTACTACAGGTTATCGCGCTGATCAGAGTGGTCAAAGAATGATATCTTAATCGCTGATATACCTGATTTTTATGGTTAATCTTGAGCAGGGATTAATCTGAGAAGCTCCATGGGTATATTTCTACGATTGTCTATATGTGGTTGCCCTACAAGAAAGCCAAATCAAATAAAAATCAATCGGGAGAGATCACATGCCCCATACTGTCACAAGTTCGAACAGAGAATCACCAATTGCATTTAACAATACATTGGAAACTATTCTCTGATCATTCTTGGCATTATATTTCCCAAACATCTCCTTTTCGGTAACAATTTTCAATCACAAATCGAAATTTTCACAAAACTGACAGATCAGATGGTTAATGTTACTGAGAATTCTGTAAATAAAATTATTGATAATTCTTTATTTTGGTCTTTATATTTTGACGGTTCAAAATCTAGTGAAGGATCGGGAGCAGGGTGTATTTTAGTCAGCCCTGAGGGAGAAAAAACAATGCTTTCTTGTAGATGAGAATTTGAATGCACGAATAATACAGCTGAGTATGAGGCCTTGGTGCAAGGATTATATAAAGTTATTGGCCTGAAAGTTCAATATTTAAAAGTGTTTGGCGATTCAGAGATTGTCATAAAACAAGTTCGAAATACAATCCATTGTCTCTCTAATCACCTCAAACACTATCAGTCTTTAGTCCAGGAACTTATATCTCATTTCTTAGCATTCAATATTTCACCTATTCCCAGATCCCAGAATGCAGCAGCTGACTTGTTGGCCAATGTTTCTCATGCTTGAGGGTATGATGGACCCTAGCCACCTTCTTACTTGATTAAGATAAGTCTCACCCTAAACCCCAACGATCTAGGTATGGTCGATTATCCTCTCATTCCTTGGATAGTTTGTCTTACCGACCTTTTCGGCGAGCCATATACACATCACATATCGTAGATAATTGATACAATATATTCAAACATTCCACTCTATGTGATGCCAAAGTTACCACTAGGTCCCCTTGTTTGACTTGGTGGGAGAGGATGATCCTAGACCTTCTCTAGTAGTTCATTCTTATATTCCTTTATTACCTTATTATTCACCAGGAACCATTCTTCCAAGATGCATTAAGGCAATCCTTAGACAAGTAAGGTCACCTACCTAAAAGTCGCAAATCTTGATTCCAACGTTCGATTTATCTATTATGATCTCTACAAGATTTAGGGCCTTCTCCTCCTCTCCTAATTCTCCACAACTCACTATGCAAATGAATTGGATTTGGGGGCATAAAGCCCTTTTATAGGAAAAACCCTAGTTTTTTTGTCGCCCACTATGACCAAACCATAGCTCTATTTGATGAACTATCAACGCAGTTGAAAATATCTCACTAAGTTCTATAATGGGTCGCCCTTGGTTTTTGGTAATTTGATGCTTCACTAAGAAGCCATTTTTTCCATGAGATCTCACCTTGTCACCTCTTAAAATCAAATTTCTTCATTCGAGCCACCCTAACTCTGGTACCACTTTACCTTTGCACTAGTTGTCTCATGTGTCGATTTTCATCATGAGTAACCATCATTTACTCATGTTTTTATCGTCCCCTCCGGGCCTCCCGTACATGGCAGCGTCATCAAGTCACCCTCATTCAGAGCATCTAAGAAGAGTCACCCTTGTATCAATGGAGTCTATTTTGAGTCCCTTTAAATCTCGTGACAACATTCCATACATTGTTGTGTTGCATCTATCCCATTATATTCATATTTTGCCTCTAGCTCCATTGCTTCATCTTCACTAAACCCCCTATTTGATTCATTAACCATCCCCTCTAGAATTGATTCAGTCGCTACTAGGTCAACCATACATATCATGCTCTAACAAGGGAATTCGTCATTCTGCCACTCATCCTTTTTCATTCCATCATCATCCCTGGGGTCAATCCATCAGACACTCTACTATGGTACCTCGTGCTTTTGTTAAGGATTCCTTATTGCCTTAACTTTGACGGGCCCTCTTTTGTCGACTTCGGCACATTTATTCCAGAAATGTAGTCTAGAGGGCAGTGTACCTTGGTCTTAGCTTCCATCTTTTTTCAGTGCCTCAGATTAGAAAAAGGGAATAAACATTTCCCTTTGACTTAGTTGTTTCTTCATATCCCTTTCTTGTTCACCAGGGATTCTTTGGTTGTGATCCCCCCTCACCATGTCAAATTGAGGGGCATTATTTCTCATGTACTCAAATGTTATTGTAATCAGTCCTTGCCTATGTCTTTCCAGGCACATTATATATATGGGATCCATTGTATTATTTTTTGGCCCGTTTACGCCAACATATCATGTATCATGTAGTTTGTAGCTAAGTCCCACATTGTTGGGCTTACCATTATTCTTTGTACAAAGTTATCTCAGTGGGTATGGGTATGCCTCCCCCAGCCACATTTGAGATCATATACTCCAACATAAAAGGAGACATCTATCACTTTAGTAGGTCTTACCCCTTCCATTTTTGTCTGTCCTTGCATTGCTTCAGCTCTCTCTCTCTCTCTCTCTCTCTCTCTCTCTCTCTCTCTCTCTTTGTGACTCCCCTTTGATGTCTCATGGAAGTATAACCTACAACTTATTTCGATCATATGATTTTTTCCTAACACTCATACCTTGGGGGGCAATCTGTTATCACCAAAAAATGATCACCTATCCATTTCTAACTAGGTGCATCAAAATACACCATGTAGGATTAAGTTTACTAGAGTAAAATCACTTTCACCATGGGAAATAATTTACTAAACCATTTTTATTAAATTATTTTTATTGTTTAATCATTATTCCTTGTCACATTTAACTAAATCCCCTAGGAATAATTAAATAAATCACTATTTTTTAATTATTACTTATTTCTATTGTTGGAATAGTTGTTAAATCACTATTTAATAACTATTTCAATTTTACACCATTCTTAATCCTCACAAAATAATTAATTAACGATTTTATTTGTTAATTATTTCTAAATAAAGATATTTGACTATTTTGAATATCTTTTCCCTCTCCAAAAAATATAATAAAGTATTCCTAATGGTTAGATCTTGATTTAGTCAATATTGTTTTATTATTCTCCATTTTCAAGGTTAAATCAATACTTTGTTATAAATAGGAGGGTTTTCCATTCATTCTTCACCATGATCATTATCATTGTCACCATTATCATATCTTTTCCTTTTGAGCTCCCACTTGAGTTCTCCATATTGTTCTAGGTTTTTCATATATTGAGAGAGAGAATCGATTACTGAAGTATCGAGAAGATAAAAGGACCCATCCTATAGAGGGGGATTTGCATACCCTTTTGTAGATCTCCTTGATTAGGTGTTATCAACAAAAGATTTATTCATTTTAAGGTCTTTCCATTTGGGCTATTGCATTGTATATCTATATTGTTGTTCGCTACTTTGGATCATATATGTTATTTCTAGTGCAGGTTTTTCCACATTTTATTACATATCTGAAGCGTAGGCGGCCATAAATTGTTGTTAGGGTAATGTGTCACCTAGTGACTTAAGTGAAGTTTTTTTGTACACCTTCCAAGAAATTTCACACTAACACATAATATGAGAGTACAAAGTTATAAATATTGTGACAATGTAAGAAACAACCCATGATCAAGATGAATAACTTCATTCCAAAAGGAAATAGACACACCTCTCTCCAAAAAAAATCTAGCAAATGTTATGAGCTAGTAACCTGCCACAATAATAGTTAGCAACTCCAATATCACAAGTCTTCATGAATCAATCATATCAGCAACTATCCATTAATATGTATCACTAGCCAGTATAAAGTAATAATCATAACCTCCAACTAAGTAGTATCATCAAGTTTATAATAATCAGACAACCATCAAAACCTCATGCATTATGATAAGCAACATCATCAATGACCCAACTTCAATAATATGATCTAAAATCAATAATGCAACAGCAGTATATGGAAACAATCCTCAACTAATAATCATGCAACTATAGCACATCCTCTAGGCATGAGATGACCAACAAAATGAGAAATATGCAATGTAAATTTCATCCACGCTCCCATGATATCATATGTGTACCAATTCAAGCAACACATGAAATGTAGAACACTTCAACCATCAACACCAATATAATGTGTAAGAACTATGCATCAATACTCTTCAGAAATTCACAAAACCAACCAACAATTCTTAAGGCACATGCACACATCACTAATTCTTCCTTATGTGAAAGATGGCAATCTAATGAAGTACTATAAATTAGGATTTCAATTAGAGTGATGTTAATCTCTCAATCTATCACCAAATTCTCCATGAAATCCATAGTATCATGCATGATATAAATGTTATATATGCAAAAGTATAATATCATATCAAAATCCCCCTAAGCATATGCTAATTCTCCATCAACTATTTTCTTGTTGCATAAGACATTCGTTAGTGTGCATGGATATAAATGTTCTTCACACAACATGGCTATAACCACCAACAATCATGAGACAAGATAAAACAAAATGCAATATATCAATCTTTGTAGACTCCCCTTAAACTCGTTCCCTCTCCTTCTATGCCTCAACCTGAAAAGAATAGATGCATGAAACTGAAAATTCCTTCTTTTAATCACATGCACCTATCAATCTTGGCTTCTCTTGAAGCCATATCCTATTTTTCACAAGACGAGGATCTACTCTCCCAGGGTAGATTATCTCTTTGCAAGACAAAACATCGTTCCTTGAAATCCTTCGAAGTTCTTTGTAACTCATATTTTCTCATCCATACTTTATTTGTCTTCAAAGGTGGGCTTGCTCCTTCTGTTGGATTAATCCTGTTATATCTTCAAGCTAGAGCCTTTTGGCCATGTTTTCCACACTTGAAACAATGGTTATCCAATAATATTTTTTTTTCTTGCATAATATTTACAATCTCTAGCACGATGACCAAAATGATTGCAAGGAAATCAATATCCATAAAATAAATTTGGATACCTTGTGTTTTGCTTTATTGGACTGTGAACTCTTGATTTCTTCCTTGCTTTCTTGAATTGTTGCATGATGTGTATCTGGTATTCCCTCCTTTTATTTTGTTGATAGTTTCTTTTCTTCTTTAGCTTTCTTTGATGATGATGTTTCTAAGATCCTTGATTAACTTGGGATGGTGTGCATGTGATGGTGGGCTTTTGATTTTCTGCTATATTATTTTCCTCCACTTTATTCGTTTTTTTTACAAGGCTTGATTCTCCTTCAAAGCCCAATCTGATTTTGATAAGAGGAGAGCTCTAATTGATAAGGATCTCATCTAAAATTTTGTTGCTTTTCTCCAACTTCCGATATGGAGATAGATGATTATTTGCATCAAAGAGGCTAATTCCTCTTTTGGTCTTGCACAATACTCTTCCCGATCTTGCATCTAACTCTTAAACATCTCATTTTCCTTTATGACATCTTCATGTGGTATCTCTTGATCAATGGATTTCATGTCAATGCTCTCACGACTTCTCCCACTATCTCCTTGAGAGAAGATTGGATCTGCTTATGCTATGAATGTAGAATCTTCTATAATAAGCTCATTTTCTTCAAGAATAGAGTGAGGTTCTTCAATAAATTCTAAAATATGAGATCCATCTCTTCCATACATAGTATGTAGATTATCCATAATCTCTTTTGCAATTTTGCAGTGTCTTACTTTATTAACATCATGATCTAATAGGGTTCTTAAAATGATATTTTTGGCTTTCTCATTTTATTCATCATATGTATTATATTCGAATGGGAGAAAAACATCCACATCAAGATCAATAAAATATCCTTCCAACATTACCCTCCATAATGCATAATTTGATCCATGAAGAGTAAGAAGTCCATCTGCTCCAAAACCTCCCTGGTAACCCATGATCAACCTTCCAGTGGTGAAGTTGCAAGAAAGGCACCATGCCCTAATACCAATTGTTGGAAATGTGCTCAATGTTAAGAGGGTGAGGGGGTGTGGATGAGTAGTGACTCGGTTTCTTATCTTTTGTATTTCTTTTCAATTTACTAAAACACATTCACACATTATACCATTAATATATTAACTAGAAAATCAAATAACCAATATGATGATCATCATATGAAATCCATAACATAATCAAAATAATCACATGCATAAAGGACACAAGGATCTCTAGTGGAAAACCCCCCTCCGGGGGGAAAACCACCCTTTGTTGTTGTTGATGCTCTGTTGCAATTTCATTAATCAAACAAGTCACTTACATACTCATAGTTGGCTATGTCCAGCAAGGAATTTTCTCATATAACATCGACTAAGTGAACACCCATCCATTGGAGACCCCAATCCCCTAAAAGCCTTGCCCAAATCCCATTGGACTATGATAATGCTACTTCCTCTACTGAAGCTACCAACACCCATTGGAAAGGAACAACCATCACTTCTTCACCAAGCTATCTCAATCTGCTGATCACTCTAGGGCCACATTTCACAATGTTTAAAACTAGACCCCTGCACAAGGCAACAACAACTTTCTCTCTTTGATGAGCTCAATACATCATCTCAATAAAAACAAACCCAGTACATCAGCATATGCACTCTCAACAACATACAAAACTATATATCTCTCACTCAACTACACAAGGATATATATTAATGAAAACATGCTCAAATGGCTCTCAACAACAACCAACAATAGTCAATCATCTCAACACATAAGTCCTCTCTCATGAAAATCAATTCATAATGTAACTGGAATCATATATAAATCCTTCTCTGCAATCACACATATCAATCACATACATCATTCATCCTTGTATTTATAAGCATGTTAGCTACTACTTAGTGTAGCCTATCACTTCTAACAATGGACTAAAAATTTTGTTGCATCAAAAAAGTTAAATAAAGAATTTCCCTCTGAGTATCCTCTGCTACAAGCTTCTGCAAACTCCATCATACTTAGAAACATAAATTTTTCTTTTCTGAAATCATGGTTGACCTCTCCAACATTTTCTTCACTCTCTGATCTCAGGAGATAATGTATTTGTGTGCACTTCTCAATAATTTCAACCTCTGTAACATTATATTTTGTAGGAGGTCACCCTCTGCTCTCTACACAAAACCCTACTCTGTTTCCTCACTAATAATGGTCAATATTCTCTTTTAAACAAATTTTTCCACTAACTCCTCTCCTCACTTCATTAAGGCATTCACACTTCAAAAACACATTAGGACATGTTGATTTAGTCAACTAGTATCTTCCATGAAAATTCTCGAAGAAGATACATCAATAAAACCAATTAAATCATTCGAGGAGCGCGAGAAATCCGGAGAAACATCATCTACAGGCATAGTCGCTTGCACAACATAGTATTCCATGATAATGGGATCCATAGTCGCTCCCATAAGCTTCTCTCCAGGCGACTAGAGCCTAAAATGACTCCCTTGACCCATCATCCATGCGACTGAGTAGAGGATGAAGGAAAACCACTAGATCTTCAACTCATAACTGCTTCCAACTTGTTTCTCAGCATCTCTGCCATCTAAGAAGCTAGTCCAAGCCATGAAAAGCCTCAAAACCATCTCTGAAACCTCCTGAACAGTTCATACATGATGTAGTCATCATAAGTGCAATAACCAACTCATGAGAGTAGAAACTATATCAAGTGGCATGAATCATGAAGCTCAACTATACATGGGATCATGATAACCTCTACAATACCTCCATACATCATCATAATTCCAAACCATAACCTAAGAACACATCTCAAGGAGAAAAAAATATAAGCATCATCCAACAATCAAGGTCATCTCAACACAAACACCATCTACATGGAGACCTAGTTGACCAACCAACCCACAAATCTATCCAAGCACCTACAACATAAATATTTGTTATAGCAACCATAGAGACCAATACCATAAAGAAATCATAGCACATGCATACCATCTCTAAACCAAGTCTAGCTTCACATCAATGCCAACCACCACTCATTGCAACACTCATCAACTATCACCTCATCACAACATCAATGCAGCCTCCAATAGCGTGCTACTAGGTTGACATCAATGCCAACCAAACAACTCATCACAACATCGATGTCAACAACTATATTCCATCATCCGTGTAAGTGTGGGTATGGGGACTCCCTCCACCATGCCATCGAAACTCCTTGGCCATGCCCACCATTGGACAATAATCATTGTGCTCAATCTCTATTCCTATGGTTTTTTAGTTCTATCAGTCAACTTGATCTAGTCACCATTACTTGAGAGAGTATTGAAAGAAATTTTTGCAAATGAAGATGGAGTTATTCTAATAGAATCAGCACTTGAGGAAAATACCTAAGGTTTTCGTTGTTTCGTCACTTGTAAATGTAATGTGGGTTCGACCTTTCCTATTCAGAAACTACTAGTACCCTACTAGTGCACTAGACGTGATATCTTGGACTACAAAATATTTAGTTACATACTAAGGAATGAAGTTGTATTCTAGAGTATGAGATATGATGATCAAACAATTGGCAGTCAAAATAGGTATATCTCTACGCAACTAATGAATTTGTTGTAGTTTTATGAGGAGTTGGAGATTGAAGACAATGTTGGCATCCACTTTAGTAATGATAATGTTTTTGCAATGCTTTGTTTTGGGTTTCAAAATATTCATCGGCTGATTCTAATGGAAATTCCAGAACTCTGGAATCTAGTATTGACCAACGAAAACTCCGTTGAAAATCATAAAAATATAAACAAACTCACGTTGATGGAAGAAATGAATTTTCAGATCACTCCAATGAAAAATGCCATCTGTCAATAGGAATATGAACAACTAATCATATCTTCCTTTAATTCAGCTCAAAGAACGTTCTCTGTATCTCATCTTTCAAAAATTGGATATCTCAGTGGATGAAATCACCCATTTGGATATCTTAAAATACTCAATCATTCATGTGCTGAGGCACCTTAGGCTAACATGTTTATTATAATTCGATTATGAATATCTTGAATGCTAATCTCGCAAGGCACTACAAATTTTAAATAATTAAATAAAGAATTAAAAAGAGGAAGGGAATGAAGCCTATGGATATTCCACCGTGGAGGAAATTCGATGAGTAACAATTCTTCAAAAGCAGTGAACGAAAAAAATCCTAACTTTTGCGAAGGGAAATTTCTTTTAGTATCATGTATGGCGCGATTGTAGCAAATAATCCAACTCTAATTTATATTTGGGAAGCACAACTTTTGTGGCCAAATGTTAGGATACGATGCCTTGTTTCTATGGGGTGTACAAGTGTCCCAGCTAACCCTAGAGGAAAAGGAGGATGGTAATATTTGGACACAAGACAAGTCCGGATTGAGAGTCCATGCTCAATGGAGAATGTCGAAGAAGCATTGGACACTTTGCTGCCTATGACTGTAGCTTTAGGGCAGCTTTACTACCACCATATCATGATGAAGAAGACTGGTCAGACAGCACAAAATCTTGTCATTTCCTACCAAAATCCAAGACACTCGGTGCAATGCATGATGAAATTGGACCATGCTTGAGCTGAAGGCGCAGAATATTGTCATTAGAGGCTTGTCAAATAGATGAAGTGATCAAATGAAGAAACTAATACTAAGTAATCACTGATCAGCTGAGACAAACAATAATTCTCAAAATGATGTGGATATTGCAAGCAGAGTTCACCACACCATCCACTGTTAAAGAGAAACGCACGCCCTCATCAAAATGTCTCATGTCCCATATCAGAAAAGGTACACCAAGTCACTAATAATTTTGAAATGAGAAAGCGAGAGGACCATGATAGAATAAGTTGCGTTACTTTATTACAAATCACAATAAAAAGAAAACCTGCAACAAAACTTAAAATACATATTGGAAACCTATGTTACCAGAAACGAGAAACGGGAAAAGAAACGAGACTAGAAACGAAGTTTGGAGGTTTCAAGAAACGAGGAGAGAGAAAAAAAACAAGAAAAATGTTGAAAACATAAAACAAAGCATACATCATCTGCATTCTCCAATAATGTGCTCACATAGACCATTCTCGAATATTCATAGTAAGAAACAAAGCTTGTGTTGCTTACATAGGTCATTTGCAAATACCCATGTTTGATCCTTTAATAGTGAAGAAACCTTTGGCATTGAATTCAAGCTTGATTTGACTTTTCCATTTCTACTTGATTTGGATCTAGTGAGAGTGGGATTTTTTTGAAGGCCATATACTTAGAAATTCCCTGATGAGTACATGATGTGGCATATCATGTGTATATTCTCCTATATTATTTGAGCGGACCTCAAATTTGGGCTATATTGTAGTATCTGGTAAGCAACTACTACGATGTAGTTTCCCTACTTGGGTAATAGGATGGTGAAGATTGAATTGAGCTCCATTGGGATTAGGGAATTGAGCCAAAAGTAGAGGGTTGTTTAGAATTACTACTACCTTCAACTATCTTGCTATAGGAAGAAGTGTTGCTCCCTCCACTGACATTTTGCATAGAAAAAGGGGAAGAGTTGAAAACCATAAACGCTACAACTAGACAAAACCTAAAAAAAATTACCATCGAACTTTCAAAACTTTATCATTAATCTATTATAATATAATTAATCTTTATAATAATAAAAATAATATTAATGTTAACTTTGTACATTTAAATTTATAGTTTTGTATAAAAAGACAAATTTTAAATATTAAATACAATAAAATTATATAAGAAATTCTACACTAAATACACTTTTAAATAAAACCAACACAAAAATTAAGAAAAAATAATTAAAACATTAAAGCAACACATCCTAATAGCATAATTTTAACAAACAAAATCCCTAAATAAACAATGTTGTTAAAGAAATTTGAAGTTAAATAAAGCATACCATGAAACCCCATCTAAAAACTATCCACAAAACCAACCTTCATTCTTTTAAATTGAGCTCAACATTCCAATGAAACCAACATTACAAACACACGGAAGCAACCTTTCTCAGAAAACCAACCTTTGCCTTTTTTTATTCTGCTCAACGTCCAATTGGAATGAGACCAGCGTTACAAATGAACCAGAACAAAAATTTGTATAAAAACCATTTGTTTCTGGAGAAACCGGTTTCATCCGGTTTCATGTATTGAAAAACGAAAACGATTCACAAAGTGCATAAAATGGGCCTTTCGACCGCCCCAGATGCATTCAAGGAAACAGAAGCTTTTGCAATGGAAATTTCAAGTTATGGCATCATTGTTGCACATATCAGGTTCATAACCTCGGGGTCTATTGATGAAAATCAGTTCTCTCCCTTTTGATGAGTACATTAATGCCAAGATCCAAAGATGCATGAATTATTTTTGACCTTACACCCTCTGAAAGTATTAAAGAAATCAACAACGCGGAAGTTCTCTTCCTCAAATCGATAAGGTCTCGGGGTAAAAAATACACGAGAGATAAAATTAACGGTGATCCCGGAAAGGCAGTATCACTAAATCATCAAACGCCAAATCAATGGTCAATACTTGTCTCGGGGTCACCCTCCTCTATTCCAAAACCCACTAGAAGTGGTACCGAGAGTAGTATCATGTGATTTTCAAAGAGCCATATGTGGTTTTTTCAGCATGCCAATGGAGAAAAGCACCGAAGCCCACAGCCACATGATGTGTATAATGTTTATATTGTAAAATCTTAAATGGGCCAAATTTTTACTTAGGATGTGTATGATGTTTATATTGTAAAATCTTAAATGGGCAAATTTTTATTTATGATCTAATATATATATATAGATATATAATATTTTTGCTATGTTGTCAGGAACATGGGTTCGGACGGGGACAAAGGGGGATGGGGAGGTACGTCATTTTTTAAAACAAGGTGTGTGGGTTCGTCAGGGGTAATATATATATAAAATAAATATTATATTTTTATAAATTTATAATATATATGAATTTGTATATTTTTCAACTTTAAACAAAATAACTAAAATATTTATGATTTAAACTTTAAATATTTAAACATGCACATCGTTGAACATTCAACATTCACAATGAAATTTCAAAATTTCTAGTTTGATATCAAGTGCAAATTGGAGTTTACATATTAATAAGAATCATGATATATGTCCATTGTCGTACTACATTCAAACTTTGTCTTAAGGCATCTCCAAACAAGAACTGGGAAATTTTAAAATACTAAAATAAAAATATCTAATAGTGAACAATGGCTTCCTCAAGCAATATCATCAACATCACTCAGATCATGCTCTCCAAGTAGGGATCACTCTCCTCTTAGACTCTTGCTCATCCATAGCAATTGGAGGTAGCTCAATAAGGCCATCTGGTTGTATCTCCTCGTCCACACACATAATATCATTTGTGTATTGGTCCCATCTCTTGAAAGGACCCTCGTATCCAAGGTCTTTTCGAGATATGAGACGAAGAGTGATATGAACGTACACTAAGTTCTCTGCCTTCTTTGAGCCCAACATACTTCTTTTTACTAAATGGATAAAGGCATAAGAACTCCAATTCCTCTCGCAAGATGAAGAACTAGCTACCCAGAATATTAGGGGAAGCCCATTAAATTAATTAAAAGATAAAATATAAAAGCTAAAATGAACCCCAAAGATCCCAAAAGAACCTGGTTTCGGGGTTCCAAGTACCCATCATCAAGGTTCTCCGTACCCGTCAAGATAAAAGAACCCAATTTTTTTTTAATGAAGAACCCAGTTCTTCAAGGAAAAACCCGGTTCTTATGGGTTCTTCTCAAAAGCACCCGAACCCGAATCCAGTACTTGGGGACCAGAACCTGGGACGGGTTCAAGAACCCCACACCTGGGTTCGGGAACCCATGCAACGTAGTATTTTTGTAATTGGATTATTTCAAAAAAACCTTTAAAAACATGACAGAAACAATTTTAGAAATCATTTCAAGAATCAATGTGTACAATTAGGATTAGGGGCTGGGAATAAAAGCGAGGCAAAAATATTTGAAGGGGTTCATATTTTTGGAGTCATGATTTTCTTATAATAAATAAATCTCTTTGAAATCAAAGAAAATGAAGTAGTTTTGATTTCAACTTTTGGGTTAATTGTACACATTGCTTTTCTCTTGTGTTCATCAGTCATTTATGTTTTTCTTCTCTTCGATGATGTAAGAAGCAATGGGTTGTTTCAATTTAATTTCTCATGAATTTACTTATTGGTACTCATGTTATTTAAACTTGAAACCCTTAAGGAAGTGTTCCACATCTAGGAAACTCATGCACATTTTCTCAATCTTTCATTTTTCTTTCTGCAAAAGTTTAGATTCGAATTTTTTAATTTCTTGGGTTGTTTTGTCTTCTTTATTTCTCTTCAAAATATTCCTTCGATCCAAAGACCCTACAACCCTCAAAGTTTTCTGGCCATTCTATTTTTGGAGATTAGGGTTTTAGAACTAGAAGCTTTGTTGTAATCCCTCATGGCTTGTCCCTCCGGCCATAGATTCTAAAAGCTTTCATCAATCTTTAGATGTCCCGGGCACGGTTTCCCTTACATCCAGGTACTGGGAAAACAACATCAAATTGGTGTCGTTTTCAGGGATCGAATTAGAAGATTTTTCCCTAGGGTTTCATAAATTTTGAACTGATTCTTGACGGTGACAAGAATCAGAATTTTGTTGTATACCTTCACCTATCTAATTCACTTTGGGCATTCTATTTCTAGGTTTGAAAATGATAACCCCTAAATTCAAGTGTGCCCAAGAAAAAGAAAAATTAATTAAGCTACAAACAAACCCTCAAAGTTCATATTTTGTACATTTTCCTAGTGCTCCATTTTTTTATACTTATCTTTCAGATGAGGGTTTTGGTTGTTCAAAAAATTCACCAATTTATGATACCTACAGTTGAGGGCGGGAAAATTATGTTGGAGATTTCCAAGAAGTTTTACTTACAACCAACCAAAAAGATACCAGCAACATTCTCTTTAGGAAGAGCTGAAAGTTTAAGCGCCACAAATTCATCGTGGCTGCCCTGTGCAAGAAGATACATGTCAGCAAATTGTTCAAGAAAATGAGGCTACTGCAAATTTTTCTCATCCATTTTATGATCTTGTAGGGGACTACAAAGTAGCCTATTTTGGTCGACAATAAAAGTTATTATGAGGATATGTGTTAAGTTTCCTTTCTCAAGAATTTATGTTAGTTGTTCCCATTTTCATTTTCAAAATCTAGTAGTATAGAGGCATAAGGTCCAACACTAAGATGTTGGGCTGGTATTACTGGAAAGTTGACTTTACTTGAGTGAATTCAACTTTATTTATAAAGTAAGAATTATACATAAATAAGCTCAATTAATAAGCATTTTATTTTCAGTTCAATTTTTTAGTTGATAAGGGAAGTAGTCCCAGTTTTGAGAGATTTCAGCTTTCAGTTTTCAGACTCGAAGTTTGACTCCATGCTCAACAAAGGTTACTACCCTACAGTTCTCAATGCTTTGAAGGCAAATCACTGTCCCCAATTAGAGCCAATATGTTGTAACTTAAACCTACATAGGTAGAGGTAACAAAAAATTTGCATCCAAAATTCATCATAAAATTAAAAAACAAAAATTTGCTCGAATTTTCACTATTGAAGGGGTTTTGGTGCATTTGGAAAATTACAAGTCTATACACTATACGGAATATTTTTACGAGACACTTTTATGATTTCTGTTATTTTAAAAAAAATAAACCATCACACTTCACAAATTATCATATAAGCTATAACACTTCACAAATTAACAAAAGTGGCCCAGACAAGCCAGATCACCAACAGTATGAGCCCACAAGATCCTATCTACTGCAAGACACTCCAACATGTGGATTGAGCCTGAGAATTCTAAAAATTTAAATGCCCTTTTATTTGAAGGATGTGGGATATATCTCCCGTTTGTATAACAAATGCATCAAGACATGTTTTGTTTTATGAAAATATTTCTAACAATGCTTATGTTACTCTCTCTGTACATACGACAAAAGAGTATGGGAAGATTATTTCGGTTAATCCAAGTTAAAGACTATGAGAATTGAAATTCGATTGGAGGAACCGACGAAGGCGAGAATTTGAGAAATTTGGCGCCCTAGAACTTATGCTTTCGCCGTTGTTCCTCCCGATGAATTGGAATTGGCATTGGCATTGGCATTAGAGATTTGCATTAGAAAAACGACATTATCATAATCATGTCATGGGGATTGGGAAGTTGGAAGAGGTCGGTAGACACATCTCTTCCGAGTCTCGAATATGGAGATTAGAAAAACGACATTATCATAATCATGTCAGGGGGGTTGGGAAGTTGAAAGAGGTCGGTAGACACATTTCTTCCGAGTCTCGAATATGGAGATGCTGATGGAGGGTCATCCTCCTTTTTGTTTCATTTTATCCCATTGAGGTCCTCCCACTGGGACCCAAGCTCAGCGAACAAATTCAGAATCGAGCTGGATTAGTCGAATGTAGATGATGAGCAGCAGGTACTGTTTAAGTTGCAATCTCAACTGATGGTCACATTTCCATTTCCGAAGGAACAAGTGCAGGTGGAAATTATTCCTCCTCCTCTTAATGATGACAATAATGATGGACATGTGAAGTTGGATTTGAAGGTGGTCAAGAGAGGAGAGTCTCTGGAGGTATTAAGCCTTTCGAAAACTGTGGAATCCGAGTAGCAGAGTGAGGGTGTTGGAGATATAAAAAGGATGATGATGCTCTGTTCCAAAATCAGTGTACGTGTGGGTATAGAGGCTCCCTCCACCATGCCACCATGTCACCGAAATCGTTAGTGATCATTGTTAATGGCGCTGTTGATTCAATGTTCCTGTTTGTTTCGTGGATCTGTTAACTCTAGCGATGTGTCTGTTTACTAATACCTGCGGGTTTTGGTGTAACGACAATCTTGTCTCTAACAACAAGTGGTATCAGAACCAAAGGTCTTGAGTTCGAAACACGCCTGGCTCCCGTTAAGGGGGAGATTGTTGTGCTCCCAGTTAAAGGCGGTGTTGATCCAACACTCCCTTGTGTTTGGTGGATCCGTTAACTCTAGCAATATGTCTGTTTACCAGGACCTGCGGGTTTTGGTGTAACAGCGATAGTGACTCCCACAAAAACTCCCTAGCTATGCCCACCAGTGGACAATAATCACAATGCTCAATTTCTATTCCTATGCTTTTTCAGTTTTTCCAGTCGAGCTGATCTGGTTACCATTACTTGAGAGAATATTAAAAAAATCTTTGCAAATGAAGATGGAGTTGTTCTAATTGAATCAGTTGTGAGGAAAGTACCTAAGGTTTTTTTCATTTCATCGCTTGTAAATGTAATGTCAGCTTGACCTTTCCTATTCAGAAACTACCAGTACCTTGCTGGTGCACCAGAGGTGATGTCTTGGACTACAGAAGATTTAGTTACATACCAAGGAATGAATTTGTATTCTGGAGTATGAGCTATGATGATCAAATGGTTGGAAGGTAGAAGAGGTAGCTCTCTCCGCAGCTGATGAATTTGTTGTAGTTTTATGAGGATTTGGAGATAGAAGACCACGTTGGCATCCACTTTAGTAATGATAATGTTTTTCAAGCGCTTTGTTTTGGGTTTCAAAATATTTATCTTCTGATTCTAAAAGAAAGTCCAAAACTCTGGAATCTCAGTATCGACCAACGTGGGCTCCGTTGAAAACCATATCAATATAAACAAACTCAAGTTGATGAAAGAAATGGACTTTCCAGTCACTCCGATGAGAAATTCCATCTCTGTCAATGGGAATATGAGCAACCAATCATATCTCTGTTTTCATTCAGCACATAGACTAGTCTATATATCATATTTTAAAAATTAAATCGAAGCCACTCATAACAAATTGATTTCCCATCACCTGTTTCTCAATGGATGAAATCCCATATTTGGATATCTTAAAATACTCAATCATTCATTTTCTTAGGCACCTTAGGCTAGTCTGTTTAGCAGAATTCGACTGTGCATCTCTTGAATGTTGAGCTTGTCGAGGAAGGCACTACAAATTTCAAATAATTAAATAAGGAAGACACAAAAAGAGGAAGGGAATGAAGCCTATGGATATTCCACCGTGGAGGCCATTCAATGAATAACAATTCTTCAAAAGCCTTAGATGAAATAAAAACTAAGTTTCACAAAGGGGAATTTCTTTTATTGTCGAGGATGGAGCGATTATAGCAAATAATCCAACTCTAATTTCTATTCGGGAAGCACAATTTTTGTGACCAGATGTTAGGATACGACACCTTGTTTCTATGGGGTGTGGAAGTGTCCCAGCTATAAGCCTAGAGGAAAAAGAGGATGGCGATATCTGGACACAAGACAAGTCCTCATTGAGAGTGCAAGCTCGGTGGAGCGTGTTGAGGAAGCATTCGACACTTTGTTGCCTCTGACTCTGTAGCTTTAGGGCAGCCTGTGAACGACTACTACTACCACATCATGATGAAGAAGACTGGTCAGAGAGCACAAAATATTATCATTTCATACCAAAAGCCAAGACACTCAGCGCAATGCATGATAAAATTGGACCATGCTTGAGCTGAAGGCACAAAATACTGTTAGTAGAGGCTTTTCAAACAAATCAAGTTAACAAATGAAGAGACCAATACAAAGTAAGAAGTTAATACACACAAGAAAGATCAAAATGATCTGGATATTGCAAGCAGAATTAACCACACTATCCACTGTTAAAACGAAATGCACACCTTCATCAAAATGTCTCATCTCATGCAACAAAAAAATACCCCAAAGTCGCTAATAATACTGAAATGAGAAAGTGACAGGACCATGATAGAATAAGTGTGCATTATTGAAATAAGGCTTTTGTGATATATATCAAGTTTTTGAGATATGTTTTCAGCTATAATTACATTAAAATTCATTTGCCAACGCATTTCGAACCAGCAAGTATGACTAATAAATACGGTTCATCTTCAAAACAAAATGAAAAATCACATCATAGCAACAAATTAAATAAAAAAACCGATTATCAAACGGCTAGAAAACAACTTTAAATATAAATTATTTTATTATGAATAACTCTCGTCACCATAATAATAACCTATTACAAAATTTAAAAGCGATACTGGAAACAACGATATATGTATTATAAGCATATCACTTACTGAGAAATGTAGTTTATAAACAATTGTGAAGACCGAAGGGAGCAAAGGCTTATCGACTTGGACAATTATGTCAATCTAATGAGCTCTTTGCAGATGCAGTGTATGAGGCAGTGTTCCAAATTCTAACATTCTAACAGAAAACAAGTCCTTGGAAAATTACTAGCTATAAGTCATTGCTTGACCTTGAATAGTGTTTTCGCCAGTTACTGTAGATAAAATGGTAGGGTATTCATCAGATGTCATGGAAGCTCAACTGATCCTTAATTTAGAGGCAACTGATCCTTAATTTAGAGGAATTCAGCAGAAACTGGCATGAGATATAGGTTGGAGGTTGAAGTGATTCACAAAGCACATAACATGGGTCTTTCGACCACCCCATATGCATTCCATGAAACAGAATTTTATGCAATGGCAACTGCAGGTTCTGGAATTATTGTTGCATATATCAGGCTCATAACCTCAGGGTCTATCGATGAAAATCAGTTCTCCCTTTTGATGAGTAAATTCATGCAAATATCTGAATGTGCGCGAATGATTTTTGACCTTAGACACTCTGCAAGTATTAAAGCAATCGACGGCCTAAAATTGCTCAATCTCAAATTGATAACATTCCGTGGGATAAAATACACGAGAGATAAAATTAACGGTCATCAAACACCAAATCAATGGTCAATATTTGTCTCGGTGGCACCCTCCTCTATTTCAGAACCCACCATAAGTGGTCCTCAGAGTAGTATGTGGTTTTCGAAGAGCCATATGTGGTGTTTTCAGGGTGTACGTGGAGAGAAACATAGGGGCCCACACTCACTTTATATATATAAGGCTTATATTGTAAAATCTTTAAGGGGGCGGTTTTTAACTTAAGCAAAAAAAATATTTTATATATATAGCATTTTTGTAATTTGATTATTTCAAAAAACCAAAAAAAAACAATTTTAGAAATTGTTTCCAGAATCAGTTTATACACTTAGGATGAGGGGTTAGGAATTAAAGTGGGTAGAAATATTTTGAAGAGGTTCTGAGTTTTAGAGTTATGAATTTTTTATAACACAAAAATATCTTTGAAATCAAAGAACATGAAGCAATTTTAATTCTAAAGTTGGGGTTAATTGCCGACAATGTTTTTCTCTTATGTTCACTTTTCATTTATGTTTTCCTCTGTGGGATGGTGTGAGAAATAGCTGGTTGTTTCAGTTTAAATCCTCATGAATTTACTTATTGGTACTCATGTTATTTAAACTCTTGAAACGCTTAATGAAGTGCTCCACATCTGGGAAACTCATGCACATTTTCTCAATCTTTCATTTTTCTTTATGCAGATTCAGATTCTTAATTTCCCGGGTTGAATTCTATCTTCTTTATTTCTCTTCAAACATTCCTTCGACTCAAATACCCTGAAACCTTCAAAGTTTTATGACCATTCTGTTTTTGGAGGCTAGGGTTTCAAAACTAGAAGTTTTACTGCAAGCCCTCATGGTCTGCCCCTACAACCACATATTATAAAAGTTTTTATCAATCTTTAGATGTCTCGGGCATTGATTCCCTTACAGCCAAGAACTCTCTCCAGGGAAACAACAATACTCGCATACACCAACCTTGCGAGGAGCTTTGGCCTAAATGTAGTTTATGGCCACAAAAAAATCATACCATGCATCTGTTCAAAATTTAGCTAATTAACATTTGGAAAAAATTCAAAAGTACAACATTTTTTTATAAAAGTAAAAGGATATACCTACATGGTCTTCACTATTTTACACCCTCAGCGTTTTCTTGCATTGTATTTTTTCCTCCAAAAGAAACTCCTAACCAGCCCAACCACACTTTTTCTTACATCTTGCAGAATGTTTCATATATCACCCTTGGTATGAGCTAGAATGCCTTCTCACCAAGAGGACAATTCAGATTGGCAACAGGTACCGAAGTTTCTACTATGATTGAATTCTGTCCATCATTGTTTTGGGGGAAGTTTTGTATTTTCCAACACACAAGAAGGATTAATTCAAATCAATAAAGGGTGATAAATATTTATTAAACTCCCAATCTTTAGTTAACTTCCCTTTATTTCTACTCAGTAAACCACTACAGGGAATAGAGAATTACTGGGATTGATTTCTTTTTAATTCCTATAAATGGAATAGTTATCTCTTTTTCTGTTGATGAGCCCACATTATGTCACAATTAACATCTCCTAGATAACATATACATGGTAAAATACTTTCTCAAACTTGTGTATTCTTAGATTGGGTTGAAAAGGAAGAAGTCATGGGTGTGACCATTGGAGGCCAAGATTATAACAACAGAAATAGAATACATCTAACGTAGAGCAACATTAACCATATCATAACTACTAATGAAACTTTGGAGAATTAAGAAACAAGGATTAGGAAATAGTGAAATGTGTTCAATCTAATGCATGGGCATATTCTTAGTCCTGTCGTGCCAAATTACTTACAATGAAAGGGTTTTCTAAGCTCAAATATATGCACAATCCAATTTCTCTTAGCCCTTTTCAGCTACTAAGTGTCTAAAGTAGAGTCATGTTATTTGCAGTGAACATGACTTACTTATTTTGATAAACATGAGTTTCAACAATGTTAATTATCACACACATACAAAGAATGAGAGTTTGAGTGACACTAAATAACATACACATTTTTCTCACAAATAGTTATAGGATCTACAAGAAGTAGTCAGACCTCACAAGATTATTCAAGCTAGAAATATGGTTTTGGACATTCATGGTTGTGGAATGGTCAACATTTTTTTTCTAGATAGGATTATTTCCAGGACTTGTTGTGACGTTGTTTCTTAACCAAAAGTTTCGATAAGATTTACTATGATAGGGAGTAGCCACATTTTGGATTTTATGCTTGTTTATAGTATGGTGACTTCAAATACTTTATGTAAAGGGTTAAGATATTTATTTACCTTAAATATTAGGAGTAGTCATATGTATGACTATAATATAAGGAAAATGTTTTCAATTTATATTTATTTGTAATATAATGATTTCTAATAAAGTTATTAGAGTTTAATAGTTAAATTTTATAATAATTAAATATTGTAATAATAAATGGTTATATTAGTCAATATTTGAAAGTTATAATATTTTCCCCGTTGGGGGTGAGATCAGGGCAACATGTGGAGGTCGCCTCCCATGTGTGAAAACAAGTAGATACGACGGGAGGGGCAGGCCTCCCGGTCCTTTCACATCTTTGCAAGCACCAGGAGAGGTATCGTCTTAATGTCAGCCATTCGTGTGAGCAATTATTCAGCGTTTGTGTGTGGGGGTGGTGGAGTGTTAAGGCAGCGCACGATGAATGCACTAGGAAATCGTCTTTGCATTCAAATATGATGTTGGGAGTTGTGGTGGTTGTCAGGAAGGAGGAGGACCCACGAGAGGTCGACGCTCATTGGAAACAGAGTGTGGTTGTTGATTGTGGAAATATACAGGGGTAGTGGGCTCGTTTGGTCCTTGCGGCTGGGAATCTTGCTTATTTGTGGCGGAAGGAAATACAAGGCACAGAAGAAAAACTCCTCGTGGTCTGGAGGTTACATGTTCTGCCTCATTCTTATAGGGTGGTGGAGCTTGTCGGCAAGGAAACCTCATAACCAAAGGAGGAAGCCCAAGTGCCCCTTCTCTAATAGTGATTTATGGTGCGACAGGGCCTTGTGGGTTCATTTATGGTTTCTGGCTATCAAATTTGGTAGGTGGTGGTTGATTTTACACTTGTCTCCTGACAGAAACAACTCCCTTATCCCTGGGTGGCGCTCCATCATTGGTGGTATTCAAGAAGGTGGAGGTGTCAGGATTATCTAGTGGGGGTGGTCCTTCGTGGGTAAAAGGAGCCATCTTAGTGAATTCGTGTTATTCTGGGTGGTGCTGCTCGGGTCTTCTGTAAACGGGGAGTGTTATTTTGGGTGGAAAGTCTGGTGTTTGGTTTCTGTTCAAGGCGTGCCTTCATCGTGGGAAGCTATGAAACTGTTGGCGTGAAGGGGTTGCTCTTCCTCCCCTGATGCCCTTCTTTCTGAAGGGGTGACAGACCAGGCTCTGGTCATAGTGACACCCCGTCAAGGTGGAAAAATGGTTGGGCGTGCGCGGAAATTCAATGTAAGTGTAAGAGGAGGCCATAGAGGTGGCAAGCGGGGGGTGAGCGGAGATGAAGGGTCGCACAACTGTGGGCAGACTTGTAGGGGTGGCGGCACTCGTGGCGGAAATGCAAATCATGGTCCGGAAGCACTCGAGGCTTAGGAGGGGGCAGGGTCTCTAGCACTATTGCGTGGAGAACTATCGCACTCTCATTTCCAGTTTGATGGAAAAGGTGGATGTTGCAGAACGAGTTCAGCACGAGGAGCATGCACTACAGATGACCTCTCCAAAGTGGTTGCATTACTTTGAAATTCAACTTCGGGAAAGACTGGTTGTGGTCTAACCGAGGCAAAACCAACTCACATAGAAAGTAGAAAAGATGGAGACATGGATGGTGCACTACGAAGGACACATTCAGTGTGACTTTCCCCCTCCTCCGTCTCCTGGAAGGGCCCCAAAAAACCCTCCATCCATTACATCAGATGAGTAGTATGATTTCTGGTGTTTTTTACGTTTTAGCTGTTTTTTGGTGCCTCTGACCCAACCATTTATGGACAATGTCCTCAGCTACTTTTTTGTATTTTTGTCATCTGGTGAAATTTTTGGTCAACAAACCCGGTCAGGGTGAGACCACCTATTTTGGGACGGACTATATGTACTCCTTTTTCCGACATTAATAGAATATTTACTTACAATTTTTTTTTATAATATTTAAATATTATATAGTAGTCATCACCCTTTCTTGAGAAATAGACATAGTTTTGGGAACAGGTTCCCCCAAGAGCAGTTTTGAGGCTAAAAGTCCATGTTTTGGGACAATTTTGTAATAAAGTTGTAAAGTCTCCACATTTTGTGGTCGCAGAGCACGAAGGTGTCAAGAGTCATAAAGGGTTGTCTGTGGACCATGGGATTGTATAAAAAGGAGCTAAGTAAGTAAGCTCTAAGTAGCTTTGGGAAGTTTTGGTAGAAAAGTCTAAGTGTTTTTGGGTCTTAGCATAGGTAGATGCTCTGCAGCTGAGTGTGCAGAGGCCTAGGGTGGAAGTCCACAGCTGAGTGCGTGGACCCCTATAGCTATGTGCGCAAGGCGGATAGAGTCTATATTAAACTAGAAGATATCAATAAAGAGAAGTATTATGTCATTACTGTGTATTCAATCTCTTTTAATGCATTTGATTATATTGCGATCTGGGTTTATTTTATAGTATTTATTTGATACGCGAATGTATGTGATTATATTTGTTAATTAAACGCAAGAAAGAATAGCAGTTTACACAATGCTAACTATAATTGATTGGTAAGATAAGTAAAACACTTGAGATAACTTGGGAACCTATACAACACATTGTCATAGCAGCGCGAAAGTACCTAACCACTGGTTAGGACTACGTGAAGGTCAATCGTACACCTTCGTGGAGGTACTGAAGGGAGAGATAGAGGGTAGATTGATAAAGCCCTAAGGCTTAGCGACCTGCGCGAAGGCAGGAGCCAGGGGTATAAACCAACATCACGACCATCGCAGGGTGTAGAAACTTGGTTCCAACATCCCCCAATACTACTTCAAGTGAGACTTTGGTTCGTGCTCTACGAGTTGATACCGAAAGGGCCATTAGTGTAAGGATATGTTTGGCTGACTAACGTTGAACCTGGGTCAGGGCCCATGAAGCCAATAAATGGTTTCGTTGTCAGGACAAGAATCTGCATGAGAGATGTGTGATGTCGTATCACTAGAATCCAACTAAGAAAGAGATCAAAGACTGGTTGGATAGGAAGATCCACGAATTCATGGCGTAGGAGAACAAAAATCCGCATCTGACAAAGGAACAGTGGCTAAACAGATACCTGTATAGAGAAATCCACGAGATCTTTTTCTGTTCCTTTCTAGTTGAGTTATACGAGTGGATCACAAAGCTAGTGGATCGCCAAGAAAGGTGGAGGCTTGACGGTCCTATTGTCTGGACCCCGAAGTTAGTACAGAGACTTGAAGCCTCTGAGGATAAGATCGTTTGCGTTTTTGATCATTGGCTCAATCGTATTATAGGATCATTTGTGACAGAATTTGCGGTCGGTACCTGTTGACATGGAGAATTTTCGCTATACCAACAAGGGGAACTAACCTGATTGCAAGCCCCAATTAGACCTACTTTAGTTTGGAATGGCTAATTCCAACGGGTTTTAAGTGCTGATTGATTGCTTCTGGGGAGAAGACTTCAACTAAATCAACAAAATAAAATAGCTAACCTATATGTATCAAATCCTATCTAAGATATTTCTAACTACTCTAGTCTATATCCTAACTATCCTAACCTATCATGCAAGAGCAAAAACAAAGGAGGTTAAACATCATATATAAATCTCAAGTCCAAATGAATCAATTACTAGGCCACTTAAGAACAAGGCTGTATTAAATCCTAATTGCAATCCAATCATTCATACAAGAATACACATTCCATTTTATGGAAGAAAAGCTTGCAACTGATGTCCAACGTAGTTTCGAATCAGCAACCTTTCATGATTTAACCATGAGGTTGAATCATATTCAAATAACCAAACATAACCATGAACTGTAAGTTATCAGTATGCAAAAAAACAAATATACATTTGCATTTATGTCAACAACAACATTCTGATCAAAACACATAAGAGGAGGAAAATCAATCTGAAACACAGGCTCCTCATTGAACCAAGCAGTCTCTCTTTATTCACAATAAATCAGAGCTGTTTTTTTTCAAACAAAAAGCCCTCCTCTCCTATTAGGAGGTAATACTTATGCATCCCTCAATGACCCTCGGTCTTCCATGACCTTTCATTTCCCTCATTTCATTACACAGGTCAACATATGCAGATGAGAATGGTCGGTGAAACTATTGACATGCCGAGGTCACCCTTGGTGGAGCGTTCTCCTTCCTAGGGAAATGAATGGATACCTTTGGAATAGAGGAGGACTGTGTATCATTTCTTAGCACCTATGTGAAGTGGCTATCATTCTCTGTCATTTCCTGAAGGAAACTAAAGACGCTGCGCTCATCATCCCACATCTGGCATGCTTTGTGATGTATCTAGCAATGATGACATCTTGATGGATTAGCATTGTCATGAATGCTTCCATTGAATTGAAGGAGTGCCTCCATTATGGAATTTGGCATTTCTTGTTCCCTTTCACAGGGTGTGTTTCGCACTACTGACGCCGGTAAGGCAGAGGTGTCATCTTGATACAAATCACCTTCATCCGTTATTGGGTCTGCTCGAATTTGCCTACAAAATAATCCATATCAACTATGACAGTCAGACATATGGTGAACAGGCCTACAAAACATGAATCTCGCGTTTATAACATCAAATGTGAAAGAATTCCCCTTTCTTTTTAATTTATTCACTGATTAAGTCCCGTGAATGTAAATCCGATTTACATTGCAAATCCAGCAAAACATAGAGCGAAACCCAAACCCTGGACTTGAAATACTATGGGCGGGAACCTATACCCTATCAGGCCTGCCATATGGCATTTCCCATAAAAAACCGTGACCATAGCACTTTACTAACTACACAAGGAACACAGGAAAAACTCGCATCCGGGCAGTATACTCGGACTTTAAATTTTATATGCCCGAGCCTAAAATTATTGGCAGGTCCAGCGTATGGTGTCGCGCCTTATGAATGAGCACTAGACCTCGCCGATAGTGATTTGCGATGGAGAGGGGAGGACCAGATAGCATATATATTATGTTTTAATCAGATCAGTGGGTCTGCCATATCGCATATTACAATATGCGCAGGCCTAGGGCCCTGCCGATGCAATATGCGATTAGGCCGGACCCGATATATATATATATATATATATATATATATATATATTTAATAGCCCCGGCAGGTCCACAGTGTATGATTTCCCTTTGTAAAACTCGACTTCAACGTTTTTTTCGAAAACACAAGAAAGTATGGGAAAACCCTATGTCTGGCCATAAGGTCGGACCTGAAATGTCATATGCTCTGGTCTATAATCATTGGCAGGTCCGGGGTATAACAATGTGCTTTATATATAAGCCCCAGACCCTGCTGATTGTGATATGCAATTGGGAGGGCGGACTCGATAGAAAATATATCGTGGTTAATATGGCCGTTGGGTCCGTAAGATATACGCTCCCTTTATATATATATATATATATATAGCTTTGGGGCTTGGCCGATAGCAATTTGCAATGGGGCTCCGGACCCGAAATATATGTATTTGGGTTAATAAAACCTGTCGGGTCCGGAAGCCATGAATGCATTGTGTTAATTGTAGTAGGCCCAAAAAAAGAGATTTATGCATGTTTTGCGAAGTATTTCCGCTATAAGGAATTATGATGGGAAAATGATGCGATAGAAGGTTTTGAGGGCTTAAAAGGTTCCAATGGTGGGAATGAATAGAGGGTTAGGTTGGGTGATGAATGGACCATGTAGCAAGGTCTAAAGGAGGGGGTCTTGACCATTAAGAATTGAAAATTTGGCTCGAAAGCAAGTTAAAGTCTCTGGGACTAAACAGATCATTTGGAGAGGTAGAAGACCGAATTTTAGGGGACCCATTCAAAATTTCTGCCAAGGCAAATTTTGATAGGGTGGTGGTTGTGACCACAACAGTACCTTAGTCAATTACAACGAGGTGGAGCGACACTTTTTCAAAGGTCCGCGAGGTAAGCACTTGAAGTCTTTAAATACTTAGATGAAGACGTTATTGTGTGAAAAATGGGTTATGCAGCTATCTTGATGTTTGGAGCTATGCGAAGTGGAAAGACCTACAAGATCGAAGGAAGAAAGGGTCCTGAATATAGCCCATTGATTTCACCTCCTTTGAGTGATGAAGAGGGAGTAGCGCAGGCTTCTCCATGAAGTGCAGTTCAATTGATAAAACAAGGGTTCCCATGACTACCACCTCCACCCATACCACCTCCACTTTCACCACCGTTACCTGTGACTTCACCTACACCACCACAACCTCCACCACAATTCAACATGGAGAATTAAGTGAAGCTGCCATTCTTTAAGCGCTTTGGAAATGAGGACTCGGACCAATTCTGGTTCGTCGTAAAAGTTGTATGGGAAGCTCAGGGCATCACAGACAATCACCTGAATAAGGAAATGTTGGTTAGTGCTTTATAGTATCATGTGCTAACTTGGTACATCAAGTACTCTAACAATAACCTAAACGTTGGGTTGGCAGAGATCGAGATTGCACTAAACAAAGAGTTCAATATACCTAAATCTGAGGCGCAGTCGATTATGGGGTTCAAGGAAATCGTGATGAAACTAGGTGAGGCACCTTGGGAGTTGGATCAGAGATTGAAGTGTAAAATCCATGAAGCTAATATGAACTCAACAGATGGACAGCACCACGAGTGGTTCGTGGCTTCGCTCCTGCCTCACCTAAGGGTTGCATTGTCACAACAGAAGATTATGACTCAAGCAGAGGCCTTGGAGATTGCAATAAGACTGCATGAAACACTGATGCAAGATCTGAATCTAGGGATTCAGCAGATCCATGCGCAGTTGTAAAATCTTTGCCTCAAAATGCAAAGTCTGAAGCAGGATAGAACAGTTCAGCCAAAGGCATGCAAAGAGATATGGTGCTTCAAATGTAAAGGTCACGAGCATGACAAAGACCACTGCCCAGTCTTTGCGAACTATATTACAAGAGGAGGACCGATGCCTTTGAGGCTGGAAGCCCAAGCAGGACTGAGCGCAAGGCCTACATTGTGGTGCGCTATATGTCAAGTAGCAGGGAAACATACGATTGATAATTGTCATTTGCTACATAAGTTTGTACAAACACTGCAACAACTATTCTGCAACTTTTGCAGGTTAGTAGGGCATGATGAGTGCAACTACCGAAGTTATGAATTGATGATGGAAAGAACACCCACCTATAGAGTTCAAGCAAAAACATGGCCTCCTAACCAAGGCGCTGGGATGGCCCGGATAGGCTTTCAAGGGCGTGGGCAAGGCCGAGGTAGAGGAGGACCTAGAAGAGGTTGGGGATAGCTGATCTGTTACAATTGTGGAAGACCAAGACACTATGCCCGCGAATGCACTAACCCAACGCATCCATCGTGCAAATATTGTACTCAGTTTGTTAATGAGACTAAGGACTATCCTACACTGATAATAAGAATACGCAATAAAGGGTTGCTACCCCTGCAGCCGACTTAGAACCTGCAGATGATGAGGGTTGAGCCTCGTGAAGAGGATCTGAATGTGAATATTTTGCTCCAAAGTAGAATTGCAACAAGTGACAATAAGAGGAAACAGCTTGAATACAGCGCATGGGTTCGTAAAGATCCAGAAAAGGAGGTTGAATTTGATTTGGAGCGCACATGTGAAACATTCATGGAAGCAAAGAAGAGCTTCATTGAGGCCTCTACCTTAGGGAGCCGGGATAAACCTATTCAGGAAATGGACCCTTCTATGCTTACAACCTTTCTAGAAACCTACAAGAAACTGCTACGCAATAGCAAGGCTATGAAGGGGTTACAGGAACTTATAAATAGTTGCGTCGGAAACACTCCAGGTGAACCGTGCGTAGTACGGAAGATTGGTAAGCATAAGGCAAGGATAGGACGAGAAATGAGACTCACCGTGTAGATAGGAGAATACGAAATGGATCAAGTTATTCTGGATATGGAGACACGAACATTTTGCCAAAGCAGACTTGGGAGCGGATGGGGAAACCCATGCTGCAGTGGTATCCGATTGAGTTAAGGATCAAAAATCAACAGAAGATCATCCCCATGAGATTACTGCAAGGAGTAACTGTAGATATTGAAGGCATGAGCATATTGGTGTTGGGATGTGTTACGTTCTTTCCACGACTAACCTACGTAGTGAACTGGGGGGTTAGAGGGGGGGCGGAGCCAC
>APFE031475190.1:49781-72821 GCA_000404065.3 Pinus taeda
AAACAACAACCTGCAATCCATAGACATGATCCATATGTCTTAAAATAGACATAGTCTAAAAATAGACTTGCGCCAAAAATAGCCTGCGGGCCCACTTAGTGAAGGCGACTCTTTTCACTAAGCTCCATCATCTTGTTGCATTCTCAACAAGCATTTCTTGTTGCACACTTTTCAACATATAGTACTCAATCTCGATCACTCCATGTTGAACCAAATCCTGAATAAAATGATATTGAATATCTACATGCTTGGTATTCTTATGAAAAACTAGATTCTTGGTCATCTGAATAGCACTTTGATTATTACATATCAACTGAATGGATTACTCTTGTTGCTCATGTATATCCTCTAAAATTCTTCTCAACTAAACTGCTTCATCTATTGTTGTTGTTTCCACTTTATACTCTGCTTCTACTATGGAGAGCGAAATTGTGGGTTGCTTGTTAGTACTCCAAGCAACCGTTGTTAAACCCACACCAAAAGAATACCCTGAAGTTGATTTCCTTTCATCGATGCATCCAACCCTATCTAAATATGTATAACCAATCAACTTGAAATATTCTATAGATCTATATACCAAACCATATCCAATTGTTCCACACAAATATCTTGAAATCCTCTTTGCTACTTTCCAATGCAGTTCGTTGGGTTTTGCCATAAATATTAATACCATACTAACCATAAAAGAAATATTTGGTTGAGTTTTAGTTAAGTAGATCAAAATTCCAACCAATTGACGGTACAAAGTAACATCAATCAAAATGGATTCATCATGTCCATATAATTTCAACCCAACTTCCAAAGGAGTTCTTGTTGGCTTGCACCACAACATTTTGAACCTCTTCGAAATGTCCCAAATATACTTAGCTTGCAACATGAAAAAACCATCCTCCTTCTACCAAACTTCAATACCAAAGAAATAATGCAACCCACCAAGATCTGTCATCTCAAACCCATCAATCATATGTGACTTAAAACTTTGAAATAGTTCATCATTGTTCCCTATGTAGAATAAATTATCAACATATAAGATAGCTATCAAAATGTCTTGTCCTCACTGAAATAGATAGAGTTTTGGATTAGATAAAATTTAAACTAAGCCACGATCCTAAAAATACTTATCAATTCTAGAATACCATGCCCCTGATATAAGTCCTTCTTCAACTTATAAACATAATATTCTTTTCTTGGCACTTCAAAACCCTTAAGCTACTCCACGTAGATTTCTTCATCCACATAACCATTTAGAAAAGTTTATTTAACATCCATCTGAAATATTGGCCATTTATATTATGTAACTAATGCAAGAACCATCCTGATTGTATCCAATTTTTCCACGGGAGAGTCTCAGTGTAATCAATGTCTTCTTTATGTGCATATCCCATTGCAACTAAACGAGTCTTATACTTATCAATTATGCCATCATATTTATACTTGGTTTTATAAATCCACGTAGTTCCAATTAAATATTTTCCCTTTAGTAAATTGACTAATTCCCATGCATCATTTGTCACCAAGGGATTCAATTTTTCTTCCATATCTTCATTCAATTCCTTATTTCTTGATTCTTCTGCGTAATTTTTTTCTCTGTAAAACTATTCTATTATTTACAAAAGCATAATACAATTACATTCAGTCTGGCAAGAAGATCCAGCTGCCTCAAAGCATGGCAGCATGGAATAGCCACTGTCGCAAAATAAGAGGGCAAATCTGACCATTAAGCATTCCCACACAGGGGTGAGAGCAAACAGAAGAACAGTCCCACGCAGGGGAATTCAGAGATTTTGACACAGAGTGTCCATCCAAACATACTGACGCGAACCGTGAACAACCGCGTTGGCTTAATGCCACAATGACACACTAACACAAAAAATTTGACATGAAGATAGAGCCAAAAAGGAATCAACAAAACCCCTTTCGAGCAGCGTGACCTGAAACAGAGCAGTAGCTAGTCTTCCGGAACCTCCTCCACAATTCTGCACCAACCATATTCCTCCGCTTCCTGAGCTTGGACCTCCTTCGCAGCAATCGTGTCGGGCTCCATTTGGACGTCCTCCTTCTGAATGTGTGGTCATTCCATTGCCTTCCCTAGGTCTGCAGAGGGCGCCTCCATAGCCTTCGCGACATTACCTGGCGAGGTAAACTCTTGTTGTGCACTGGTTTCACCCTTGTCTTGGGCTTCATCTATGAATAACACCGAGACATGGGTGTTAATCCGAGGGAAATTCAAAGGGCTGTTGAAGGTGAAGACAGCTGAACCAAAAAAGGGCGAGGATGAAGACCCAGGAGAGCTGGCTTCCAGGTGTTGGCTCTGCCTCAAAACGTTAGCACCTCCCATATGAGGGCAATGGCAGTGGCAGTGGCAGTGAGGAAAGGCCTCCACCACTACTGAAGGGCACGAGGACCCTCCTTGGTTGGAGCCTCAACGACTTAGCATTCGCTGTCGAGGCCTAACCATATTAACAGGGCTGGGCAGAGCCGACTTGGGATGCAGAAAGCCGAGAGAATCGAAAACAGGCTGGGTGTTCAAACCAGGGCTTAAACTCATCAGCACCAGAGGCGACAGAAGAACCCCAAACCAAACCTGAATGAACATAGTAACGCTTGTGCTGCCACCTTTAATATTGCTGCCCTGGCCTCGAAGCACACCCGCCATTAATATGGTCTTCATGATTGCCGAGGAGCCGAGCCCTGTTGCGTAGTTGAAAATGGACGGAGCATAAATGCTCCTTTGTTGTCGCCCTCTGTAACTTAACCAAATCCTCCGGGAATGTTTCTATCCTCCAGCATACAGGTCACTTCCGTTCATGGCGGGCAAGTGGCCTCCCCTGCACACCCGTCCCATCACTTTATTAACGTCGCTCAGCACCCGCATCCGGGGGGATTCTTCTGCGTAATTATGTGGTTCATCCATTTTCATTACCTATGCCATAAGTGCATAGTTTATTAGAGAACTTTGGGATCGAGTAATCCTTCTTTCAAAATTTATATCCAACATGTTGCTTTATAAATGTATCATTTCAAGCCACTTAGGCTTCTAATGAACTTCATCCATCTTTAATGACTTAGAATTTGATTCATCATCAATATTCATTGTATCTTTCTTCTATTCAAACTGTACATGTTCTAGTTGGTAGATTCCCTCCTCATCAAACACAACATCTCTACTTATTATCGCCCTTCTTTCTTCATGATCAAATAGCCTATAACTTCTTGTTTCAATATTGTAGCCAATAAATATACACTTCACACTATTATCATCCAATTTCTTCCTCTTTTCCTTACAAACACGTGCATATGTAGTACAACCAAAATCTTTCATATGTGAAACACTTGGTTTATATCCTCACCATGCTTCTTCTGGAGTCAGATTCAACATTTCCATTGTAGGAAATTGGTTAAGAGTGTATATTTTTGTGTGTATGCTTCAATCCAAAACTCATTTCTAAGAGACTTATTTTTAACATGCTCTTAACCATTTCATCTATGGCCTTGTTTTTTCTTTCTGCAACACCATTTTATTGAGGAGAGTATGAATTGGTAAACTCTCATTGTATTCTATTCTTCATGCAATAACTAGAAAAATCATTTGAAATGTATTATCCTCCATTATTTTTTCTTAGGCTGAGAATTTTCAAACCACTTTGATTTCCATAATATAGAAATTATGGTGTACAATTGTAACTACTCATGAAATTTTAATCTAAATCATTAGACACAATCCTACTCCACTACTCTACGGAATTAAATTTATAATTTAGAACATCGATCACAAACATGCAAAGAGAAATAACACACATGCACACAATATTTTCCCACCGGGAATCAATTTGCTAAAAACCTCTTTTCTTACTTGCATTAATCCAATGAATAGAGATGTATTACAATTGCTTGCTCAGACGGAGAAGACCCTGCATGTAAATAACCTATATCTTTGCTCACTAAGAAGTTGTGACCCAGACTTAGTCAATTTCTACCTTTGCTTGAGCCCCTATTTCCTTGCGCAATTCTTGAGGAAATTAGGCCCCTATTATTTAGGAAATTCCTCCAAAATGATTGCGCAATTCCCAAGGTTGATCATTTGACTACATCCAAGACCTACACACTCAAGGCTAGTCTACAACTGATGTTACACTACCTTAGAATCTCCACCATAGTTGGGGAACTCAAATTCTTTGCATGCACTAGCTATTTTGCATTGATTGATTAGTTAACTGGATGATCACTGAGTTAGATTGAAGTCTCACTCCACAACTAACCTTCCACTAGTTCCTCCAACAGTTAGAGCTAGTTTAACTGGAAACAAATTGAAATATCCAACCTTGATTGCTACAAATTAGCAATCACACATGTTTAACTGAACTCCAACTCCTCTAACTCAAATTTACTGAGATAACTCAGTGACAAGATCCATGTCACATTAGTTAATTGCATCCAAGTTGTCTACTAAAGTGGAAATTCAAATTTTCTCAATTTGATCAAGGAAAAATCAAATTGAGACTTTCTTGCTGCATTTTTCAGTTCTCCCTCTCAGTAAGAAAGGGATTATCAAGCACCCCTATCTTGCACCTGTGGAACTTGAACTTCCCTCTTGACAAGGCCTTTGTCAAAATGTTAGCATATTTTTCCTCTTTTAAAATGTATTGTAGCAACATTATCTGCCTTCGTACACAGTCCCGTAAATGGTGATATTGGATATCTATATGCTTGGATCGACCACGAAATATCAAATTCTCATAGAGCTTGATGCAACTATGATTATCACAATAGATCACAGTTCGATCCATCATCTAACCAAATAGTCCCACAATTATCTTTCTCATCCAAATCACCTAACATGTTGCTTGACCTGCAGCCATGTTTTCTACTTTTGCTGAGGTGAGCGCCACAGATATTTGCTTCCTGTTGTACTAGAGACTACTGTGGACCCAACACAAAAAATTCCACCTAATGTACTCTTTTGGTTAAATGGAGTTCCTACTCAATTTGCATCTATGAATCCATAAAGTTTCACTCCCTCTGTCCATTTATACTATAATCCATACTAAGTAGTGCTTCTGAGGTACCATAAAACATGCTTAGTTTCCTTCCAATATAATTTGGTTCGACTAACAATAGCTTGGCTCAGATGGTTGACTTCATAGCACATATCTAGTCGCGGGTTCACAAGATACATCAATGAACCTACTAGCTTCTGATAAATGGAAGCATTGACCTCTTCAACTGAAGTGGCATCCTCCTTCCTCGAGTTGGTCGCTAGAGGTGTCTCCATGGGTTTGCAGCTCTCCATGTGGAATATCTGTAGTATCTCATTTTCGTACTTTCCTTGAGACACAAAAAGTTTCCCATCACCTTGCCATACTTCCAACCTGAGGAAGTAGTGCATGAGACCCATGTCCTTTATTTCAAATTCCCTTGCAAGGTCCTTCTTGCAAGATCTGATCAGTTTCTCATCACTAGTTAAAATAAAATCACCAACATATAAGACAATAATAAGGAATTTACCTTCTACCAAGTTATGATATAGGTTCACATCCGCTTCACTTTTGTTGAAGCCGAAACCAGTGAGATAACTGTTGATCTTGGTGTACGAAGCACGAGGTGCTTATTTGAGACCGTACAATGCTCACTGAGTCTACACACATCAGACTCCCAATAAAATGTCTCAAAACCTTTTGGTTGCTCAATGTACACCTCCTCCTCAATAACCCCATTGAGGAATGTTGTTTTGACATCCATCTAGTGGATCTTCCACCCCATCTACATAGCCAGTACAAGAATTGAGCTAATGGATGAATACCTTGCTCTAGGAGAAAAGGTTTCCTCATAGTCGATTCCCTCAACTTGAGAGAATCCTTTAGCCACAAATCTGTCCTTATACCTCTTTATTCTTCCATCTACTACATGATTCACTTTGAGGATCCATCTCAAACCCATAACTAATTTATCTGCCAACCTTGGGACCACTTCCCAAACAATGTTCTTTACAATGGATTCGTATTCCTCAACCATTACAAGTTGCTCTATTGCTTCCTTGAAAGAGTATGGCTCAATTTCTACAAGCTCAGTCATTAAATCCTTGTAGCCATTGTACATCTTAGGTGATCTCCTTTGCATCAAAAAATTTGAAGGAACTATCACTTAAAAACTATCTACACCCTTTCATGTGGAACGAGGCACTAGAATTGGTTTAGGTGGCTCCAAACACATGTAGAAGTCCAAGAGGACTCAGAAAGGGGAAAAATAAAGTGGTTATATTGCTCCCAAAATAGAACCAGATTCAAGTGCTCGTCACCCTGATTCCAATGGTGCGAATAGAACTCAAATCGGAGCTTGTATGAAGGAGAATGAGCCATTCAAAGTTTTGGTCAAAGTTGGGCAGTGGGCCAAGTTTAAGTGTCCTACAATTTGACTGACCTCGAGGCATGAAACCTAGCTCCCGAAAGCGGGCGAATTTGTTGGTTCATTAATTTGTCTAAGATCCCTTATATTAGACAAAATCAAAACAATGACGTTATTATAAAAATAATATTAAAAAAAAATGTTGAGCTGGCAGGCCATGACCCCCGCCATCCGTCCTCCAAAAAAATGCAACAATAATCAAAATTTTTAAAATTTAGGTCGACGGGCCATGATCCCCGCTAACCATGCAACCACCCACCAAATATATGCGTAACATTTTTTTAACATGGGGTGCGTAGACCACCTCTGGTGGACCCGACCCACACTCCAACCACCATTACATCGCATTTAATATGGGAGGCCAATAGGTATCTAACCCATGCCAGCCATGTGGGCCGGTCCGCCACCATGCGGCAGCCCCATTTAATGACCAACCCAAACTTAAGCATTACACCAACTCGTGTACCAAAACTCCACCTGTATTCCATTCAAAATGCAACGGTTATCCATTGTAATGGTTTACCAAAAAAATGTACAACACGCTAAAATGATTATGTGCCATTACGGGGATTCGAACCATGATTTTTTCCCTCCTAAATGCCTTCGCCGCCATTGGACCATGTGGCTCAATTTTGATAGCTCCACCTAGATTTAATACATAAACCCTCAATTCATTTGCACAAAGGAGGCGGGTTTGAGAATGGAGGTGTGGAACAAAGAACGAAACCATGATGCAGCTCCAGGAGGTAGAATGTGGCACAAAAATTGAGACAACAATTTTTTATTCATTTTTGCAAGTGGAACCATGATCCTGGAAAAGAGCAGGCGAAACCATGATTCAGCCAAATTTTCAGGAGGGTGAAATTTTGCCAGTGTTCAAATTGGACAAATCTTATGTCTATCCTACACCTCTCAGCGACACGAACCTGATGGCGCAGACAGAACTTTGATCTAAGCAGCATATTTTCAGATGATTTGGAGGAGGGAATCTTTGAGGAATCTAGGGGGAATCTAAAAGATTCCTGTAGCCCCAGATTTTCACTTTCTAAGAATTCAAAAATTTGACAGTCGATTTTACACTATTCGACGCCACAAATCTGATGGTGCAATTGGATTTTCCACTTGATCATTTCATTTTTCAGCCACTTTTCAAAGTGGAGTGCAGGTGTCAGCATTCAATGTGTGAGCAGTCATTTCCATGATCCTTGACGCTACGATATTGATGGTGCAGCCAGATCCAGCAGTTTATCATCCTCTTCTTCAGATATCTCCTTGATGTGAGGTATATGTAGTGTGATCATGTACTTCTTTATCTCTTTGCATGAGATGCATTGTGTTGTATAGATCCTGGTTTAATGTTTGATGTGGGATCTTGTTTTGTTCTTGATGTGAGATGTACTTATTGTCATGTTTTGATTGAGATCCCTTTGTCGTCATTTTGACGGGATACTCATGTGTCACCATGTATGTTTGAACTGAGATACCTTTGATGCCATGTTGGTGGGATGCTCATTATTAACAGACGTGAAATTATGTCATGCTGATAGGATCATTTTTTTTAATGAGAGTTCCTGCAGCAGAACATCTCTTGGAGCCACTCCTGCATGAGGACATATCCCTTGTATGATAGAGAAAACACATGCATGTACATCATTACTCTTTCTAGCACTTAATGCAGCGGCCTACACCATCTTAACACTGGGGCCCGGAGACGTAGTCCCTACTAGACGAACTCCGTTATCAACGTCTTGTATCTTATGTTGCTGATTCTTGTCATGTTCCTTCTTCTTTACAACATGCATATATGTTCCTTTATGTTCTTTTAAATGCAATTCTAATCACATCACGAAAGCAAAAGATCTTGTTTAAATCCGGGAGTTGAGTCAACTCGGATCAAGTTTGGTATCAGAGCAGTCTTTGCGTGGATGTGAATTGAAAGCATGAACAATGGAATGTGCAGCGATGGAGGATGACAAAGCGATGTATGAGACCATGCTCAGAATTTCCGAAAAGGTGGAAATAATGTATGAATCTCTACAAAAAGAGACAAAGGAAAAGGAGCGATTGTAGCTTAAGTTGTGAGCCATGGAAGAGGCCCTAGAAGAACTGAATCACAACAACCAGAATATTCAAACAAATAATGTTGAATTAAAGATGCTCCTACAAGACGAGAAAGAGGAGAAACATAGTCTGCTACGACAACTGAAAGCAAAGGATGAGGCCTTGGAAAAGCTGCAGCATGACCCATGTGAGGTAAAAAGTAGGTCTCCATCTTCATGTATGTGTCTTGATGATGATTTCACTGTTTTAAAAGATCATACCACAAGAATTGGCTCCAAAATGTTGAATAGAATGGGGTATGAAGGAAAAGGCTTGGGCATTAATGGCCAAGGCATTATCAACGCCATTAAAGTAGAGGAATTACCCTATCAAATAGGACTTGGATATGTCAAAAAGGAAGTTGGGGAATGTGCCACGACTGCAAGTGAACCACCAACAACATATGATGAGAAGCCCTCATCAGTTCTCTCCAACTCGACAGTGAAGGTAAAATATCTTGATTTCCCTTCAGTTTCGTCTTCACATAGTATGATTAATGTTGGAGATATTGAGATACCAATTACAGGGAAAAACATGAGGCTCCTTACCAGGATGTGGTACAAGGAGGAAGAAGAACTTGGTGTTAATAACCAAGGCAGAACTCAACCATTGGAGGTTGTGCAAAGACCTTGATTTGCAGCCTTGGGATACATGGAAGGAGAATGCTCGAAGGTGTCAGCTTCTTCCGAGACATCTTCGAAATCGTCGAGGAAAGAGAATGGTGGGAACACATCCCCATCATCCCATGGCAGTGCCTATTGCAAGGAAAGAGCGAAGGCAATCTCTCATTGCCATAATGACACTAGAGGTAGCAAGGAAAGGTATAACCAGTCTTGATATTTGAATGTTCATTTCAATTATAATCATGTTGATAATGATGGACATAAATCAAGGCATCGAAAAACATGTACCTTTTGTGGATTACATAACCATACATTTGTTGAGTGCCGGAAAAGAATAGCAGCACACAAAAGGAGGAGGCATGAAAGACCCTCTCAACAACAAATAAGGAAACATGTTAAGCAGATCTAGAGGAAGAATATGTACTGCAGTCATTGCAATAGAGGTGGCCATCAAAGAGACACTTGTTTGAGGCTCCATCCAGAGCAGCGCCTTAAAGACAAAGTGTCAGTGCATGAACTAGATGAAACAGTTGTTCGACCAGCGAATGCACCACGAGGAAACGACCCATTCACATTGATAAGTGAGAAATGTTTCTTCTGGGCATGATAAAATGTCATGGTCTTATTTTTTTCCAATCATGTGTTGCATTTTAAAATGTAAAAGTGATGATGTTCTTTCCATCACTTGTTAAGTAACAATGATGTCTGGTCTTATTTTGTGATTTCATTTTAAATTGTGAAAGTGATGTTGTGTTTCTGTCACTTGTCAAAGAAACAATAGTGTTTGGCCTTATTTTTTTAAATCATGTGTTGCAGTGATGATGTGTTGTCCATCACTTGTTGAAGCAACAATGATATGTTGGCCTTGTTTCCGTAGTTGGGGTATTGTTTCCATTTTGATGTAAACATGACCACCGATTATATGTTATAAAATCGTGGAAAATATGGGATGCTTGGGTCATTAGTTGGTCATGTTGATAAGTAAGTAATTTTAAAAACAATGTACTACAGGTTTGCAAAGGTTGCAGGTGTTGGCTCATCATTTATGGCTCCGAAGGACAAAGGTGAAGGAGAAGGAAGGGTGATTTATCAAACATTTGTAAGTGTAGACAAGGTACAAAGAAGTGGCATATTATTTTTATGCTTTTGGAGGACCAAAAGCTCCTCAGTGGGGAGGATTGATCCAAGTGCCTCTAGACACATGCAGAAGTCCCAAAGGACTCAGAAAGGGGTAAAATTCAACGTGGTTAGATTTTCCCAAACTAGGACCAAATCGAAGTGCTCATCGCCTTGATTCCAACGGTGTGAAGGAAACTCAAATCCGAGCTCGTATGAGGGAGAACGAGCTAGTCAAAGTTTTGGTCAAAGTTGGGCACTAGGCCAGGTTTAAGTGTCCTACAATTTGACCGACTAGGCATGAACCTAGATCCCAAAAGCGGGAAAATTTGTTGGATTGTTAATTTGTCTAATATCCCCTATATTAGACAAAATCAAAATGATGGCCTTATTATAAAAATAATATATAAAAAAAATATTATGTTGAGGTGGCAGACCATGACCCCCTCCTCCCGCCCTCCCAAAATAAATGAAACAATAATCAAATTTTTAAAAATTTAGGTCCACGGGCCATGACCCACACCGACTATCCAACCACCCACCAAATATATGTGTAACATTGTTTTAACATGGGGTCGGCAGGCCACCTCCAGTGGACCCAGCCCACACCCCAACCACCATTACATCGCATTTAATATGGGAGGCCGATGGGTATTGAACACGTGCCAGCCACATGGGTCGTTCCACCACCATGCAGCAGCCGCATTTAATAGCCAACCAAAACTTAGGTATTACACCAACCCATGTACCAAAACTCCACTCGTATTCATTCAAAATGCAATAGTTATCCATTGTAACGGTTTACCAAAAAAATGTACAACGCACCAAAACGATTATGTGCCATTATGGGGATTAGAACCCTAATTTCCGCCCTCCTAAATGCCTCCACCATTGTTGGACCATGTGGCTCAACTTTGATAGCTCCGCTCAGATTTAATACATAAGCACTCAATTCATTTGCATGGAGGAGACAGGTTTGAGAATGGAGGTGTGGAACAGCGAATGGAACCATCACGCACTTCCAGGAGGCAGAATGTGGCGGAAATCAAGACAACATTTTTTAATTAATTTTTTCAAGTGGAACCATGATCCTGGAAAAGAGCAAGCGAAACCATGATTGAGCCAAATTTTCAAGAGGGTGAAATTTTGCCAGTGTCCAAATTGGACAAATCTTATGTCTATCCTACACCTCATAGCGACACGAACTTGATGGCATAGACAGAAATTTGATCTGAGCAGCAGATTTTTCAGATGACCCAGAGGAGGGAGTCTTTGAGGAATCTAAAAGATACATGTAGCCCCAGATTTTCACTTTCTCAGAATTCAGAAATTTGATAGTCAATTTTACACTATTCAATGCCACAAATCTAATGGTGCAATTAGATTTTCCATTTGATCATTTCATTTTTTGGCTACTTTTAAGAGTGGAGTGTAGGTGTCAACATTCAATGTGTGAGAAATCATTTCCATGAGACTTGACGCCATGAGATTGATGATGCAGCCAAATCCAACAGTTTATCATCCTCTTCTTCAGATAACACCTTGATGTGAGGTATATGCAGTGTGATCATGTACTTCTTTATCTCTTTCTATGAGATGCATTGTGTTGTATAAATCCCAATTTGATGTTTGATGTGAGATTTGTTTTTTTCTTGATATGAGATGTACTTATTGTCATGTTTTGGTTGATATCCCTTTGTCGTCATGTTGACGGGATACTCATGTGTCACCATGTATGTTTGAAATGAGATCCCTTTGATGCCATGTTGGCGGGATGCTCATTATTAACATACGTGAAATTATGTCATGCTAATAGGAGTCCATTTTTTTAATGAGAGTTCCTGTAGCGGAACATCTTTTGGAGCCACTCTTGTGTGAAGGCATATCCCTTCTATGATAGAGAAAACACATGCATGTAGATCATCACTCTTTCTATCACTTAATGCAGCGGCCTACACCATCTTGACATCGAGGCCTGGAGATGTAGTCCCTCCTAGACGAACTCCATTATCAACGTTTTATATCTTATGTTGCTAATCATTGTCAGTTTCCTTCTTCTTTACAGCATGCATATTTGTTCCTTTATGTTCTTTTAAATGCAATTCTAATCACATCATGAAAGCAAAAGATCTTGGTTGAATCCGGGAGTTGAGTCAACTCGGATCAATAATCCAAGTACCACGTGCATCCCATCATTGTGTTGCCCATTTGATGAGCCTATGTATTGCAAAAATAATGCTACAACTTCCAAGGCTACCATATTTACTTATCAACCCAGGGTTTGTACAAACTCGAAGGTGACAGTGCTATATGCACAAGTAGAAGTGCAAATCCTGCCTGTTGTCACTGTTTCTAGAATCAGAAGAAATTTTAATTCTTTGATGGAAGGAGAGCAAACCTTATTCTAAGAGAGAGCTACTTCTATTGCAATAATGAAGAAAACAGAATGAACGGCTAAACTTGCACCATAACCTAACTTAATCAAACAAACATCTATGCTAAGCAGAATTGCTAATTTAACATTAACCTAAGGCTAATTATCTATGTTTGCAGAAGTAAAAACATAAAAACTAGACTAAGGAGTAACAAAGAAACTTAGGCTAAGTCGGGTTCCAGGCAGAAAAAGCGATCGAAGGTTAAAATTAGTGAAAGGAGGGCGCGAGGGAGCAACAACACATAAGAACAATTGGATCAATTGGGTGAAAGGTAATGAACGGTGGAGATTTGATCGTGGAAGGTTACGTAGGTAGATGCGTGAACAGGGTTGCTAATGGGATAGACAGTTAAGATCTTATCGTGAAGGTTTTAAGATAAGGGATGGATGAACAAGGGAGCAAAGGAGATGAATGGCTAAGATTTAATCGTGCAGGTGAGGCCAAGAGATGGACGAGTGAGGCTGACAGGAGTGATGAACGGCTAAGATCTTATCACGCGGGTGAAGGCAAGAGATGGATGGATGAGGCTAGTCAGTAGATGGGCAGTGGAGATTAGATCGAGGGAAAAATAATGTGCAGAAATGTTGGAGCAGGATTAGAGGGCGGTAAGCTGTTTATCACACGCCCTCAATGCTGTAAGTGGTTTGCTCAAATTTTACGTGATTAACCTCCCCGGGCGACACGTAGCATGGGGAAACCACCCATTTCATGTGCTCTTGGGCAGATAACGGTCGGACAGAAATCCACAAGATATGGCGTGATAGCCGTTGGATCAGGTGGGGCTTATCAATGGTGGAGATCGGCCAAGCTAGTTGGTGATCAGGTGAAGCGATAGCTGTCGGATCAGGCAAGGCAGATCAACAGTGGGGACTTAAAGTTCATAAAGTGAATGGTGGACTCAACGCGAGGCAGCAGTTGAAGAAAATGGTGAATTGGACAGTGATTGTGAAGGGATGTTGGTGATCAGACATTGAGGAAGCGATGGAGGGAGAATGCGCTGGAGGTGGTTTCAAAGAAAAAGAACAAAGAAAATCATTGAGGGTATACAGCTAACTGCATTCAAACAACGAACTCCATAGCCTATGCGAGAACCAAAAACTGTATTTTTACGGTTGCTAGTGGGGCTCTACCTCAAGTCATGGTCCCAGAGGGAGGAAATGGGGCCTACACACCTGCGCACAACCTAATAGTAATCTTTTCCTCTAATCTGACCTCTGAATTAAAAAACCACAAATGACAGTAAACTACAACAAATGAAACTACCGAAACAGATGAACAGAAACAAGAAGTTATTCAAATAAATGAATAGAACCAGAAAGTTGCTTAACCAAATGAATCAGAACCAAAACTTCTTGAGAAAATGCATTAGCAAACCATGAAACTACTTAACAAATAAACAAAACAAAATTCTATGCCAGAATAATAGAACAGTAAAGAGGAGTTATGGTTGCTTGGGTCAGGCCCTAACCCAATAGCTTCAACCCTCGAAGTTTAACTCAGAGCTCGCTTAAATAGAACTCATCTTTATTACAGAAACCATGGATTACAGAGAAAATTAACAAATCTTTGCAGTTCAAAAATAAAACAGAGTTTTACAAATGAATTTTGAATCCTAGTGAGGTCCTAAGCCTCTCTATTTATACATATGAAGTCTCCAACAACTTCCTCTCAAATTAGGGTGGTTTGTCTCCCAACTCAAAATAAACTGTTTTTTTTTATTTTCACTTGCTTGGATGTCTTTTAGTCCTCATGATGTGGTTGTTTGCACTCTGAGTTGGTGGAGGAATATTCAAATGGAGGGGTAGTAGATGAGGAGGATTAACCTCCTATAATTCCTCTACCTTGTCCCATTCAAGTCTTGACCAAGGTCTTCGCTATAGTTCTTCACTTTTATCCTTTATACCTGCATTTCTCCTTGCTTTTATCTTTTATTCCTGCATTATATGTACATTAGACCACAAATCCAAATATTTGACTCTAAGTCATTTCATAAACAAAATATAATCAAAAGTATGCAATAAGTTGTGAGAATAGTTGGTTTGACTAAGCTAGGAGGTGAATTAAGGCCAATTAAGGCCCATATAATTACTCAATAATGAGGCTCATCGTCACCCCCTATTGGAAGTGTTTCCCATCCTTTGAGCAACTTAGTGGCTCTGGTAGCCTCTCTGACATCCCATGCTTCTGTTGTGGTCTCTTCTTCTTGTTCATAGAAGCATGCTTTCCTTTCTACTTCTTCCCATTGCCTCTTTTCCTCTTCTTATTTTCTCTGATCTTCAAATTGTGTGGCAGTTTGTTCTATTTTAGCACGCATGTATATTATCATCTCTTAGCAGTTTAAATATATCCTCAAAATGTTAAATTGCTTGCCCTTGGGAAACAAGATATCTATGTGCCAGCTGAGGATCATTTGCAATTATATTATGGGTGCTAAGTAGGGCCATGGGATTTTATTATTCAGCTCTGATGAAAAGAGGTTCATTTTGCTCTCTGGCAAATATTATTTCATCTCTGCAGCCCTTGACTTCTCATGGTTTAGCAATGATGCCAAAGCCATTAATTGTAGATCTCCTAGCTCTACATTAGGATCCCAATTATTCATGTCTGTGAGGGCCATGTTATGCAAGTAAAACTTATCCATTTTGGCCCCATCCTTTAGTGCACTTTGATCACAAAGATCAATAAACTATCTATAGTCCTGAAATGGCATGGTGCTCCTTTGTGCTAGTGTCTTAATCTAAAATTGCAGCCATTGTTCTCTGAGGTAAAGAGCATAGGATTTAGTTGGTATCCTACACTGGATGGCCTCCAAGGAGAGGCTGGTCATACATGCTAGCTGGGTGTCCTTTTCCTGCTACTGTCCTCTTTGTTTTTCTTATCTTCTGCCTTTTGCTATTCTTTCTCATCTCCATCAGTTTCTTCATATGTTTCAACATCATCCTCCTTGTGTTTCAGCATGGTCCTCTGTATTAGTTTCTTCTTTATTCATCTCATCCCATCTAGCTTTGTATCATCTTCTTGTTTTGCCTCCTCTTCACTAATAGAAGGACTAACATCATAGATGAGGGTTTTGATGTCATCCTTTGCTGGTAAGTCTCTGCAGACTGACCATTTCATAGGGATCCTAAGGTTTTTTTTGGAGGGCATCCTCAATGAGGATTTTGATCAAATCATGGTGAGCCAACTATTGGGAATTCCCTTCCTTTACCTTGTTGCTAGAGTCGATGAGTGATTGCATCAAGAAAATAGGGTATGCTGAGTCTTTGGTGAACTGGTGTTTCTACCCCAAATCTTAATTCTTCAAACATTCTCAAATGGTTGCCATAACAATATTGTATCTATGGACTCTTGCATTCTCTTTTGACTTATTAAAGAATTTCCTTTTTACCACCTTTTCACTTATAAACCAACTACCTCTTAACCTTTACAACTTTTGATCAAATGATGCATATGAGTGAGTGAGTAGGATACTTACCTATGGTCTTGATGCCATGCTGTAGTTGTCAAAGATCAGAGGTGTTGCTGATGGTATTTCTTCTTCCTCCTCTATTGTCTGTTGATGGTTTATTAGCTTTAAATTGGAGGTGTCTGTGACTGAATATTTGATGTTGTTGTTGCTATTGTGGAGCTCTTAGATCTGATGTTGTTGTTACTGTGGAGCTCTTGGACCTGATGTTGTTGCTATTGTGGAGCTCTTGGATCTGATGCTACTACTGCTGTGGAGCTCTTGCATTTGATGTTGCTGCTATTGTGGAGCTCTTGGATCTGATGCTACTATTGTTGTGGAGCTCTTGGATTTCATGTTGTTGTTGTTTTGGAGCTCTTGGATTTCATGTTGCTGCTGTTATGGAGCTCTTGGATTACCACTTGGCAATGTTTGGTGTCTTACTTAGAATTCTTGATCATGTTGTTGGATGGTGCTATGAGGGTGTTGTAATGAATGGACCGAGGGAGTAGGAGTGTATGTGGATGCAGGGATGATGGTAATGGTTGAGGTGGTTCTGTTAGGAAATGCAATTTTAACCTGAATTGAAGCAATGAAGTGAAAAATAATAGAATTGATGGAGGGATGCATTGGTAAGGAGTGGAGGAGATGAAATATATGTGAGGCAGGGTTCCCTTTGGATCTTCTCTTTGCTCCTTAGTTTTCTTTCTCACCCACCTGCACATAACAATTATGTTTTTTCTTTTATTATTATATATTTTTTATTTTTTTTAGAAAAACACCTAGGCTACCTCAAAGAGGTTTTCATCCTAGATATCTGCCCTGGGCACCTCAAGGGAGGTTTTCACCCAGGGATCTTATTTTCCTTTTCATTTTTCTCATCCTTGCGCTGCCTCATGAGGTTTTCAACCCAAACATGGGACTCAAGTGCCTCATGGAGGTTTTCACCTGAATCCTTATTCTTTTGTTTTTTCCTTTTTCAGTGACCTGATGAGGAAGGAGCTGGAACTTGCTCTACCATCATCACTGTCTTATTGATACTATCAATGAACTCTTGTTTTGATAAAGGCCTCTTGTACATTTTCAATATGTGTCCATTAACTAGCAATGGAATGGCTTCTTCATCAATAGTTCTGATTTGCATTGAACCATTGTCATGGCATCTTTCCACCACATAAGGTCTGAACCATCTTGTCCTTAGCTTTCCCTTGAAGTCTTGATACCTTGAATCAGATAACAATGTCCAGTCTCCCTCTTGAAATTTCTTCTCCTTAATGTGTTTTTCATGCCAGATCTTCCTCTGAAGCTGAACTATATTTGTATGGAGGAGGGCCTACATTCTGAATTCATCCAAGCCATTTAAATGTAACAACCTTTCTTTTTGTGCATGACTGAGATCCAAATCTAATTGGGCTGCCATCCTCAATGTGTTATATTCAAACTCAATGGACAACAAAGCCTTTTTCCCATAGACCAGCTCATAGGGTGTAAATCTAGTGGTGGTCTTCCATGTTGTATTATAGGCCCAGGTGGCCACAACTAGTCTTTTTGCCCAATCCTTCCTCCTACTGCACACTACCTTGGTTAAGATGTTCTCCAATGCCCTGTTGGTCACCTCCACTTGCCCATTAGCTTGTGGATGATAGGGAGTGGAGGTCCTATTCTTGATTTTGTGATGGCTGAGCAGTTATTCAATCATGTTGGAGGTAAACTGGCTGCCTTGGTTTGTGACTAGCTCTCTAGGGTACCCAAATTTGTAGAATATATTCTCACTTAGGAAATCAACCACCTTTTCTTTTTTTGCTGCCTTAATTGCCTTGGTTTCAGCCCACTTAGTCAAATAATCAGTGCACACAATGATGTGTTTTTTTTGCTTTGAAGGAGGGTTGATAGGCCCAATGAAGTCCATGCCCCACTTGTCAAATGGCTCGAAAGTCACTTGAGGTTGTAGGGGCATTTCATCTCTTGGAGTAGCCTTTCCCATCCTTTGGCACTGATCACACTGACTAATATACTTTTTTCACATCCTGATGAAGAGTAGGCCAATAATAGCTTGCTTGCAACAATTTGAATGTTGTCCTCTTTGCTGCAAAGTGACCTCCACAAGGTCCATCATGATAGGTCAGAAGGATGTCAAAGACTTCCTCTTCCCTTACACACCTTCTCAAGATTTGATCTGGGCCAAGTTTGAATAGATTTCCCCCAATCCAGGTGAAAGGGGCGCTTTTCTTGATTATCTTGCTCTTATATTTGGAGGGAAAGTTTGGTGGGAACTATGCCGATACCAAATAGTTTGCTATATCAGCAAACCATGGGGAGAGAACCGAAATAGCAAATAAATTCTCATCTGGTAATTGGTCATCCACCATTCCTTCTTCACCTGCAAGCAGATTCATTCTAGATAGAAAGTCAGTAACAACGTTTTCCTTACTAGGCTTATCAACAATAGTTAGCACGAACTGCTATAATAAAAGCAACCATCTTATAATTCTAGCATTTACATTAGGCTTGTTCATTAAATATTTGATTGCAACATGATCAATATGCATGAATGTTTGATAGCCTGTAATGTAATGCCTAAATGTGTTTGATGAATGCACAATAGCCAGGAGTTCCTTTTCAGTCACAGTATATTTTAGCTCAACCTTTGACAGGTTCTTACTGATAAAATAGATGGCATAAGGCAATTTCTCCTCTTCCTGACCTAAGGCTGCTCCTATGGCTTTGTGTAAGGCATCAACATGAATATGAAAAGGGAGGGCCCATTTTGGGCCTCTAAGGATTGGTGCAGTGGTTAACTTACCCTCTAGAATGTCTAAGGCCTCTTGACAGCTCTTTGACCATATAAATTCAGAATCTTTGGCTAACAACCCGAACAAAGGAGAGGCCAACTTGTTGAAGTCCTTTATGAACCTCCGGTAGTATCCAACTAACCCTAAGAAACTCCTAACATCTCTCTGCTTTTGTGGAGGTGGGACCCCTTGGATGATTGCTATTTTGTTTGGGTCCACTTGTAGTCCTTGCTGAGATATTAAATGACCTAGCATAGACCCTTCAGTCATTAAGAATTCACATTTTTCTAGACTAAGAGACAGATTCGTTTCAATGCATTTGTGTAATACTTTGCCTAGGTTAGTCAGGGCTTCTTGGAAATCACAACCATAAGGTGTAAAATCATCCATATAGATTTCCATAGCATCATGTACTAATTCAGCAAAAATACTGAAGATTGCTCTCTGGAAGGTGGCAGGAGCATTGCATAGGCCAAAAGGAAGACCCTATAGGAAAAATTACCCCAAGGACATGTGAATGTGGTCTTATCCTGGTCTTCTAGGCAGATTTAGATTTGGTTATACCCATTGAATCGATCTAGGAAAGAAAATAATTTCTTCCCTGCCAGGCCATTTAGCACTTGGTCAATGAAGGGTAAGGGAAAATGATCCTTCTTTGTGGCTTTGTTAAACTCCCTATAATCAACACAAATCCTCCACTTACATTTTTCTTGGGAACTAACACTAAAGGAGAGACCCACTCACTGTCTAAGATAAGGTAAATGAATCCCACATCCAGCAGTTTTTGCAGTTCTACTTTGACTATGTCTTTAAGAACTGGATTCATCCTCCTTTGTGGTTTCCTACTGGCTTGCAACCTTCTTTTATGTATATGTGGTGAGTACACACTAAGGGGTGTACTCCCTTCATTTCCTTATAACTCCAAGCAAAGGCCTCTAGGTTCTCTCTCAACATGTTGCATAGTTTTTCCTCTTCTAAAGCAGAAAGAGATGGATTAATGTTCAAAGTTTTCTCTGGGCCAAATTCTATGGTTTTGACACGGAGTGGGTTGGAATTGGCCAAGCATAAGTCAATTGGATGATTGTTTTGGGTTTCCCTTACTTCTTCTTTTAATGGAAATGAACTAGGAGCTAGACTTTGGAGCAGGTTTTCAATTAAATCATCCTCATCTTGATGTCCTCCTCCTATGGTTGTTTCAAAAGTATAAAGTTGGGTAGAATAAACCTCATCCTCTTCCTCCTCCTCTAACCATAAAGGTAAATCATGCTCTAGGGTAGGTTGAGCAGGAGGGTATAGGACAATTGTTTGGACATATTCGCATTCTTAATGGTCATATTCCTAGCTTTGCAGTTAATGTAAGCATCAAATGTGACCAACCATGGCCTCCCAAGGATGAGAGGGTAACCACTAAGCTTAGCCTTAGGTTGGAGAACTGGGAAAACTGTAGGGTACTCCCAGGAGTCAATGGAGACCATCACATCCTCCACAATTCCCTCAGGGGTGATTGTGGAATGGTCTGCAAGTTGCAGAACTGTTGTGGTCTTTCTCAATGACCCTTGGAGGTTGAGCTTGAGAATGGTGTCCTTAGTCATCACATCAATTGTAGCCCCAAGATCAATTAGACTGTGTGGGATAATGGTGCCGTTGATGTGCACATCTACTACAGGGCTTCCAGGGTCGAAATATTTTGGACATATTACCTGCCCCAACATTAAGTCAGAGAACTTCCCAATGACATTAATGGTAGGGGCATCCCTTTTTCTTCTTCTTGGATGCTTGAAGCACTTCTCCTTAATCAACTTCTTATAAACGAGAACATCTTTGATTGCCTGGAGAAGGGGAATCTTTACACATAGATTTTTCAATTCTCTTAGAAGTTCAGTTTCTTCTGGGGTAAGTTGGAGTGGTTGGGCTAATCTCTTAGGAAATGGTGGATTTACTTTAAGGTTGCTTTCCTCTATTTCTTCCTCAACCTCCCTATGTGGAGAGGGAGGTTGGTTGCTTGGGAAAATTCTCCCAAATCTTAGGTTGATCTCCTAGATTTCTACAACATAAGCCAGGTATGATGTCTCTCCATTGTATTCTTGTTGAACCTGCCCATTGTTTGGGTTCGGATTTGGCTGGGCAAGCATCTGGGGTTGCTTAGGTGGAGCAGAGTGCAAGAGTTTTGGTTGGGTAGGTGGTGGAGGCAATAGGGCTGGAACATTGTTGAATTAGGGCTTCCACCCCTGGGGTGGAGTATTCCACTGATGTTGTGGCTGAACATAGGGTTGAAATGACTAGCTAGCTGGATGGGATTGATATTGCGATACATAGGACCAAGGAGGGGGTGATGTCCAGGAAGCATGAGTAGGGGGTCCCCAAGAAGGTATAGTTTTGGTTTGGTTGGGGTTGTAATATGCATGGGATGACCCTTGCATACCCTGCTGGTATGGTCTAGGCCCAGAAGATCTCCTTTGGTTGATGTAGCAAAGCTACTCAGTGACCCCTTTAACTCCTTGATATACAAATTTGAGTCCAGGTAAATAAGGGCACTCGTCTGTGGAGTGGTTTTCTTCACAAACTGAGAAAATATTAATACACTTCAATTGACATTCGTTCCTAGGAAAAAAGATGGCCAAGGCTCTCTCTGCTTCCTCTTGCTTCATTTTGATGTTCATGGTGTCCAATTACAAGGAAAGGGTTTGTAGCATATCACTTTTGAAATCTTCCAGGATATTTCCAGTTTCACCCTTAATGGATAAGTTAGAGGATGATGTATTGGCCATAGGTTGACTGCCCCTACCCTTTTTCCTGGCTGACCTAGAATGGTTTCTAAAGACAGTCTTAATATCCTCATAGGGTAATTGGTAGACATATCCTCCTACTATCATATGTAAGGTATCCAAAAGATCCTCCCTTACTCCTCTAAGCAAGACCAACTTTAGTGAGTCAGGGTCAAGTGTGCAACTAACCCTTTTGTAACTAAGCTGGAATCTTTCTTCATAGTCTTATAAGGATTCATCCTGGCCTATGATCATCCTAAAATTATTTTCTCTAGTGTCCTTTGACCTACAGTAGTTCCTATATTTATTGTTAAAAGTTTGTTGCATCTGAGCCCAAGTTGCGATGATATCTCTAGGTAAACCCATGAACCAACGCAATGTTGCATCCTTGAGGGTGGATGGAAACAATTTTAACTTTTGCTCATCATCTGTATAGTATAGGTTCAGCATATAACGACAAACTAAAATAGGAAAGTGTCAAGGTCCTCTGTGGTTAGTCCATGGAAATGAGGTAGATCAGAGGGGCTTATATTCTTCATCTTAGTGTCCCCATTGGTTTCCCTTATGGGGAAGTGTTGAAGCCCCGAAAATCGGGTCAACAACAAGGGGGATACCCACCTGGTCCGGACCTTGGTTGGCAGCTCCTTTTCCGTTTGGTATAGCGGGTGCGACTGGGTATATGGGATCAGTTTCCCAATTTATGTGTGTGTGTGTGTAGAATTTGATATTTCTGACTAATAGTTCCTAATTATGATGCTCTAATTCTAACTTTAATCTAATGACATGCTATTGTATTCTAATAAATAGATATATCTAAGTCTATACTAACCCGGGGTGTGATCTTTCCGTTATGCGATCTAAAATGATTTCAGATAACAATCGGTAATAAAGATCATTCAACTGTTAAAAGAAAAAATTCAATATAGATGAACCACTTCGCATAAAAAGTTAGGCGAAATAGTTGTGAAAAACATATCGCATAATAAGCTACTCATATATTAAGCATAAATAAATATCTATCACCATACAAAAGTGCCAAATGATAACTCAGGAATTCACGCATTAACATATACACAACTGAACTTGAATATCACTTTAACACAAGAAATAGAAACAATTAAGAGATATAAGTACCATTTATAACTAGTTCTACTCATGAGCTTCAAGCGATAATAATTTATCTCTTCTTAATCCAACATCCACTAAGAGTACATAAGTGCAACATCAGTAGCAGATATTAAATGCAAAAATCAATAAATCCTGTTCCATTCATTCATCAAAACTTCCTCGGAGGGTGCAAAAGTGCATGTTCTGAGGATAAGTTTTTGATAAATTTCTGGACCCTTCTCTAAATGCATGAGA
>APFE031475203.1:0-11452 GCA_000404065.3 Pinus taeda
TTCTATGTATGCCTCCAAACCACTTCCAAGACTTGTGACAATTATGTAAATGGATCAAACATTTCTCCCAAGTTCCACTACCAAGTTGACCTAAAATCCAACAAACAAGGGTTGGTAGATTGCCAACAATTCCTCAGCTCTCCTCAAGCACTTGCACAAGCCGCAACACCTCCGTAATGCACTGAAGCACATTTCCAACATCATCATAAGGTCAACACATTGTTGCAACAAGTCATGAACAAGAACATAAGCATGATGACCTACTTTTCCATAGTCCTCAACATGGCAACACCACTAAGACATGAACAATCACCAATAATTGCCATCATCCTACATCATCAAAAGGCTGACATCAAGGGTTGACATCAATGCTAGCATAACCATCTCAATGCCAAATGCAACCATGCTACAAGGCATCATTGCATCAACTAGGTTACATATAGTTGACATCAATGCCAACATAAGATAGCTTCCATCATGAACCAATGCCAACATCAACTAGCTGGAACCATGCACACCATAATGCCAAAAACCATTGCATCAATTTGTTGGTATTTAGAGCCCACAAACATGAATTAAACAAGAAAGAAAAAATGCACAATAATCAGGAAACGAGAATTCAAATAGACACAAGAATGTTTTGTGGTAAAACCTTGACAGTGTGTTAAGAAAACATCAAGGGATTGGAATTCTTATTATTCAAGGTAAAAAATGACTCTCCAACCATACATCAAGACTCTCGGGCAACCACATTTAAATAGGAAGACATCCTTACATAACTTCCTATTGTTACACAACAAGCTAAATGGTAAAGACAAATTTACTGAGGTAATTATATTTGTAACAATCTTTTAATTGTTGTGAGTCTTAAAAATCTCCACCTTGACAACAATTTTCCTATTCCCTTTCCCATGCCCATTCATCATATTTTCTGTAAGCCAAGAAAAGCTAAACACCATCGCAAATTATTTACCAAAATTGGTTTTGTGAACATGTCTACACAATTCTCCTTTGTGTAGACCTTTTTGAGAGCTACTTTGTTGCCATTGATTACATGTCTTACAAAATGGTATCTTACATCAATATGTTTAGCTTTGCTATGATAAGATGGATCAGTAGGCAAATGAATAGTACTCTAACTATAACAAAATACATTCACTTTCTCCTGTATCCTTCCAAGCCCATCAAGTAAACCTTTCAACCAGATTGCCTCTTTATAGGCATCTAAAGCAGCTATATACTCCGCTTCAGCTGTTGACAAAGAAATTTTTTCCTGAAGCTTTGATATCTAACTGATCGCTCCACTTGCAAGAGTAAATATATCCTATAGTAGATCTCCTTTTTTCCAAGTCAATAGAATAATCAACATCAACATATCCATAGAATGAATCTCCACAACCATTAAATATGATACAATGGTCACTTGTCCCTCTCAAATACCGAAACACCCATTTAACTACTCACAAATGCTCTTCTCCTGAATTTTCCATGAACCTATTGACAACTTCAACTGCATGTGAACTGTTAAGTCTTGTAGACACCATCACATACATTAAGTTTCCTACTGCATTTTCATGTGGTACACGAGACATATACTTCTTTTCTGCATCAGTTCTAGGACTCAAACTTGAAGAAAGCTTAAAATGGGAGGCTAAAGGAACATTAGTAGGTTTCACATTGTTCATACCGAACTTTGCAAGTATTTTCTCCACATACTTTTGCTGTGATAACCAGAGCTTTCCATTTTTCCTGTCTCTGTGTATCTCCATGCCCAAGATTTGTTTTGCAGCTCCAAGATCCTTCATATCAAACGTCCTAGAAAGATGAGCCTTTAACTTGTTGATCTCTTCCATGTTTTTTCTCAATGTAATAAACATATTGTCAACATACAAAACCAATATAATGAATATACTATTGAAATATTTAAAAGACACACAATGATCATATTCACTTCTAGTGAAATTTTGTCTCACCATGAAGGAGTCAAAATTATTGTACCATTTCTTGGGTGATTTCCTTAGGCCATACAATGATTTCCTGAGCCTGGAAACTAATCTCTTGTTGCGACGTTGTACAAAATCTTATGGTTGTTCCATATAGGTCTCTTCATCCAAATCTCCATGAAGAAAAGTGTTTTTAACATCTAAATTTTCTAACTCAAGGTCAAGTAATGCAGTTAGTGGTAACACCTTATGAATAGAAACAAGTTTTACAACTAGCGAAAAAACCTCATGAAAGTAAATACCTTCCATCTGAGAGTACCCTTTTGCTACCATCCTCGCTTTATATATTTAAATACTTCCATCAACATTTCTCTTCAATTTTACGACCCATTTAGATCTGGCAATACTTCTTCCTTTAGGAAGTTCTACAAGATCCCAAGTTTTTCTCTTGGCTAAGGAATCCATTTCCTCGTCCATATCCTTCTTCCAATTTTCACTATCTGCGTCATCCATTGATTCCTGATAATAAATAGGTTCCCCATCCCCAGTAATCAAAGCAAAAAATGAAGAAAATATGCATACCTCTTGGGTGTTCTTCTTTCCCTTGTAGACCTCCTAAGAGTGCCTGGTAGTTGAAATTCTACAATTTCCTTTATATATTATTTACCTTTTTCTTAAGAAGTTTATTTTTCATTCTGACTTTCTGAAAGAGGTTGACCCTCCAACTAAATTTGTTGATTTGTCGATAGTTGTTCCTGTTCAAATTTTTCAACATCTAATTTTAGAAGAGAAGATTCATCAAACGTTACGTCTCTACTAATGATGAGCTTATGTGTAGAAGGATCCCATAACTTGTATCCTTTCACAACATCACCATACCCAACAAAGACATACATTTTTTCTTTTGGCTCTAACTTATAATGTTGATTCTTTGGAATAAGAGCATAGGCATTACAACCAAAAATTCTTAAATATGAATAATCACAAGGTTGAACTAACCAAACTTCTTCGAGAATCTTACAATTAATAACAACTGAAGGTGGTTTGATTAGCAAATAACAAGTAGTGGATACTTCTGCTTCCCTCAACTCCTTCTGCAGATTAACATTGCTGATCATGCTCTTGGCTCTTTCCATAAGAGCCTTGTTCATACGTTTAGCAATTCCCTTTGTTGAGGATAGACAATAGTTTTTTGTCTAACAATTCCTGCATCGTTGCAATGCTGCTCAAATTCTAAGGAAGTAAATTCCCCATCATTGTCCATTCTTAAATATTTAATTTTATTTCCTATTATCTTTTCGGAAATAGCTTTAAATTGTTTAAACACATTAAATACATCAGCCTGTCTTTTTAACATATAAACCCAAATTGTTTTGGAGTAGTCATCAATAAATGTTACAAAATAGGATGCACCTCCATAAGACATTGTAGGAGATGGTCCCCAGAGATCGGAATGAATATAATCCAAAACTCGTTTACTATTATGACTTCCATCTTTAACTTTTTTTCGGCATTGTTTTCAATATACACAATGTTTCTAGATTTAAGACATTTGTGGTTTATATTTTTAGATTTAGTTACCAGAGAATCCACAGTAAAAACCATTTTTCGTCAACTTAACGATTTCAAATTATGAAGTAGTTTTCAATTCGTCAGTTCCTAAAGGCCTTTCTCGCTCATGTGACCCAACCTATGATGTCATATGCGAGTATATTCTCCTACCTTCTTAGATACAATTGCTACCTCATTGACCTGAGTACTACCCTTATGTATGTAAAGGTTTCAAATCTTCTTTGCCTTCATAACAACTAGAGTGCCCTTTGAAACTCTCAATGCTCTGCCTTGACTTGTAAATTTGTAACTTTCCGAGTCCAATACTCCTAAAGAAAACAAATTATTTTTCAACTTAGATACATGTATGACATTAGTCAATGTTCTAGTTGTACCATCATACATTTTAATTCTGACGTTTCCCACCCCAACAATTTGACAATATACATTATTACCCATAAACAAAAAACTACCATTCACAACTTGATATGAAGTGAATTAGTTTCTATGATGAGAAGTACCATAATCTAACAACCAATCTTCAAAATGCTGAGAAACATTGCAATTAGACAAAACTTCATTTATCATACCTGATTAAGTAGACAAAGCCTCATCAATCATACTCGATTCGACTTGATTTGCTTCCTTCTTTTGGTTTTCGCTCGATTCTTTTCCTTTCCAACAATCCTTCTTAAGATGCCCTATTTTATTGCAGAACCAACATTTGGATTTACACTTCTTTCCTCTTGACTTTGATCCGGAAGAGCTTCTTGATTTTTCTCCCCTCTTCCTAGATAAGCCTATGGATACCATTGCTTATGGAATGGAAGTTTCAATGCTAGAATTCCCCTGTACTCCTTCAGATGACAGAACTCCGACAACAAAATCAAATTCTAGAGATAACTGTGTTGAAAATGATAGAAGTCACAAAATGATCCCAAGGCTCAGGCAAGGAGCATAACAAAGTAATGGCTTTATCTTCTTCTTCAAATTAAATGACCTCCATACCAACCAACTCGCAAAGAAGTGTATTAAATACATTTAGGATTTCTACAACTTTAGTGACCTCCTTCATCAAGAGGCTATAAAATTGCCTCTTCAAATAAATTATTTTAGTTAAAAACTTGGTCATGTAAAAAGTTTCCAATTTACCCCACATACTTGCTGCTGAGGTTTCTTTAATAATGTTGAATAGAACATCATCTGCTAGACACAACTTGATGGTATTGAGTGATCAGGTGTCCAAGTTCTCCTATTCCAAATTTGTCATGTCAATAGGTCTCTTTCTTACCCCATCTAATGCCTTGTGCAACCCTTGTTGCACAAGTGAATCCCATACCTTTAGTTTCCATAATGCAAAATTGCTTTTACCAATGAATTTCTCCACCTCAAACTTGACATTTGTAATTTTTTCCATTTTTTGTCCTACACAATCTTTTTAAAATTTTTAATAACTAAGTTCTACCAAAGTTCCAAAAAAGGTTCTTTCGAAGTTCCAAAATAAAATCCTTTAACTAGGGTTTTTCCTTTTTTTTTTTTTTTTTAAATTTTTGTTTCCATTTAGATTTTCTCTCTGGTTCTTTCATCTAAGACTTCCTCTCTCTCTTATTTAATATTAAATAAAAAACAAAATTTTGTGTTCCTTTTCTAGAATACCTAAAATTTAGTTTTTTATTCTTTAAAAAAAAACCCACTTCCTTTTGACAGAATGGAAACTAGAAAAACAAGATTCGTTAACACAAAATTTTCTTCAACCCAATCTTCAAAAATCCTACTTCTTTTGCAAGAAACCAAAAAATAAAAAATGTTTTCCAAATTTTCTTCCACAAATTTTAGAAAAAGTTTTTTGTTCTGCAAATAAAATTTTTCAGATGCAAGGTTTTTAAATAAAAAATTACCAAGAAACTTGTTTCCTCCCTGGACCTGGCTTGTTTCACAACCATGGTTTTAGAGATTTCAGTTATGCTTCTCTCATATGGTTTTCTACAGGTCATGAGACAACACTTCCTTAGGCACCCTAGACACAACTTCTGTCCATAATTTCTGAGCGACTTGTCTATGGTTTACAGGAACAAATCCTTGTCAATCTCCATCACCTCACTAATCTCGTTCACTGGTATGCCTGCATTACACTCCCATGAATTTATTACACCATGGATCTGATATCATCGGTTATCAAAAACCTCTGAATACTAGTGAAAACACATGGCTCACAAACTCAGATGACATCTTCTACAATCAATCGCTTCTATGTGGGCTCTTCTCTGGTATCTTACGGTCACATGAAACTTCTAACTGGCCCAAATTTTCCTTAGCGCTAGCGGCTTCACTTTCCTACCTCTTCCTTTGGCAATGATTAGAATGGTAGCAATCAAAGTTTTTATCTCACAACCTTTCACAACCACAAAGCTTTGATACCACTTTTTGGTATTTAGAGCCCGTAAAAGTTAATTAAATAGGAAAGAAAAAATGCACAATAAGTAGGAAACTGAAATTCAAATAGACACAAGAATTTTATGTGGTAAAACCTTGATAATGTGTCAAGGAAACCTTTACTGGGCAATGGATTGGAATTCTTATTATTCAAGGTAAAAAATGACTCTCCAACCATACATCAAGCCTCTTGGGCAACCACATTTAAATAGGAAGAAATCGCCACATAACTTCCTGTCGTTACACAACTGTCTAAAAGGTAAAGAGAGATTTTTACTGAGGTAATTACATTTGTAACAATATTTTAATTGTTGTCATTCTTAACACAATTCAAACCTTCCTTTGAGGGTTTTAACTCAAAAGAGAAATAGAGCCAACTTATTGTCCTTTGGAATTGTACCATGAATCATATACTTCATGATTTTGGAATCAACAATACGAATGATTGGAGTAGAGAATATGATTTTTATTTATTGTTTTTGATATGACCAAGACTTCATACATCTATTATATATATATAATATATAAACAATTTCCTTTCCCTTTTATTGTTTTTTTTATTTGATTTTGGGATAGTTTGATTCCCCCAAAGGTGTCTCCCATCCTCAACCCCTTCCCATGATCTTTGAACAAGGACCCGGTGGGGAATAAGCCCCACACAAACCAATTGGTCCACACCTCATAAGTTTTGATTTGATTTTATATAGCCAATATTTTCATCACATTTTACAAAATATGTCAGTAACACAAGATTTCCAATATTTGAATAAGAACATTTAGTTGCAACATTAGTAAAAGATGTTAACATTACAATAAGTTAAAATCAACATACTAAGTTCAAATGTGTTTTACTAATATGTTGAACATGATCATATTCTATATATCAGTGATTCAAATATCTCTTTCATATTACAATACTTGTTGTGTAGTAAAACTTCTATTAATTGCCCTGAGACGTCTACAACCCAGTATAGGGGAGATGTGTAGGTGTAATGTATGTAAGTATGTATGTATTTCAACATTTTTAAATTTCGGATCAATATGTTAAATTCATATTTATTTACATGTTATTTCTATCCATTTTCTATGTTGCTTAAATTATGGTGAGAAGTAAGTGATGCTAAATATATTATTTAAGTGAATATGAGTTATTTTCAAGGATTTTGTTTTTGATTAAAAATTCACTACGCAAAGATCTAAAAATCATGCATTAATATTAGTACCATCTCCAAATTATGGCATAAAATATGTGATGCAATTATCCATGTGACATTATATTATTCGAAGGCTACAATGAGACTTTCAAGTTATGGTCCAATCAAATGTTTGAATTTTTTCATTTTCTTTTTAAATACTGAAAATTAAAGGTTTACTTTTCAAAGTTAAACATTATAAGTTGCATTGGTCAATGTTAAACTAATAATAGTCAACCTAAAAATCGATTTCTAGAGTCCTACCTTGGTAGAGACTAATAATGATTTTGTAACCATATTTAAAGTTAGTTAATAAGCATATGAAAATTTAGTACTTAAAATATAACAAGATTCTTAACCATGTATATTCACCCACACTTTACCATCTATATTTTTAATTTGTAAACATGCTTTGTTAAAATCATCGTGGCTTATCAATATCACATGCCCAAAAACCATAGCTCATTTCACAATCAAAATATTTTATAAATATTTTATTTTAATTTAGATAAACATTCTTTAATTAAATCTAAAAGAAAAAAGGTTATAGCTTTGAGATATATCTAACCCCTTTACCCTCACTACCACTAAAAATATTCCATGGATATTCCATAGAGATTAAATCATGGTTTTAATAAAATGAAAAAGATAATACTTTTATATACAGTGATGTGGAATTTATATAATATTAGCTTAGATCCATCTTAACTCCTGATCTATCAAGTGAGGGATCAAATATCTTGAGTTGAAAACATATTTTAGAGTGAAAATAGATTTGATATAGGTTGGTTTATGATTTTTATATTTAAAGGGTATAGTTTAATTTTTAGGCATCTTGACTTTTTTCATTAGAATTTGTTAATAATTTTTTTTAGTGAAAGAGTGTCTTTTTTAAGTAAATGTGTTTTTGAATGCATAAATAGATTTAATTCCCTCAAGAATTAGATTACATAGATTTCATAACTGAAACCTAAGATTCTGTTCATAGTGTTGGATCTGCCAACATTCAGGGGATATCCCAGATATGAGGTCCCAATTAGACCTCACACTGTTTGGACTAGGAGTCACATCCAGGATGATGGCCTAGTTTCCAAATACTTAGAGATTTTCCTCTGCTCTAGCTGTCATCACATGAGAGTGTTGCAATGGTACCTTCAAAAAGCAAGGTGAGTGTGCCTGATGAGTGTGTAAAATAATTGTGTCTAGGTTCTCTTATTGCAAAAAGGGGGATACAAGTGAGCGTCTAAGTGAGAGGTAATAGTACCACCTAGGAAGAGACACATGTGAACCAAGAAGACCTATCCAACATCCAGCAGAATAGTCCACAACAGATGCGACAATCTTTAAAACCAAAGAACAGGGAAATATTCATCTACCATTTAGCGGAATAGTCCACAACGGATGTGATGGTCGTTATGATAGAGGAGCGGTAAAGCCCTATCTAGTATCTTGCAAAATAGTCCACGAGGATGAGAAATCAATGACAAACACTACAACACATTCCCAATAAGATAAGCACTAAAACTGTAGAAATTCTCACTGTAGATCACCTAGTAATGCAATGTACTAAAGCAAAACACTTTATCTACTTCTACAAACAATTTAGCGGAAGCTTAATCGAACATGAGCAACATCAATAAGAACACATATAAATGATATGGAGAAATCAATCACACATCACACAGAATAATTTACTTGGGGAAAAGCTCAGCCTAAAACCCCAACTCTGTATTATCATACAAGTGGAAATATAACCAGTATTACAAAAAGAATCAGCTCAAAAGCTATCCTTCTTTCTCTGCAATACCTCTGCTGCTCATAGACAGTCACAAGCCTCTATCCAACCTCTGGTCTGCCCTCCAAGCCTCCTATTTCTTTGCGCAATTCTAATTGGGGTCCAGTGCAACCACTTGTGTGAATTGGCCTCTTCACACACTCACTAACCTCTGATCCAACTACCTAGTCTTAAAGGAGATAAATCCTTCTCATGGATGAGCTTCTTTTATAGGAAAAAAATTCATCCAACTGATAGTACACTGTACCTTCTCTGATCTCAACTGGGTCTCTGTCTAAATTGACATGCATGAGTGATTCATGAGAGAATATTCAATTATCTAAAATGCAGCAGTTATATGCAAGCATGCATTAACTAACTGAACTCACATTAATTTAAACAAACTGTTTAAATCAATCTAACTGGACTTGACTCAGTTAACTGAGCCAACTAATTACATCTCAAATTACAACTCATCCTTATCCTTTAACTGATGGATAAATTCCTCAATTAATAGAGAAATTGTTGCATGTCCTCACATAGACTTCATGTTTGATTTTTCACAACTAATTAACTCATGGAGAATTAATTAATTTATTTTCAAACATATGTTAAGTTCAAATTCGAATTTTACTTCCTATGTTAAGTCCAGGGACTGACTAAAATTAGGAATCCATCCCAAACTGCTAAAAATAGAATTCTATTTTTAGCACTTCCATTTTTCATTCCCTATTGCTCAATCCAACACTAGTACCCAAACTACTATATTTAGTAGTGCTATTTTTTGCACTTCTATTTTTATCATTTCTTGTTGCCATTTTTCAACACTCCCTCTCAATAAGAAAAGCTTCAACTCGAACCCGATCCTGTACCTCTGGAATGTTCTGCATGCAACACATCTGCCAAGTGTGGTTGCTCCAACAACTCTCGGAACAAAAAAAACTCCCAACTGATCTCTTTGTTGGGCTAGAAACATACTCTAATGTTGAAGCTCTACCTGCTGCTGACAAGTGCTCCCTCTCTGACCTCTGTGCTACTGCAACATCTCCATGCATCTCGTACCGTTGTACACCTCTCTGTGCCATCCTGCACTGGTGCAACACACTTGTGCCTCTCGCATTGTTGCAGCCTGCTAGCTCTGTGCTGTCTTGGGATTCCTGCATTGTAGCTCTCTCTACCGCTACATCCACATTTGTCTCTACCCAAGCAGTTGTAGGTTTTAACCTCGTACAGAAATTACCTGCATACGAATTCTAAAACGCAGAAAATAAACAATGTGAGAGTATAACACACAAAACACATATACACAAAGATTTTCCCCTGGATCCCAAAACCGGGACTACCAACTTGATTTTCATTATGTTCCTTTCAATGTTATAATACATATACATTCCAAAGCATCCAATACCATAGACCGAAAACACGCGTCCAATACCATGGACCAAAAACCATTGCGTCCAAAAAACATGTGCAAAAATCATGCACAAAACCATAGGTGTTTCCGCCCAACCTAAGTGGAGTTATGGGTACACCTCAAACCCCCTGTGAACCCCCCCCCGCTACACAATCAGTGCAATGAAGGGGGGCTTCGCCCCCCCTCTAACCCCCAGTTAACTACGTGGGCTAGTCATGGAAAGAATATAACACAACCCAACATTCTCCCACTTGTTGTTTTCTTTCCACAGGGGGCCATATGAGAGCTTAGTCATTTTTCCAGCCTTGAAACATCCATTGTCTCTCTACACCAAGAGAAGTTCTCAGAGCTCACAGATTTTGTTAATGCATCTGCTGTATTCTTCAAAGTGTCCACCTTTACTAGCAAGAACTATTTGTATTCTATCATATCCCTCACAAAGTGATACTGAACATCAACGTGCTTTGTCTTTGAATGATATACGGGGTTGTTTGCCAAGAAAATTGCACTTTGGCTGTCACAGTCTATCCTTATAGCTCCTTGTACTAACCCCATACTTGAACACAATCTCTGCAACCAAACTGCTTCCTTGTTTGCATGAGTAGCTGCCATGTATTCTGCCTCTGTAGTTGATAGTGCCACTATACATTGTTTCTTCCTCATACAACTGATTACACCTCCAAATAGGTTAAACAAATACCCACTTGTAGATCTTCTTTGATCCAGATCTCTAGTCTAGTTTGCATCAACAAAGCCACGGATATGCAAAATTCTGTCCAATCCTGGTCTTCCTTGGTAGCACAAACCATAATCACTAGTGCCACACAAATACCTGAAAACTCGCTTCACTACTGTCCAGTGCTCCTTCCCTAGTTTTGACATAAACCTGCTCAATACTCCCACTGCATGTGCAATGTCTGGTCTAGTACAGACCATCACATACATCAAGCTACAAACTGCACTTGCATATGGAACACGGGACATGTCCTCTTCCTCTTTTTGTGTCTTGGGACATTGTTTAGCAGATAACCTCACACCTACAGGAATAGGAACCTTCACCGGTTTACTATCCTGCATATTAAACCTCTGCAGTATTGTCTCGACATACTTCCTCTGGTTTAACTAGAGCTTCCTCTTTTCCTGA
>APFE031475208.1:15728-26119 GCA_000404065.3 Pinus taeda
CATCATTATTTCCAACCTTACTAGCCTTACTTACAAAAATATGATAAAAAAGGCCAAGAACCTAAGGAAAAGATGTCACAGAGGGTGGTGAGGCAGAAGACCAAGAAGGCCTACATGGAAGCCAACTCGCTTATGGATATGGCAATCAATGTGCTCCACTCGGGCCTCTAGATCACACAAGCAATCATTGAGGCACCTCTGATTGGCATTGATACACTCAAGAAACTCTATAGTTTCATTCTGGAAGAATTGGATGTCATTAAAATAAGTCACCAATTTGTTCTGGTATTCATACTAATGATCTATCATGATGTCCAGGTTGGCCTGGGTGCCTCTCAATTGATATGCAATAGGCTCCAATGAGGCTAGAGCCTCTACTCTGCCTAAAAAATGCTCATGAGAATGAGCTACTGCATCTGCATGTTCAACATTGGTCGTATCCTCTTTAGCCAAGCTCAAAACACTATGTTGTCCTCGAGATTGTCCTCAATTCCCTCCATATCGTGGTTGCCCATGCTTCTGAGGTATGAATAACCACTCTCAAAAACCATCACCCAGAATGACCGGAGAGGGAAAAACCTCCCAAGAGGAGACAACCAATTTCATACACCTTATCTCCCATGAATGATTCCACATCTAACTCATTATGGCCTTACAACATTGACCAAGACTAGCCTCTGAACGAAGTTGGAAATAAACCACACTACTAAATCTCCTGAATGATACTACATCATTATTAATCCACAAGCATAATAGGGGAGGGCTAACCACAAGTCTCAACCCCAAAACCATACAATTGCACACTCAACGGCTCACTCAATTTTTCAATACACACCACCAAGAGATAATTAATCAAGGAATTATACATTGCCACACGAATAGAGACACACTCTCCTTTGTTGCCTTTTCCGAATATCCTAAGCATAAACAAGTGCCACCACATACCCTAACTGACGTTGAGAGTGGTATCTTCAAAAATCCAATGTGCCCACTAATAGGGCCATTCCTCCTACAAGACAATGGGTAACGTCAAATTCCAAGCCACCACTAGCAACCGCACCAGAGGAAAAGACCTTAACCAAATAAAAATAGGAAGATGGATATCATCGAGAACACACCAAACTAAATCAACCCTCTTGTGATGACTCCCAGGGTTCCACCCTTCATACGCAACCTTAACACACCATAGAAGAATAAAACCTCTAGACGAGCCACTGTCCCATATGAACAGACATCAGAACAACAGAGAAGCCACAGTGCCAGAGTCTGAACTTTCCACAAAGGGTTAACTGCCCCATGGCCCTAACAAGCTCACTCGGTCGTTAACTCTCTCATTTGCCACCCAACACGTAAAGTCCATCAACTAACAAAAAATAATTGTTATGCTATCACCACCACTAAATATAACAATCAGAGGCGGGTCTGGAGGGTTCGATCTATCGTCGACTCATCACATCACTTTATGGTTTAGAATGACTACACCTACCACATGCCTCGTGCTATGTACTCTGATGTGAGCCTCCCAAATGTTGATATAGCCCCACATTGAATTTTTTTTCCTTGTTAATATTTTTGAATGGAGGTATCAACTCCACTTCAAGCACTAAAGCAATTACACATTTCCTTCATATTGAGCTATAGAAAGTGTATTTTGGTGCAATAATATATATATATAATTTACTTTGATTTCTTTGAATGTGTTGTCTAAGTTGTTATTTATAAAATTGTATATAGAAGTACATGTATATTGACTTATGTAATTATTATAGGGATTGAGATAATAAAAATATATCAATATATATTTATTGAGTAATCTTTCTTTATTTCTTACAATAGTATATTATATGATTTGTGATTACAAGTTTTCTAAATTGTGGTTACATATGTTTTCTCAATTTATAATTTATAATCTGTTTGAAGTTAACATAGGTTAGAAGGAATATGCCACAATGTTGGAGACAATTTAAATGGCCAAATATATGGTTAGAAAGTCATTTTCACTTTTAGTTGAATATTTTTCTTATCATATTTCTGTGAGTATTAAGGATATTCATTACAACTATTAAAGTATATGTGTTTCCTTTGTTAAGTGTCATGTCATTTTTGGGTATTAATCCATAAGGAAAGACATGCATATTTGGCTTAAGAAGATATTAATATATATCTTCTAAGTAAATTTCCTTTATTTTTTACCATAATATATTATATAATTTGTGGTTATGTGCATTTTCTTAAAATATGATTTTTTGTAATATAGCTTGTGGTTCCATACATTTTTTCAACTTATGAATTCTTAATTTTATGGACATTAATTCATGTTCGATAAAAAAAATTATAGTCTTACATTGCATTTATTTTACTTGAATATACAATGTTTCCTTTAGTCATGCAAATGAGAATTATGTTGGGGTAGCTTATGAGATTTGATTATTTCATGTTATTCATAGAAATTGTCCAAACTTCTATTAATATTTTCAATTGAAATGTTCACATGTATGTTTATAATGATAAACACTCATATAAGAAGTAAATTGCAATATAATATGCATCCCAAATATATATCAACAAAATTAAATGGTCATAAATATTCATTCAATGTAAATAATTTAATTGGAAAATTTGTCTTAATGAATTTTTTCTACAAGAAATTATTCACAGAGTTAATATAGTTTTTCGTAAAAAAATTAAATGATTCACCTAACTTAAAATGTTCATTGAATACAATATTCACCTTCCTTTATAAACTCTATAATAATCATCACATATTAGAGTTTTCCTTGATTGAAAATACTTTACAATTTGCTCAACAAATTACACATCGATTTACATCTCATAGCCATGCATCATGTTGATCTTTTTTATGATGATGTCAAATGCATCTTTTATGGACTCCACCACTCTTAATCTCATTTAATTTTAGTTCCAACTTTGACTTCATAATCACACACAAAGACTAAACCCACACTCTTTAGCTCCATCATAGAGATAAAATCATCACCTCGTGTCAATCCACTACACATGAATCCATTCCAAAAGTGGTTCTTCTTGTTTTTATTAATATTAAATTTGATAGATGATTTGAAATGGGTTCTTATGTCATGTTAAAAAGTTTGGAATGTATCTTTCTTCTAGTCATATTTCTTTGTGGTGAATTAGTCCTCCCATTAGGTGCTCAAACTCGTCATATTTCTTTGTGGTGAATTAGTCCTCCCATTAGGTGCTCAAACTCGTCATGCATCGAATTGCATCTTAAATATGTGATCCTCCACCATTGCATCATCTTGGACAATTGTAATAAAACCTATTCGATGTGGCTACACACAACATGTAGCTTTATTTCCAATCATGGATTGGTGAACTAAACATCTCTAGTATGACACTATCCCCCATGGCATCAACATCAAAGGTGTTTTCTTTATTTTAAATGAAAATTTGATTTGAAGTCTCCAACTCATGAATGAAAATATGGATTTTCTATCAGTGACCACTTTGTGATTGATACAGGTGGATATCGGTGGCCATCCACCTACTCTATTGGCTCAAGGAAAATTTCTCTATCTGGGCAGTTTTTCTATAATTTTTTTAGTCATAAACTTCGAGGGCCATTTTAAGACCCTAAATGATGACATTTTGATGTGGAAAATACTCAATCTATAGTCATAGGAAGAGCTTGGGTGAGGCAAAATGTGTAATTCTTGACTAGAACTTTCCAACGTCTTACCAAGCACGCGAAATGGATATTGTATGCAAAAGTAGTGACCATGGGAAGATGATGTACCAACGAACTACAAATGGGCCCCAAGCCTTTTGGAGTTTCATCTCTTGGGGTTAGGTTTTTGGATGTTTAGGATTTCCTCTTTGCTTCTGATATTAAAATGAACCTTTTGGCCTCATTGCAAAGCACTCTAGCGAAGGCGTGTATGTGCCTTTGCCAGAGTGAGTTACAATGAGGCTAAATGGTCCTTTTTAGCATCAAAAGCAATGAGGGAACGCTAAATATATGCATCTTCAAAACTGTGCCTTTTGCAACTTAGTATGTGGTAGCTATGTAATTCCTTCTATGTTCAACATGAATTTGACATGTAGCATTTAAAAAATTATAAACAAAAATAAATGATTTTTGGCCATAAATAAAATACGGCAATGAACACCTTGAATAATATGATTTTATATGAACTTTATATACACATAAATATAAAGTAATTGAATGCAAAAAATTCTTACTATAGTGACTTGATACTTTTCATTAGGAGGGAGATATGTTATTATGTCAAGTAGGCATTCACAAATGACAATTAAAAAAATATTAATAACAAATAAATTATTTCTATGTAAGTCATAAATAAAATGTTGAAATGCTTATTTAAATAAAACATTTCAATATCAACTTCTCTCGCACATATCATTTTTTTTCGAAACCACTTTAATATGATGGAGTTCCCTTTGTTTTTCAATATAAAATTAACAATATAACATTAAAAAATTAAAACTTATTTTAATGTTAATAATAATAATATAACTAATTCACTTAACATGACTATATCATATAAAATTAAGTAATTAAAATCCATTTTCATTTCTCATCATTCTCATCAATTATTAATCTAATATATATATATATATTTTCTACTCTACTATCCACATATAATAAATTCCCAAAATTAAAGTAAAACCATAATAATTTAATTTAACCCTCACCAAATTTCAAATTTGTTACTCAAATGACGCCTCCTCACACTAACATCGATCTGATTAATTCGATGGCGTAAACACATGGTTGATTGTTTTACATTCTCTGCACTTCATTTAATTGCCCTAGTCCCTCCACAATGTATGCATCTCAATTGCTTTTCCAATTGATTCACGGATTCAATGTATAGCTGTTCATTGTGCGGTCCACTCTCTAGATCGTGATCCACCTTGACAACGTGTTTTCTCTAATTAAGTAGATAGTTTAATATTACAGTAATGGAATGGTTTTTATTCTAATTTTTTTTTTGGATATTTTGGTGTTGGAATTTTGTTTAAAATTTTGAAGTAAAATCTTGATTTGTGTTATTTAAATTGGGTTTTTGAATATATATATCAATTCAACACTCTGAAAAATCTCTAAATCTTCAAATCATTTGAATTGTGCACGAACTATCTATCAAATTTGTGATTTTAACCAAGTTTAGAAAATTAAACAAGAAAAACCCACTTGAAAAACTTCCAAAAAATTTCACTAAACATAACACAAAAAATACTATTTAAATTTTGTTTAGATTACAGTCCCTGTCTTGCATGCAATGCATGCTCTGTAAAATCGTACGGACAACCGTTCCTTGAACCTGTTCAGCCACATACATCCATAATCTGAATCTTGCTCAAGTCAACCTTATAACATTTAAAATTCATACAGTTAAGACGTGGACCAAATTCACAATCATTTCCCTTTTTTAAAGTATATTATATATTTGAATTCATTGTTGTCCTGATGCGGCAAAACCCTCTAAAGAATGGATTAATAAAATCTGGGTAATTGCGTGTCGCTCTAAGACCTATTACAGCTCAATGTAGATGAGCTGACATTTCGTCCACAGGTTGTCCGTTTCGTGCCAAGCAAGTCTTTACGCGTAAACTTCGACTTATTTTCTTTTAGAGTAAACCGTGAGTAAACCGTGTACAGCTTGGACAGCAAGGGAAGCTTCATCGACAAGTCTTACAGATGCTCCTTATTTAACAGTTCGTGTGTGAGTTCCTTTGCCAATTTCATCAGCTGCTACATACTATACATTGTTTCTATTCACAGGCACTGATCCTCCCGTGATAGTTGATATTCTTGGGTATTGGGCATTAATCGATTAGACTGTAATACACGTGAAGCAACTCATAAGAGCGATGGTGTTAGAAGAGGGAGCAAGTGCTCTGAGAAAGAAGAATCGACTGTGGAATAAGTTGAGGATCGCCATTTTCGTGATGAGAAGAGGACTGTTAAAGCGCAGGACATTGTTGCAGGAAGATTTGCAGGTGTTGAGAAAGAGAGGATTTAAGGTTTTCGGAAAGAACTTGCAGTTGTTTCATCGACATCACATGACCGCATCTCCTCGCGGGTTTGGCCTTCACGACTACGAATTTTCGTGCTCCAACAGCCCTGCAAATCCACCATTACATTTCGCAAAGAAAAAGCTTATCACTGCTCAGCACTATTTTTCTTGCATCCACCCTCAGACGGTTGAATCTCCTACTTTTGCCGCAGCTTCTTCGTTGGAGCAGATGAATGCCATCGAATCTTCTGAAGGGGAAAGCATCATGGAAACCTATCAATTGGCTGATGAAGAGGAGCTGGATAGATCGACGACTGCAGACGGAGGGCAGGTAGATAGAGAAGCTGAGGAATTCATTGATAGGTTTTATAAACAAATCAAATTCCAGCGCCAAATTTCTGTGTTGCAGTACCAGGAGATGCTTGCCAGAGGAGCCAGTTGACTTGAGGAATTATAACTATTTGTGTTAATAAAGTGCCATCTCTAATTCTTTTTTCTCAAACCGTTCGGCTGTAGAGGAATCCCATTTCAATGAGGATGATTAGGATTCTCAAATATCATCGTAGATCCCATGTTTTAATTTATTCTTTAATAACACGAATGTTTTATTTATTTTTTTTCCTCCCATTTCAATGAGGATGATTAGGATTCTCAAATGTCATCGTAGATCCCATGTTTTAATTTATTCTTTAATAACGCGAATGTTTTAATTTATTTTTTTGATAATGTTAATAAGTCTTTATGGGTGTTTGGAATTGATTTGCAATTATTCTTACTTGTGTTTATAATTCATTCATTGTATTTATCTTCACATTGGTGTTTGAAATCCATTTGCAAATATTCTCATTCTTGTTCATAGATATATTATATAAATCACATTAATTATAAAAAACTCCACATGCCTCAATAATGATGGTTTTTTTTTTAATTTATTGAATGGAAGAAAAACCTAAGAATCGCCCCCAATGGATTGGGATAGTTTAATTCCTCTCACTTTCATTTTTAACTATTTCTTATGAGATTGGAACCTAAAAACTACTGAAATTTAAATCTCAGTCAAACCCATTGATCTACATTGGATAGATTACATGGCATTGACGGTTGAATATTCTCTTTTATGAAATACTAAATATTAAAAATGTGAAGGTAACAAAACCATTTTAACCTAAAATCTAATGAAATGTATTAGTCAAAAGAATTGATCTACACCTAAAAGATACATTGTGGTTTCATTTATCTATTTCCTAAATACTAAACACTACCAGTATTTAATATATAAAAATACTTAAAAATATTTCAATGTTGTATATAATAAAATATTCAATGTAATTTATGAATTAATATTGGTTTATACCTAAAACTATATTAATAACAAAAAAACCAATTTAATGTGATGTGATAACATGTGTGGAACAATATATTATGTTAAAATTTTATTCCAACTATAATATATATATATATATATATATATATTATATAATATTATTATAATATACTAGATTCAGATGAAATGAGTTTTTGCTGATTAAAATTGAGTAGTTCTTAGTGTTTTTATAGTTTGTGTTTTTTTTGGGTATATTTTTGGTAAAAATTAAACATTTTTTTTTTGGACTTACAAGTTTCAGTTATGTATTCTATATAGTCTTAAAAATACAATTTAAATAATGAATAATTACTAAAAGAATTTTGCACCTAAATAAATTTGATCCCTCTAGGCTTATAATAGATCCTCCCTTAAGATGGACCTTTCAGTGCTCATGGTGGAGTTGGAAGGCGCCCTCTTAAAATAAAAATAAATATTATCTAAATAGAAAAAGGTGGTTATATTAAAAACAAAAATGAATATGCTATGCATGTTACTTAGTTGTCCATGTGACATAATATAATTTCATGTAAAGTAATAAGATGTAAAAAACATATGTACTAGTAAGATGTTTAAACTTAATAGATTTATCAAAATATTTCAACTCGAGATTTAAATAAACTATTTGAAGATCTATGTTAGCAAATTTAAGTGGATATCAACTTTCATATATATTTCTATATAACAAAAAAATGTTAAAGTAAAATATTTTAATGTTGTATATAATAAAATATGAATTAATATTGAAGTATACATAAAAATGTATTAGTAACAATAAAACCGTTTTAATATGTAATGTTCCAATGTTTAGATGCACATGTTTTTATAAATTATTTTAATGTCAACTATGTATATATTATATATTTTTTTATAAAAATTATAAATACATCATATAAAGCTATTCAAGAGAATAATTTTTATGGTTAAAAGTTTGAAGTGATCTTAGTGTTTTACAATTTGGTCTTTTGTAAGCATATTTTTTTTTGTCGAAATCCAACAAAGATTTTTTTTGACTTAGAAGTTTAAGGTATGTACTATATACAACATTCAAAAATACAATTTAAAAAATATAAAATTACACATTGTATTTTGCACTCTAAAAGAAGTTTTCATGTGCATAAATTTGATCCCTCTCAGCTCATATTAGATCGCCCTTAAGATTTATTTTTTTACAACAGAATGTGAGGGCCAAGGGTAATTTTGTCCATGCTCAAAGTGGAGTTGATACTTGCCCCTCTTAAAATAAAAATAAAATATTCTCTAAATGTCCATTATAATAAAAAAACAAAAATTAATATGCTATGCATGTTTAATTAATTGTCCATATAACATAATATGATTTCATTTAAAGTAATTAGAAGTAAAATAAGAAATATGTGAGTAAGACGTTTAAACTTAATATTTTTCAAAAACATTTCAATACAAGATTTAAATAAACTATTTGAATATGTTAGTTCAGTTATGTGGATACTTCATATATATTTATATATAGAAGAAATGTTAAAATTAATATTTTAATGTTGCATATAATAAAATATTCAATGTCACTTATCAATTAAATTTCTTTAATATGAATTAATATTGACGTATACATAAAAATATATTAATAATAAAAACCCATTTTAATGCGCACTAATAAATTGTCTCAATGCACTTGTTATGTAAAATTTTTATTGTCAACTATGTATATATTATATATTTTTAAAAATATATATTTATATATATCATATAAAGTTATTGAACAAAAAAGATTTTTTATGGTTAAAATATTTGAAGTGCTCTTTGTGTTTTACAGTTTGGTCATTTTTTACATATATTATTTTTTCAAAATCCAACAAAGATTTTTTGGACTTATAAGTTTAAGTTATGTACTCTATAAAGTATTCAAAAATACAATTTAAACAATGAAAAATTACAAATTGTATTTTGTATGAAATTTCACTGTGCCTCAAGAAATTTGATTCCTCTTGGGTCATATTAGATCCTCTTAAGATGGGATTGTTTAAAATTTTGGCTTGCATCCAAATTTTGGATCCTTGCTTGGTTTTTCCTTTGATAGTTGCAAACGCTCGAGCTCACCCCATGAGCACTTGTGATGTCTTTTCACCTTTTTGCTTGTTTGACCAGCAGTCGTCCTTTTGATTGCTTTGTCATGCTTGTGATCTAGTTCTAGTGAGTTTGAAGGTTTCTCTTTCTGTGTTTGGGTTGTTGTCGCTTTGTGAACGCGCATCGCATTCACACACAAAGTTGTAAGCATTGTCATGCAAGTGACCAGACAATCCTCTTCCACTGGACCCCAACTGAGTGACACTACACAATATCAACCCTCAATGACCCTACTTTGTTGCCTGTAATTGCATAGTGCTTGAGGTTGTCCTCCAGGTCAATTGCACTATGCAATCCTGGAGGTGAGTAGTCTATCTCTTCCCAGAATTGCATAGAAACTGCCTCCGTGTCCAACTAAACTATGCATTTCTCAAGCACAATTATTAACCCTCCTTCTCGTGAGTCAGAAACCTACACTACTCTAAGACCGGGTCTGCACTGCTCCCCAAAACTGTGAAGGCATTCTATTAGTTCCCTATAATACTAGTGTAGCCCCTTATTGTTATTAGTGCAACCTGCTTATTGTACTTTTGTGCCCATGTAGTCACCATATTGTTATTATTATGCCCCATAGAAGCCTACTATTGTTATTGTTGTGCCCTTACATTATTATTGTTATGTTAGCTTTGATTATATTATGACCCCTTAGACTCCTATATAAAGGGAGTAGGTTTTGTAATTTGTATCATCGAAGAATTATGCATTTATGTAATGTAAAGGAGGTTTCCCCTTCAAAGACGCTAATTTTGAAGTCTTTGATATATCTCTTCTTTTATTTCGTGAGTTGGTTGCATAACATTTGGTATCAGAGCTTTAGATTCTAGGGTTTCGGTGCTTCAAAGAGGCCATCGTGGCATTTTTAATATATATATATATATTTTATGAAGGTTCAGAAG
>APFE031475214.1:0-18888 GCA_000404065.3 Pinus taeda
TGATCCATATGTCTAAAAATAGACATAGTCTAAAAATAGACTTGCGCCAAAAATAGCCTGGGGGCCCACTTAGTGAAGGCGACTCTTTTCACTAAGCTCCATCATCTTGTTGCAATCTCAACACTACCAAAACAAACATGGGAATGCATGAGTAGACCTGCACTATAATGGTCTCCTATTCAATTGTGAATGGCGAACCAGTAGAAGATCCTACCGATGGGAAGATTTCAGGGGATAACAGTAGATACCAAAGGTGCTAGTGCACTGGTAGATTTTGAACTGATAGAGATTGTTGATGATAGAAATTCCTATCCTGTGCTACTAGGAATAGATTGGGCCTCTGATATGGATGGAGTAATAAATCTAAAGAAGCGCAAAATGGTTTTTGAGAAAAAGTCACTACGCATAATGGTACCTTTAGACCCTACGAAAAGAGCGCGCTACACAAAAATGGTGCACGACAATGATAGTGATGATGATCTCAGTTGTATCTACAAGATAACCACTTGAGAGCAGGATTGGGTGAATCCAACAAAAGATGGTAGGATTTCATGGGAGTGCGAAATCTCCTGCACTTCGGATTCAGACGAAGAAATAGAACGATGGCAGAATCGACTGCACGAAGTAACCACGCTCAATTGCAACACGATGGTTAGATCACTGTGCTGCATGACAACAAAGATAAGGGATCTGACTAGTACGATAGATTGACAGCAGTGGATGAATTTCTGAACAAATTTGAGAGTGAAGTGTAGGAACAGTAGCGTATTGATGCTCTGAAATGGGCAGTGTGCACTATGCCTACAAGGTAGTGGGGTATGCACCAACAAAATTTCGAGGATTGCGCGGATGTAGAAGGATGATGTGCCTACGATTTGGGAAACCACATATGCAGCTAGCATACAAGCATGATGGACGGGATGATCCATGCACACACCTTACGAAATGGACCAAGGCCTACGAGGATGAGCCACAGCCTAAATGGGTGCATTTTTTTTGTCATACCCTGGATGTCATACCCATGAATTGGTATACTGAGACAGAGGTCCACCATGGTATGAGCAATTGGGATATTTTGTGTGAGGTATTTATGTTAAATTTCACGTTTGAATACTGTTGGTGGGATACTATTGATGATGCGCTACAATTAGTAAAAGCAGTTATCTTCAAAATACCCCAGGAGCCAATAAACATGCTTCAGCCAGAATGAGTGACACAGCCGAGTTGCGCACTGGAGTGTTACAATGTAAATGTTGAGGAGGATGATGAGGACCCACGAAATATTAACATTCCAGAAATGGAAGGTTGTCACAAGATTCGAGGACCATTGATTGAGGACCCTGACATCACCGTGCTACTAAAACAAAATAGGTAATCATTGCAATGGATGTGGAACCAAAGTATGCAACGCTTGGAGACTATTGGGATGATGCCAGGGTAGATAAGGTGGTAGAGTTACTTCGCAAATATTAAGACTTATTCCCAACCAATATTACAAACTTAAAAGGGATCGTTGGTGACTTAGGAATGATGAGGATCACCCTAAAACCTGACACGAAGATGGTCAAGCAGAGGCCTTACCGCTTGAATCCTAAGTACAAGGAAAAGGTTTGCATATAACTAGACAAAATGCTCGCATCTGGAATTATTGAACCAGTGGAAGAATCCGACTGGGTGAATCCTATGGTAGTACAGGAGAAAAAGCAGAAGGGCGAAATAAGAATATGTGTTGACCTCAAAAAGTTGAATGATGCATGTGTGCACGATCCATTCCCGACATCATTCATCATGAGGTATTGGAAATTGTTGGCGAACAAGAAGCATACTCATTCACAGATGGGTTCTCAGGGTACCACCAGATCAAGATCGCGCCAGAAGATAGGAGCAAAACAACCTTCACAACAGAATGGGGATGCTTTCAAATACATTGTCATGCCATTTGGATTGAAGAACGTGCCAACCATATTTTCGTGCATCGTTTTTGTTGTGTTCAAAGAATACATCCACAAATTCCTAGAGGTCTATTTGGATGATTGGACGATGTTTGGATTGGTTAAGCACCATGTAGCAAGCTTACGCTTGATGTTGGATACTTGCCGATGACACCAGATAGTGTTGAACCTTAAGAAGTGCACATTTTTGGTTCCCTTTGGGAACCTATTGGGACATATGGTTTGCAAACAAGGGCTAATGGTCGACCCTGCAAAGATTTTCATTATTCTAAATTTGGAAGCACAGCGGAGTGTTAAACAGCTACGTGCTACCTTGGGACATACAGGGTACTATAGGAAGTTCATCAAAAGTTATGCCCAAATAACAGTAGCGATGGAAAAGATATTGAAAAAGGATGTTACATTTTGCTGGAATGACACTTGCATGAAGAGTTTGGATGTCCTGAAGGGAAATTGGCCTCGTCTCCAATCCTAGTCTTCCCAAAATGGGATGTGGAGTTTCATGTACATGTTGATGTGTCGTGTATTGCACTGGGAGCAGGACTCACACAAGACGGTGCAGAGGGCATGGATCACCCTGTTATGTTTGCAAGTCGAAGATTGTCTAAAGCTAAGAATAACTATTCCACCACCGAGCACGAGGGGTTGGCAATGGTGTATGTGCTCCAAAAATACTGACATTATTTGTTAGGAGGACATTTCAATATGTATATCAACCATTCTACGCTGAAATACATAGTCAATAAGCCTGTGTTGGGGGGGTACATATGCAAGTGGTTGTTATTGTTCTAGGAATATGATTTTGAGGTCGTAGTCAAGCCGCGACACTTGAACGTAGGACCGTACCATTTATCACACATTGAGACAGGTGAGGAACCCACTAATCTGGAGGAAGGATTACCTAATGCATAGCTCTTTGTGGTTCACATCGCAGATGGGAACTTCGAAGATATAATCCATTTTCTAACAACAGGAACTACATCAAAGGAATATTATGTCCAACAGAAGAAGGAATTTTTGGTGTGCGGGGTGGATTTTTCTATCATCGTGGGGCACCTATACAAAATGGGAAATGATGAGATATTGGGAAGATACATACCTAAATTTGAAAGAAGTCAAGTCCTCTTGGAAGCACATGGGGGTGCTATAGGAGAACACTATACAGGACGAGCAATGACACAAAAGATTCTCCGCGCAGGGTTGTGGTGGCCAACCTTACACTAGGGTTCGAAAGCACACTGTAAGGCCTACTATATATGTCAAAGGACTGCAAAACCATCAAGGAGGGAGGAGATGTCATTAAATCCACAAATGACACTGCAGTCGTTTGAAAAATGGGCAATCGACTTTGTGGGACCGATCAAACCTCATGGAAAGAAGGGTGTGCACTACATCATCACCACGACGAAGTACCTGACACGATGGGTGGAAGCGCAGCCGATCAAAGACTGCACGACTGCTACAGCTATGAATTTCTTGTTTGAAAATGTGTTGACTTGATTTCGTTGTCCAAAGATCTTAATGAGTGATCACGGAACACATTTTCTGAACGAAACTATCAGCGTGCTCATGGAAGAATTCTAGATATATCATCAAAAGAGTACATCATATCACCCACAACCGAATGGGACAATAGATGCATTCAACAAAATACTAGAAACCATGCTAACCAAAGTGTGCAACGCAAAGCAAAGCAATTTGGACCTGTGTGTCCCTACAGTACTCTGGGCCTACAGAACAATGTCCAAGAAACTGATGGGACAAACCCCTTTCTGATTATTCTATGCCGTGGAAGTTGTCATGCCAATGGAATATATCGTACCTAGTCTAAAAATAACAGCACTCACAGGGATGACAGACCGTGAAGCCCTAGAAGAAAGACTCGTGCAATTGGAAGAACATGAGGAGGAATGGCTCTTGGCAAGTTTTCATCAGCAAGTTCAGAAACAGCATGAAAAATCTTGGCATGATCACCATATTAAGTTGCACACATTCAAAGCAAATGACTTAGTACTGCTATACGACAATAAGTCTGAAAAATTTTCGGGAAAATTCAAAATGCATTGGCTAGGACCATACGTGGTTAAGGATGTCATCAATGGAGGCATGGTCCAGCTCGTCAAATTAAATGGAGAACCCTTCCCAGGCAAAGTGAATGGAAGCCACTTGAAGCATTACATAGGTGGGTTGGCTATCTGACTAGCCAACAGTAGTATAGTCTTCGCACTTCAGAGAGTCAGAAAAGGGCGCAGGACTATAAATACATATCGATACAGTTGTATGGCAACAATTCATAGGTTTCAGAAGGGAAATGCAATAGGTTCAGCAAGCAACAACTCAATGCGTTGTAGACATCAAGACCATTCAGGACCAGTTGGAGGGACTCTGTGCTAAAGGATTGACTCAAGGGCGAGTCGTGATGTTTGTGTTGGGGGCCTGTTGGGCATGGAATTCCCCCACGACATATTTTTGGGCTTAAAGCCCAAGTTTTAAGTTTTTATTGTTGTAAAAGCTCCATGAATTGCAGGCACAGAGCGCGAATTGTATGTTTGAGTCATAGGGTTGTCTGTCGTAAGTTTAAAATGTAGTGTTGGCCAACCCATGGTCCTTGGACCATGGGATTATATAAATAGAGAGAGGCTCTAAGTTCTAAAGTAACTGATGAGTTAACCAACGGATGGAGTCAAAAATATACCGAAGTATAGAGCAAGAGTCTAAGTGTCTTGGGTTGTAGTAGTAGGAAGAGGCTCTATAGCTGAGTGCACAGAGGCCTAGTAGAGTCCACAGCTGAGTGCGCGAACCCCTACAGCTAAGTGCGTAGGGTAGGGTCGAGTCTGTAATAGAAGGAAGAAAGTAATAAAGAGAAGCTTTATCTGAATCCTATGTATCTATTCTGAGTTATTACATGTTTGACATTATTGCAATTCTACTATTTATTTAGCACATTTAAATGAATTGTGAATATTGTTAAGTATAACTAAAAGTGTATAAATAAGTTTAGCTAATCACCTAATATCAAGTTGCAAGTAAGGACTTCAGTAATAACATTGTTCGATCCCCAAATAGGCTGCGCGAAGGTAGCATCTTAGGCTAAGAGGTATGGGTAAGCATGCATAGCGACATGCACGCAAGGTCGAACCGCGGACCACTTGATACCATCAGACATCTCCAAGGTGTGGAAACCTAGTTCTAGCACCCTCCCATACTACTTTGGGTGAGACATCAGTCTACGATCCACAGACTGTTGTCGAAAGGGCCAGCAGTATCAGGATTTGTTTAGCTAAATCACCTCTGAACTGGGGTTAGGCCCCAATAAGCCAATAGTAGTTACCTCGTGTAACCGATTCTGCCATCGTTCTACTTCTTCGTTGGAATTCTAAGTGCAGGGACTCTCGTACTCCCATGTAATCTGCCCCTCTGCAGTGGGATTCACCCAGTCTTTATCTCACACAGTTATCTTGTAGATGCATTCCAGATCATCATCACTCTCATAGTCGCAGACTCGTTCTGTATATCGCAATCCCTCAGCAGGATCCAGGGGTATTATTACGCGCAGTGATTTCATATCAAAGATCATTTTTCACTTCTTCAGATTAATTACCCCATTCATGTTAGTAGCCCAATCAATTCCCAAGAGCACAGGGTAGGGATTTATGTTATCAACAATCTCTATTGCTTCAAAATCTGCCAGTGCACTCACTCCCTCAATATCCACAGTTACTCCCTATAATCACCCCATGGGTATGATTTTCTTTTGATTTGCCATTCTTAGGTGAATCGAATGCCATTGTAGCACAGGTCTTCCCATTCACTCCCATGTCTGTTTCGGTGTCTTCTTTTTCAAGATGACTTCAACCACTGAGCCCTCTTATGATGTATCATCACCTGTAACCTTTTCTTCTGCAGCCTCTGTTTGTGTTTGATTGTCAATCATCAAAGGCTCATCATTTGATATGTCAATCCCTTGAACAGCTTCTACTTCATCCTCCATGTGCTCTACCTATTTATGGATGGAAATATCTTGTAATGTAATTTTCTTCTTTTTATACCATAGCTTCAGAAATTTCTTCTATACATTAATATTGATAGTACCCACGGATTCCATCAAAGGATATCCCAAAACAACATCCATATTATCTGTCTCAGAAGTATAAAAATTACCATGCCACACATACTTATCCATAGAAATCTTCAAATCCTTATATACTTGAACATTCTCATCATCAACTTGTGTATTTTCAATATTTTTTGTTGGAACTTGCAATTTTTTTGCCAAATTAACATTGATGAAATTATGCTTGCAACTAGGATTTATAGAAACAATGATCTTCTCTTTTTGAATCAATCCATGAACCTGTAATACGGATATACCCACATGTTTCTCCTTATCTTGTTTTCTGGCATGAGACCATCTATCTAAAAGTAATTTTTCAAATTCTTCATCTGAAAGTTTGGTCAACTGCTTGTGGTCAAGTGAATTCCACCACCATCTGGCAGCCTTATCTATTAAATTAAACCACACTTTATCCCTCCAATGTGTCCCAAATATACGCTTTAGTTTCTTTATGAGTTCTTCAATAGTCATACCATTATCATTCCCTGAAAAAAATGCCTTGCTAGAATCCATGAATGGTTTGGAAAAAAATTCACCTACTTGGCGAAAATTTGAAAATGTCACAGTTTCGTCAATATTTCTCAGAATCTCTATTATAACCTGTTTTTGGAAATAGAACAACCATTTTGCATCTTCCCATGTTATAGAAATCCTTATTCAGACACTGGAATTTCAGATCTGCGCTGCTACTCTCCCGCCGTCATCCAAAATTTCTAAAAAAAAGGCTGATTTTAAATCAGCGATATCTCCCTCATCACGACTCCGATTCAACTTTTTTTTTTTTGAAATTAGGTGTTTTTTCACAAAGATTCCCGATCTACAATTAGATCTTGCATATCTTGCACCAGGACGTCCATATCTGCGCCGCAAACGCGCTGTCCTGAAAAATTAGCTGCAACCCCACTGATTTTTAGATCAGCGATATCTCCTTCATCCGGACTCCGATTTGACCGATTTTTTTTTTGAAATCGGCTATTTTTTCACAAATAATACATATCTGCAATCCAATTTTTTAGATCTTGAACCGAAAATGTACAGATCTGATCTGCAAACTCACCACCCTTGAAATCCTCCAAAAAGTAAAAAAAAAATTCTCCACTTTTGTGCCCAAGAAAGTGCTCTGATACCACTTGTTGTAGATCTAACCCGGAAATATTATAGATCTGATAAGAAAATATAAGATTATGCAAATAAACCCAGAAATAATATGAAATGATTCTTTATTGATCAAACCCTTAAGGTAGGGCAACACCATACATTCACTCCTTAAGGAAGGAGAATACTCCACAAGCCATATGCTTGTTCATACAAGAATACTTCTCTTCATATTCCTCCATGTGGAGTCTCTAGCTTCTATATAGGCCTCATACATATAATACCATGCATCATTACCATGGTTTCCTCATACCATCAACTAATACCATGGGCCCCTTAAATTATTATTAACTACTTGTGGTCCCTTACATGACATGGGTTAACCACCTTATTTATTACTATGGCCCATCCCATTATTACATTATTACCTTGGGTACCTCCCTCGGTACCCCATATTATCGCCCATAGGTATATAACACAATGAACACCTGCGAACGAATAAATTCAATAGACTCAGAGTGCAAGTTGTGGGAGAGAAAATTCACATTGTAAGTCTGAAATAACATGGCAGAATAGTTGCAAACCTTACTTGGAAAGAGACCATGAGGATGGATTGAAACCCCAAAGCCGGAAGGGAGGAGAGCAGAGCCTAAACCCTAGCAACTGACGACAGAATGGAGAGCCAGACACACAACATGAGAAACCCATTAGTTACCAAAATGACCTTCTACATTTCCATCATTAAATGATTCTTTGAACACATGGATGGTATGGATGAATCCAGATGTTCGATTAAGGGAGAAGGGTTTACATGATATCATTCAACCTCATCAAACACCCGACAACATTATAACCTGTCTGGATGATTTTTTTTTTATATGATAATCATTAAAGCTATGTATTGTAGAATATACTATAGCCCGTGGATGAATTCGATAATTAATGTAAAACTAACACTTGTGCAGTATGAATTAATTTTAACCATATGTAAATCTTGTTTGTACATAGTGTGAGGGGTGTATTCATCTCCTTTCAATAATAATGTTCATAAATGATTAATGCATAAATTCTTTACTCCCTAATCATACACTGACACCATATAATTTCTTATGGTAAGTAGATTATTCTATCTATCTATCTATCTATCTATCTATATATATATATATATAAATATATATATTTAATATATATATATATATATATATAATATATATATATATATATATATAATATATATATATATATTGAACATGTGCTAAGAATGAGACATGTGACATGTGCATAAGGTTTCTACACTGTTGCCAACATGGGAAGCTAAGAAAACCATTATTGTATTAATGTACACATAGAGGTAGAATCATAATAAGATGCGGAGAGGAGTTGGACCACCAACTCAGCTAGAGGCATCATATGTCGAAGCCAATCTGAAAATGTGGGTATAGTTAGAGGAAGAGTCTCACCAAGCTAATGTTGCACTGCTGGAAACTATTCAATGGTTGCAAGCTGAAACTATTAATTTAAGGGATAATAATGAAAAATTAAGGCAGGAACAAGAAACATTTTTAAAGAAATTATCTGATAGAAAGATCAATAGGAACCAAACCTGAGTTCGAGCGATGGGAACAAGACTGATGTGTTTCAACAAAAGGAAGATCATGCAAAATCTAAAGGAGGAAAAAATGAAGATGAAGGAAGATCCGAAAATGTTTCTGGGGACAAAGGAATTAAGAGGTAGGCAACCAAACTTCAAGCAGATTTCAAAAAGATAAAACCCCTAAACTTTGACGGTGAGGCTGAGGAAGTAGTTGAACCATGGCTAATTAATCTGGACAAGTACTTTAAGATCTACAAGTATGGTGAAAACCTTAAATCCATATTGGAAATATACCAACTACAGGGTAAAGCCACCCTGTGGTGGGAAGAAATCAAAATTGTCCGGACAATGGAGGAACATGAATTAACTTTTACGGACTTCCAAAAGCATTTCAAAGATAACTATCTCATAGAATAGTTTTATGATGAAAAGTTGACGGAGTTTCATGACTTGAGGTTGGGTTAGTTAATAATGGATGAGTTCGTAACAAGGTTCACCTCCTTGTTGAGATACATTCCATAGATTTAGGAGGAGAAAGCTACGGTGTAATGTTTTACCAGTATTTTACCAGCCTTTATGAGGGAAAAGTTGGAGTTTGATAATCCAAAAACAATGGATGAAGCAATTCAGAAAGCTAGAACCTATTATCAACAAATGAAACAAAAAGGACAAAGCAATTGGAATGGGCCATTCGAAAAGGGACAGAAAGGATTTTCGAACAGTAGAAATGTGAAAGCTGTTGGTGGAAGGAATGTGCATTGAAAACAACAGACCAAGTTTGTTGGAATAAATCCGCATAAACTTGGACTAGAAACTAATAATAGGCAGACAAAGGTGGTAAGTAAAATAGAAAACAACTTGCAAAAGAAACCTCATCTACAATGTTGAGGATTTGGAGAGCCCCATTACTATAAAAATTGCCCTCATCGTACTCAAATAGAGTAGGCTACTAATGTGCAAGAAACATCTACAGTGGGAGAGGTGGCTAGAAGCATACCTAGAATAAATGCATCTTTGGATGATAATCAAGAAGAATATTAGCCCACCATGGTAGAAATAGAAGGTAATATATCTAGCCACTATGTTTCTATTTTAGTAGATCCAGGTGCAAATCTGAGTTATATCAGTCCAAAAATAGTGGAAAAATGTCATTTACAAATGGTTAAATTTAGAAATACTTGGTTGGTGCAATTAGATATAGGAGCTAAGCGAAGAGTGAATGCTAAGATTGAAAATTGTTTTATTAAAATAGGAGAAAACAAATTCAGGTGGATTTGAATATATTACCCATAAGCTCATATGATGTATTGATTGGAATGGAATTGTTAGAGAAACATTGGTGTCTAGTGGTTTGTAAATAAAAATCTATTAGTTTCCTTGATGAAGGGAGAATTAGGAAAGAAATTCAATGGATTAAAAGAGTTGTTAAATTGTGACCAATCACAACTGATCAGTTAAGAAAATGTATTTGAAACGGTTGTCAAATCTATGTTGTACAAGTGAGCTATTCTAACTCAAAAAATAAGTCTTTCCCTAGAAATTATGCCAATCATGCAAGAATTTACTTATGTGTTTCCAAAGGAAATACTTGGGCTGCCACCTACATGAGACATCGATTTCACCATTGAATTAGTTCCAGGAGCAGATCATGTGTCTAGAACCCCTTATCGTATGAGTATACCTGAATTAATAGGACTCAAAATGGAGTTGCAAGAGCTCCTAGATAAATGTTATATTTGACTAAATGTGTCACCATGGGGAGCTCTTGTACTATTTGTGAGGAAAAATGATGGTATGCAATGACTATGTATTGATTATAGATAATTAAATAAGTTTACCATTAAGAATAAATACACCCTACCCCATATTGATGATCTATTTGATCAGACCAAAGGAGCTAGTGTGTTCTCAAAAATAGATTTATGTTCAGGATATCATCATATTTGTATTAAATATGAAGACACTTGCAAAACATCATTTTGAGCTCGCTATGGCCATTACGAGTTTCTCGTATTTCCCTTCAGGCTTACCAATGCCCCTTCCACTTTCATGAATCTTATGAATGATATATTTCACCCATATTTAGATAATTTTGTCTTGATTTTCATTGATGATATTCTAATCTACTCAAGGAACATGGAGGAACATAAGGAAGATTTGAGGATAGCACTGCAAACATTGTGTGACAGTCAACTTTATGCCCAATATGTCAAAGGTGATTTCTATAAAGATCAGATTCAATATTTAGGACACATTATCTCATTAGAAGGTATAGCGGTAGATCCTGAAAAGATTAAAACCATCATGGAGTGGTCTATTCCTAAAAATGTTGTAGATATTCGGTCTTTTATGGGGTTGGCAGGATATTACCATCGTTTTATAGAGAGTTTCTCTAGGATCCCATATCCTATAAATTCACTTCATAAAAAGGGAAAAAAATTTTAATTGGACAACCAAATGGAAACGAATCTTTGAGCAGCTAAAACATACATTCACCACAACTCATGTGTTGAAGGTAGTAGATCTGGAAAAATAGTACATTGACTGCACTAATGCTTGTCAAGAGGGAGTTGGAAGAGTGTTGATGCAGGAAGGAAAGATGATAGCTTATGAATCTCATAAGTTGAAGAAGCATGAGCAGAGATACTCTGCCTATGATTTGGAACTGACTACAGTAGTTCACCCTTTAAAGGTTTAGTTACATTACCTATTGGGAAAGAAATTCCTTTTAATGACTCATCACAGTAGCTTAATGAGTTTTTTTAATCAACCTAATTTGAATGCTCGCCAAGTTAGGTGGACTGATTTTTTGAGCGAATTCGATTTCAAAATAAGACACCTTTAGGGGAAAAAATTAGGTGGTTGATGCATTAAGAAGAAAGACACATTGTGTGTATGAGATTTCTTACAGTGGAATAAAAACTAATTTCACTGCAAAAATTAAAGAAGTTGTCCATAAAGACCCTAAATATAGATTCCTATTGTAGTAAGGAAGTCAAGCACAAAAATATAATCAAAAGTCTAATGTGACATAAATAATGGTGACATGTTAACCTTCAGGGGTAGGATATACATTCCTAACCAAACCTACATCAAGCAATTTATCATAGATGAATTTCATAAAATCCCATATGATGCCCACTCGGGCTATCAAAAATTGTTTTCTTCAATTAAACAAGAATATTGTTGGCTAGGAATAAGAAAAGACGGTACAAAATATCTGGCAAGGTGCCTAGAATGCCAGCAGGTGAGGGTGGAGCACCAACATCCTTCTTGATTACTCCATCCCCTACCTATACCTAAATGGAAGTAGGATACAATCACTCTGGACTTCATTACAGGTTTACCCAAAACAAAGAAACAAAATGAATTTATCTTAGTTGTGGTTGACAAGCTGAGCAAAACAACCCATTTTATACCAGTTAAATCTACATCCAAAGCTGATGAAATTGCCATTAGGGGAATTTTGAGGTCTAAAATAGGCCTCGTAAGAAAAATGTACAACCAAAACAAACTTTATAAGAACCAATAGGATTCAAGATGATGATCTATGTTGTAACATAAATGTTTTTGATAATTTAGATATTTATAAAAGAGGGTATAAAAAAATAGAAAACAAAAAATGGAATAAAGGAATGAAAATATGAAAATTTAAAAAATAAAATAAATGAAAATAACCGCATGAAAAAAAACAAGTGTACAAGTGAGCAAGCTCAAATGCCACTTGAAATAATTCCTGTTTGATTCATATAGTATAATCATGATCAAACATGTTTAAATTTATGTTTTTTAGATTAGGAAATAATTCAACCAAATTGTTTGATCTTTGTTGAAATTAGAACATAGGATAGATTAGAGAAAAAGGTGACCAAGCATTTTTGGTCAAATCCATTTTATGCATTAGAATAGGATTAAGAATTACTCTAGGAAATCAAAAAGGGCATGCTAGATCAAATGCACCCTTAGGGATTTAAATTATGCTTTTGATAGATTTATTTTTGTTAAATTATGAACTAATCATGTCATTTAAACATGACTAGTGAGATTTAATAAGAATTAAACTTGAGTTTATTTATAATTTGAAGATATGATTTGATGTTTTGTCGCCTTGCGATATCCAAAGAGAACCTTTCAACGACCATGATTTTCCTCGCACAGATCAGCGGTAGGGAAACCAATTCACACCCAATTCACCCATTTCACGTTAATGCCAAAGGGGGGGAGGTCTGAAAAGTAGTATTTATTTTGTCGAGCCCCATGCAATGTGGCACTCCCTCATGATTTCACACCCTCATCATCCAAAACCACTTACCATCGCCCTTGCCCCCTCCAAAATCCACCTATTGCTCCTCCTCTCTCGCCAACGATCACTATGTCACCTCCCACACATTTCATTCCACTAATCACATCACGCCACTTGTTAATCTATCATTCGCTCACATCCTATTCCCGTTACCATTTACCCATTATACACCATATCCATTGCAAATTTTCCTGTTGCCGATTAATACACCTTAATCCCATTTTGTAATGGCTTTAATCGCAATGGTAGGTGATCAAGCCTATAAAATAACCTTGACTCATTTCACACGACTCTCCTAACTAATTTGTTGCTATTTTTTAATTTACAGGTACTATTTTAAGTTTTTGCAACCCCTATTGTTCACACCTGTCAATTTCAATAATTCAGAGCCCAGGTATCCTTGTCCATTTTTTCGAGGTACCTAGTCAAGTCAAATCTCTGTCGTTTTCCTTATCAAAATTCTTAGTCATGGCACTAAAAGGAAAGGCCCAATCTTCTAGCAATAAATCCAGGAGTGAAGATAACCCTAAAACCTCTACCACCCTAGATCTAGATCACATACCATTAGCAAAAAAATATTTCAATATTGCTAACACTGAGCGTGAATTTGACCTGTTTGAATTACATCACTAGTTAAAGAAAAATTACCTAGACTAGTAAGATGACATTAATCTTTGAGAACCTCTATTGCCTATGCTTATTTTCCCACAGACACATTATTTCCTTGATATGGTCATGTGGTGTCAAGACAGATACAATTCACTGTGAAGAACAATTATAGTTCAGAACGGAGACACTTTGATCTCCATTACACCTGAAAACATAAACCAGATGATGTTGATTTCTCAAAATGAATCCATTAGCCATTTTTCTGTGGTTGTTCTTATGGACTTATGTCATAAGCTAACCTTTCCTCAGAGAGCCCAAATTTTCAAGATTTTTCTTCCAGGATACTCTCATCTTCCTATTAAAATCCCCCTTATCCATTTTCTATGTTCCCAGAGAAATCCAAATAGATAATTGCTTTAGTTTCTTGCCTTTTAGGGTATCCATCAAACTAGTGGGTAGATGAGCCTATTCTAGGCTTTCTATCTATTTTCTCGAATGAGCATAAGCCAACATTTATGCTCAATTTTAGCCAATTCCTAGATGATAATATGCATGATCAGATGAAGAATATTATTGCAAAAGGAATGTTTAATTATGCATATGTATTAGTCTATATGTTTCTTTTTCAGCAAGGAGATAAGTTTCCAATAACTTTACATAAGAAAGATAATCAGGGAATCAATCAATCGGTGATATAGTGGACTTCATTAGTCAGGAAAAACTCGACAAATTTAAAATTTGTAGACTTCTTAGCAGTAAGACTTCTTTACAGTTGAAGGTCTTCTTAGCAGTAAGAGTGAGCCAAGGATTAGTTCAGAAATTAAAAGGGTTTTACACTTGAGTGAGCATAAAAACACTAGATACTAGTATTTATACCATAATTATATAGAGATAAGAGTATATGGATGTGATCTAGCTCCCTATAAGCTTCCTATGTATGTTACAATGAGGATTTTCTCTTTGGAATACATAAGGCATATGATTAATGTGCATGCAATCCATTTTGTTTCAGGAAAAAGGAAATCACAATTCAAGATCAATACTCAAGTAGGACCATTCATATGCAATACTACAACAACATGAGATGAGGTTGACTCAATCCTCAAGCAATTCAAATTTCAGCCTAGTTTCACCTAGTAATATGATCCATTCAACATTATTTCTAAGCTAAGGGTGGAACTCAAAACCACACCTTATAATCATACCCCCAGACCAGAGATCGAAAATTTTATGAATCAAGACCACTGAGAGAAGAATACATTACAAGAAGGAGAAGACCAGATTCTTTCTACAACCACCCTCCATGTTCCAGTACCTCAAGATAAACAGGGAAAAAGGCCAATAGAAGAAACTTCATCTCCAGCATGTACTGAAATAAGTGCTCAAGAATTCATTATTCAACAGAAAAAATAGAAGACACAGCTCAAATATGTCACCATTCAAAATGTGGAAGAGAAACAAACTATTGTTATGAGTGGTTTACAGTTTCCCACAGGGTCAGAGGAACACCTCCCTGACACACCATCCTCTTCGGCCTCATAGAATGGTACAGAGAAATCATAGCCAACAGAATTGGGTGAACTTGATGACCCCAATATCTTCAATACGTTTTTGCAGATTAAGCAGAAAAATGAAACACTAAAGGCCAAAACCTATTATAAGTTTTGGAAGCAGACTTCTACCTCCCAGCACAGGTTGTTAACAACATTTGATAGTGAGAAAGGAAGAATGTAAATGGCATTCTTACAGGCTCAACACCATCTCCAAAACCTTCTATAGATTATAAGAAGATTATCTTCTCATTTGATACAAAGTTAATACATCCCATTGATCAAATGGATATGCATAGACAGTCTACAAAAAGTATTTTCTCCACAATGAAAAATACGGCTATAGTGCTTTCAAAGTTAAGGACATCTCTAACAAATGTCCAAACACAAGTGAAATTGGAGAAATTTTCTTCATTATCAAAGGACACCAAAATTAAAACACTAAAAGAATTTGTGATCAAATTCGGTTATGATCCCAATGATGTCAAAGCAGTGGAGGAGATCATCAAGAGAGAGAATGAAGACATTGCAACACTCAGGAAACAGTTGAAGTTACCTTCTACAAAAGATCCACATAAAAAAGAGATAGAATAAAGTGAGAAACATAAACAAGACATGCTCAAATTGATCATTGAGTGAAATATACATATAAAGGAGATGGAGGAACAGATAGAGAAGCTACTTAAGGAGAAATAAGAGGATGCACATTTAGCTATAACTACAATGACAACCATACTAATTACAGTTGCAAACACAATAGGGGATTCGACATCAACACCTGATGATTTAAATAAAATTGTGAAGGACATTTCTCTTCAGAGTCATGAAAAAGAAAAGCTCTAACAAAAGCTAAAGCATATACAAGCACAAAAGATAAAAAATGATACCCTCCTAGTGGAAGAGATGCATAAATCTCACCAACTTTCTAAGAAGATTGACCAATTAGAAAATCAATCATTGATGGTTCACACCCTGGCCCAAGCCAAGGAAAGAATTTGGGTAGATATAAATCATGCCATAACTAAGGTTTGGCCATCAATTCAAATTATTTTTAAACAAGATGTGTTAATAGACATATGCAGAAAAACCATTGAACAATTCAGAACAACACTAGGACAAAAAACAGCAGAGGCTACATCCATGATCAGGGTGTTGAATTCAAAGAATAGGTTAGAGTTGGAGCAGATTCAGATTGCAGATAAAATAGAGACCATCGTGGAAATCAAAAAGGTATTGCAGAAAAGGAATTTAATGACCCAGTTGGAGACCAAGTCTCAAGCTCTGGAAAATGTTGTCCAAAGATTTCATAGTAAATTCAATTTTCTGAATCAAAGAGGATTGCCAGGGCTAGTACCACCAAATGAAAAATTAATTAGCTTAGAAGATTACTATTAGAAGCTTTACACTATTTCCACAGACACATCCAAGTTTGCAGGTATCAAAGGACATATCACATGCAAATCTTTCATAGAAGCTCTGGAGTTTGATTTAACTATAAAACATTAAATAAACCATATTTTCATCAACAAGCCCACTTTCGAAAAATATGCTGAAAAAGATGAAGTGTGTAGAAAGATAATAAATCTTTCTATACCAAATGATGAAAGATGTGATCAGTTATGTGATAATTTTGAGTAAAATGCTATCTCCAACAGACAGATTGAAAGACAACACATTTTTTGTACTATTTTTGTAAATTAGTTTAGATGTTTCTAGAATCCAATATTTTTGTATAAATAAGTAGCAATTCAATGTATTAAGGGTTAAACCCTTGGATGAGTTTTCTAAAGCAGAATTGTATTAGACTGAAATTGCTTCACATTAATGAAAGGATTGTGGATTTGCTTCAAACAACTTCTTACTTTGTGAGTTTGTCTTATGTTTGCAATTCATTTTGTTATTGTACATGTATTTAAGTTTTATGAAGAAAAGTGGGTAAGATAAAACTGAATAACAATGTATCTTAAAACCCCTCGAAGTTATAATTTGTTTTAAGGATTAATTTATTGGACTGTTTATCTTTATAAGCTCCTCTACATTTATAAATTGTCAACCATCTTCATAAGGTTAAATATAGTTTGTTGGGTTGTAAACATTGTTTACTTGCATGCTTTCTTATGATTAACTAAAAATTCAGTCTAAATATTTAGGAAATCATATCCTCTTACAATTCTTCCTTTCCATACACTTTTAAATCAAATTATTGTTTAGAGGTAAAGAATAAACCCTTTCTTAATATGCAGTATTAATAAGGTTTAAGCACTTTCCTTAATCTTCTCATAACATTGGTCATCCAAAAAACTTTTAAAACAACAAAATATTTTAGATGCTCTCGCATAATTAATTAACCTAGAATTGTTTGAGAGGACAACAATGTCAACCATGAGAGACGATTCACCATTTTTGGAGTAAAAAAGTAAAAATATTAAAAAATAATAAAATAATAAACTACTTTTTCAACTCATATTTTCAACTTATCTCCCTAAGTTTTTACTCACATTTTGAGTGGGAGTACTTGTTGGATGAAAAATTTAATTCCTTATCTAAGGAGTACCCATGTTGAATATTTTTGATGGACACTACTACACGGAAAATGGGAAATACATGAAAAAACATGATTGCAATCACGTTTTTCATGTATTTCTCATTTTTCGTGTAGTACGATCCATCGAAAGTATGCAAGATGGGTGCTCCTTAGATGAGGAATCAAGTATTGCATCCAACAAGTTTTTCTGCTTGACATTTGAGTAAAATCATAGGGAGATAAGTTGAAAATATAGTTTTTTTATTTTTTCCCTCTAAAATTTGATGATTTAATCTAATCTTATTTTATTATTTCCAGTATTATTTTATGATTTCCTTAGAAGGCCCCTTTTACACCTTAAAATTCCCCAAATGCATATCTATTCATAATAGAGGTATTATGATTACATGGGATACCATGGGTGGTGATTTCTAATAGAGATGTAAAATTTACATCAAAATTATGGAAGGCTCTTTTTACGGGTTTGGGTACAAAAATTCAATTCAGTACCACATACCACCCTCACACTGATGGAGAAACTCAATGTGTTAATCAGGTAACATAATATATGTTTCGAATGTATGTAATTCAAAAACCAACTAAGTGATAGGAATACCTCCACTTAGTTGAATTTTCTTATAATAGAAACTACCATGAATCCTTGGGAACGAGTCCTTTTGAAGTGTTGTGCGGGAGAAAATGCAGAATACTGATAAACTGGTATAACCATGTAGATAAACTCATGTTGTGGCTTGAAATGTTAGTTGAAATGGAGCAAGAAGTGAGGAAAGTTCGCCAGAATTTAAAGGCTGCTAGGATATGCAAAAGGCATATGTGGATAAGAAAAGGACCTATGAAGAATTCCATGTAGGAGATCATGTTTACATCAAAGTCAAACGAAAAGGAAGTACTTTGCGATCTGTAGTTGCATAAAATTAGCACCTAGATATTGTGGACCTTTCCAAATCCTGGAAAGAATTGGGCCAGTAGCCTATCAATTAGCATTAGCTAGTCACATTTGGGTTCATAATGTGTTCCACATATTCTTATCACAAAAATATGTATATGGTCCTAGACATGTGATTAATTGGCAAGAGGTGCAAGTAATTAAGAAAGATACTTTATTATTTGAACATTATATATATAT
>APFE031475214.1:26183-57543 GCA_000404065.3 Pinus taeda
AACGAAGCAAGGGATGAATGGAAGAAGGACGAAGAAGTATGGCCACTTATTCAAAAGTTGCAAAAGATCCCAATTCAAACAATATTGCCAGAAATTGAAGAGGAAGGAAAAACCATATCGGAACCTGGAGCAGTCACAGAAACAAGAACCCGACAGCTACAAAATCGATTCATCAAGTGGAAGAATTTACCCACTGAAGATTCCACATGGGAGGACAATAATTTTATACGGAAGCATCAAGAATTACTCAAGCGTTGAGGACAACACTTTTTGAAGGAGAGGGGCATGTTAGGCCCATATATTACTAGTGTAACCCCTTATTGTTATTAGTACAACCCACTTATTATATTGATGTACCCATGTAGTGCCATATTGTTACTAGTGTGCCCCATAGAAGCCCACTATTGTTATTATTGTGCCCTTACATTATTATTGTTATGTAAGCTCTGATTATGTTATGACCCTTAGACTCTTATATATAGAGAGGAGGTCTTTTCATTTGTATCATCCATGAATTGTTCATTTATGTAATGTAAAGGAGGTTGCCCCCTCGAAGAGGCTGAATTCTAAGGCATTGATCTATCTTTTCTATCTTTTCTTGAGTTGGTTTCATAACAATTACTTAGTTACATGCATGAAGAAGAAGAAGCTAAGGGGCTAGCTCTCCTTGAATAAGTTTTTATCTAATTTCATACACGAAAAATAAAGATAAGTTGTTAGTATCCTTTATATGAAATGAATGGTTACAATGGTTTCCTTGGATCCTTTAAATTAAAGTGATGATTACAATGGTTTCCTTGGATATGAACATGTGCTGGTGTGAGAATGTTCATAGTAATGTGGTAATTATTTTGACATTCTTGATAATTATTTGTTTATACATGCACAATGTTGTTAGAAGAAGCATGTTGTGATATTATATTACATCTCATGTATGCACATGAATATATGTTAAAAGGTCGATTTTAAAGACTGATTATTGATTGATTAATACTTTATCTAATCATGTTACCAAAACTTGTTGACGACAACAATGACAAGAAATGATGGTGATTTTTGCAAAAGACAAATTACGTTTAACATTGTGGCAGATAAGAACTAATGCTCCACACTGATGAGTATGAGTTGTAGGATGTTCCACTGATGGAACAATCATGCCACAAGGATATAGAGAGTGGTGATTTGTGGGTAAATGGTTCCATGACGATTGTAATAGCTTTTAGCTAGGTATGTTGTATTTTAATGAAATTTAATTGTAATATTTTATAACAATGGATAAGGGATGGAATCCCTTACAAGCCATTGAGTGAGGGGTGAACACCCCCACGAACGTTTAATAATAAAATTAAATGTTCGCTGGTTTTCACCCTACGGTGTTTCCAAGGTATATCGGTGTTCAATGATGTGATTGATTATTGTGTTAGTTTGATAATGTTGATTCCTTATTTGATGTGATGTTCATAATGTCAAATATGTGATTAATTAATCTAGTTAAGGGAGTCATGAAATGGATGCAAGGTTTATTAGAAAATTTATGTTAATGTACTACAACAATGGTTGTTAATGGTTATGTATCTTACCTTCTTCTATTGAAAGTTACTTTATGTACTAGTGAACATATGTCTAATGGTTAATGAGAAATGTGGAATAGTGATTGGGATAATTAGTTATGGGTAATTTGTGTAAAATAATTCTAACTCCCTGCATTTTCATCTGAGGTTACTGGGGTATGTTACAAGTGGTATCAAAGTTGAAGGTTGCAGCACTCGCACCTTTGGGAATTGTTAAGCAGAAAGGAAATCGAGGGATGCTACTAGTGAGCGTCAACATGGTATGAGTATAATAATCTACATATTGATATATGCAATAGTCTACTTTTGATGTGATATGTGCCATTCATGCTTATAACTGCATTAATGAGTAATAAGTAATAAAGTCTGTTGCAAAAATATGTTCATGACATTTGAATCATGACGAGGATAAAATACAATAAACCCTTTGTCACACTTATGAACAATATTGAGCACTCAATAAGGAAAGTGACAATCAACTACAAACTTTTGCAAATATGGAAATATTAATGATACATCTAATGAACATGACTGAAGTTACGATGCACTACTTTTAATGAGTGAACGCATGAATGTAAAATATGGGGAATGTCTTTGAATAGGATGATAGAGCATTTTAAAAGGACATTGGAAGAACCCCTTTAGATATTAAAAATAAACAATGATTCAAGTACTGAGCCTTGACTGTAATAACTAATTGTTTATTAAGTCTTGTCATGGCTGCATTAAGATGGTTGGTAGTAGTGATTGGTTAGTGTTGCATGACTAACTAATAAAAATTATATGCATGAATTGGATTTGATTTAAGCTTATTGCAAGTTGTGAATATGTGATTATGGCATTTACTTCATGTATTAGTACGTTGGTAGCAATATACTATGGGAAATTGGAAATGTTTGGATTGTTACCCTAACTATTATTGACAATTATACATTAATGAATATTTGCATATATTTTTAGGCAAGACAATTTTGTACACATGAAACTAAAATGATTTTGAAAGTGAATATTTATTTATGACTAACGTTGTTGATGGGATTAAGTAGGGGTAGCTTAATGGCCACAAGAAAAACTAGTAAAGTAAAACGTCACAATGCGAATTAAAACTATAAATTAGAAACAATAATTTTATGACCTGTATGATTTTGTTATTTGGAAAAAAACAGAATGCATATCACATGTATGTCAGTTATGTTTCATGTCAATCTAGATATTATGGACCCATGATGAGGGTTAATTATAAATGCATGGCGTACATGAATGTTTCTTTTTTTAATCATAATGTGCATATGGTACATTATGTAAATCACTGTGGGAAATAGGGGTAAAAGGTAATTTTACATGCCAGATAGTTGTGGACAGTTGTGAAAGGCTAGGTGGATTTGGGTTGATGGCAATTGCCTTCTCAGAGGGGTTGATGGCACTTGCCTTCCCGAATTTCCTCTCCCTAGAGATAAATGATCTTAGTAAGGGAAAAGAGTTTGCTAAGATGGTGAAGAGGGGAAGAAAAGCCTGAGATAACTCTATTGATTTGGAGTCTGTTGGAGGAGATCCAAAATTCCTGATAGACGAGACGTTTTCAAAGGAATAGGTAAGACGTTGCCAAGAGGAATCTTATATTGGACATTACATGGTGATTGGAATTCTTGATCTAGTTGGCCAATGGAATTACATACTAGACCTGGTATGGTCTCTGTGAAAGACTGTCTGGATGTGAAATTGGCTCGATCTAGTTCTTAAAACTAGTTCCCATTGGTTGGTAGGAGTGTTCTTTTACCACTGTGCTTCTCATAGAAGAACTAATTAATTAATTATTTATGTGTTGTGTTAAAAATGAATTTTATATATAATTACGTAAAGATGTTATGTACATCTTGACAAGAAAGGATATTAGTGCTCATTATGGAATTATTGGTAGTGGAGTTCCTTTATTATATTACTAATCTTTTGAATGTCTTAGCAAGGGCTAGGACAATATGCACTTGTTGTATTTATTGATCATGATTAGAGAGCTATGTGCTCTCTAAGTACTTTTAGAAGTACTGTGTGGATGTCTTTAGCGAGAGCTAAGACAATATGCACATGATGCAGTGATTTATCATTTTAATGATTATCTGAGTATTTGTTGAGGTACTTTCGTTAAAATATCACTTGATATTGTACAAATGAGTGATGGTTATAAGTATTTCATTTGATTAAAAAAGGTTGTGACTAATATGATTACCTTGGATTTTTTATTCATATATTACCGTGTGCTTTCCATGGAGTGTGGATGCGTCGTCAAACCAATCTTAGAGAACTTGCATAAATGTGACCATGATTTGTAAAGTAATTGGTATGTGATGGTAAGTTGTATAGATATTATATTTTATCAATTTGGATAATGGCCAAATGATGGAGTGTAGAACTTACATATTTTTGCAATTATAAATGATTATAACTATTAATTTTTCTTATGTTATATCCTTATTGGTTCATCTATTTAATATTTCCTGGAATGAGATCTTTCATTTTAAAGTGGGAGTATCCCCTTTTGTGTGCTTTATATTGTTATATCATGAGTAAAATTTAATGTTCCAGTGAAATTTAATGTTCCTTAAGGGGGAAAGTATGTAACATGCCTACCATAAAAGCTTACATAAAACTCATATATTTACTAAGTGTAATATTATGAAGAATCGGTTGAAATCAAGAACCGTTTTTATAGTTTATTACTAATTTAGTTTTTCATCTTTGCCTTTATTTTTTGATGGTTAATATGGTGGGATTGGTTGGGATTGGTTGGACAAATAACCAAAAATGAGATTACAGTTATCATCTTGCACAAGAAATTCGTTGCTTCAACTATCTTGACAGTTTTTTATTCTCAACATGATGAGCCATCCATCATTTTAATCGACTTGATCAATGGAGCCAACTTCAACTTATCATGACAGGCATATGTATTCTCCTTGGTGCTGTCCCTACAAAATCAGTGGTTCCATAAGAGATCATTCATGCATACCTCCTTATTCTCCTTATTTCGAGAGCCTAGTGTGAGGCCATGGTGGTTATCGTTCTTGTTTTCACAGATCAAGGTAAAGATCTTGCACCGAGGAATAAATGATTGTGACCAAATATGTGATCTTGAGTGCAAGGCTAACTTGCAGAGGTGGAAACACATCTAAACACATCTTTGTGTTCCATAGACAGGCTCTCGACAAATTTGGGTAAAATGGTCATTTGTTTGTATTTCTTCACTATTATTAATTAGGCACACCTACAAGTACACCATTTACCTTTACTTGCATGTTTCTTTTTCTTTCGCTATTATACATGCACCATGATCTGATATTTGAATATAGATATATAGAGGCTGAGAGAAGCTCATTACTTTTGTGTATACGGAGAGTTCACACTATTGTTATTGGTAAAGAAAATATATTACTACACATAGATAAAGATTTCTATTATATATTTTTCTTAGTAAAGAAAATATATTACTACATGTAGATATATATTGTTATTATATATTTACAACATTAAAATATAAGTGACCTTTCTTGTCTTTATATAACATTGCATATGCATTTTATGTAATAAAATATAGGATGCATGATCTTTTCCTAAAAAGGGATTTTGTACTGGTGTATGAAATGATAAAAATGATAACCAATCCAAGTTATTTTCTTAGAAGTGAATATAGATTAAACAGGGTAATTTGTGAAATATTTTCATGGGTGGTGAACAATAAAAGAGAAAATTTAATTAGGTTATTTTTCTTGGAAGTGGGATTTTCTTTTGAAATGTGTATTTTTAATAAATACCTTATGTGTTTACAAGACATAAGTATTTGTTGAACAAAATATTAGTAAAATAAGTCTTTGTTGATGAAAATATAAGTAACCATGACCTTTTGGTTAAGTAGAATAAATAAATGTTGTGGTGTTCTTGAAAAGAACACAATGGTTTTTGTGCTTAGCCATGGTATAATATTTCCATAATTCTGGTAAAGATTAGTTATTTAATAAATCCATGGAAAATATTCCCATGGGTTATCATGTGTAATAGAGTTAAAAAAAATAATAATAATAAATAAAAATAATTAAAATAATAAAAATAAAAAAATAAAAATCTATGCATAGATCAAATGCATAGAGATAATATAAGTCATAGGAATATTCTTTGGAAAGAATATGGTTTTCTTGTGCGTGAAAGATAAGTCAATTGTCTTAATTCCTTTGCAAGAGTTTGCAAAAGTTACATGTTTTGGGTGGGTCAAAAGATAAGTGATTTCTATGTTGTATATTGGATAGTTGGATTTAATTGCATGGTTTAATGCATAAAAGTTTAACAATATTATTATCTTAGTGCTTATGCCTAAGAGAAAGGTTGATTATGATACTTTCCTGAAAACAAATGCATGAGAACTTTGTTATGATACTTTCCTGAAAACAAATGCATGAGAACTTTGTACATAAAATAGAGGAACTATGTTGGGTTCTTGAAAATAAATGTGTGTTATTTGCACAAATAACAATCATTAAGTTGAAATGAACACATATGCAAAATCATAGAAACAATAGTTGACTACATGCATGAAAATATAACTATTGTGTTAGATCTTTTAAAGAGAAACATGGATTTTTGTGCAGAAAAGAATAAGTATTATGTTAGATCCTGTAAAGGAAAACAAGTAATTACTAGCCATAAGTGCATATATCTGCATGCAATAAATAATGACTAACACATTAGTTTTGTTTTAGAGCAATGCATGTCTTTGTGCATACAATAGATTTTGTAAATAGCTCTATCTTGGGAAAGATGCTTTTGGAAAAGAGACTTGCATTTGTATGCACGATAATGATGTCTACCATGTTAGCTTTCCCTTAGAAGGGGGTATGTATTTTTATGTATTATAATAATATCTATGGTATTGGAAATATTACTTAGTTACATGCACAAAGAAGAAGAAGCTAAGGGGCTAGATATATTTGAAGAAGTGTTTATCTAATTACATGCACGAAAAATAAACATAAGTTTTTAATATCCTTTAAATGAAATTGATGGTTACAGTGGTTTCCTTGGATATGAACATGTGCTAGTGTGAGAATGTTCATAGTAATGTGGTAATTATTTTGACATGCTTGATAATTATTTGTTTATACATGCACAATGTTGTTATAAGAAGCATGTTTTCATATTATATTACATCTCTTGTATGCACATGAATAGATGTTACAAGGTCACTTTTAAAGACTGATTATTGATTGATTATTACTTTACCTAATCATGTTACCAAAACTTGTTGATGACAACAATGACATGAAATGATGGTGATTCATGCAAAAGACAAATTATGTTTAACATTGTCGCAGATAAGAACTAATGGTCGATGCTAATGAGTATGAGTTGTAGGATGGTCCACTGATGGAACAATCATGCCACAAGGATATAAAGAGTGGTGATTTGTGGGTAAATGGTTCCATGACGATTGTAATAGATTTTAGCTAGGTATGTTGTATTTTAATGACATTTCATTGTAATATTTTATAACAATGGCTAAGGGATTGACTCCCTTGTAATTCATTCAGTGAGGGGTGAACACCCTCACGAGCATTTAATAGTAAAATTAAAAGTTTTCTAGTTTTCACCCTACGGGGTTTCCAGGGTATATCGTTGTTCAATGATGTGATTGATTATTGCGTCAGTTTGATGATGTTGATTCCTTATCTGATGTGATGTTCATAATGTCAAATATGTGATTAATTAATTTGGTTAAGTGAATCATGAAATCGATGCAAGGTTCATCAGACAATTTATTTTAATATACTACAACAATGGTTGTTAATGGTTATGTAGCTTATTGTCTTCTATTAAAAGTTACTTTATGTACTAGTGAACATTCTATCTAATGGTAAATGAGGAATGTGGAATAGTGATTTGGATAATTACCTTTGTGTAATTTGTGTAGCAAATTTCAAATCCCCGCATTTTCATGTGAGGTTACTGGGGTATGTTACACCTTCCTACTTCTTTAATAACTAGTTGGGATGGATTTGATAAGGATTTCCTTATTAATTTCAGTGAGAAAAGATCTCTTGCAACTCTTATGAAATAACTCATTAGAATCAAAATAGAGAAGAAAAAAAGGTTAAAGATTTCAATCAACATTTCACCATTTTTCCTAATAAACTACTCAAAGAATGTTGACCTACCAATAAAGTATAGACAAAATACTATACTTTAGTATTGAACCCTTCTATGGCCATGCTTTTCAAAAGGGTAGGAAAGAATATTTTGTAAGAATTTTGTAGAAGCTATAGAGGTGGAGAAGGAAATGTTATCTCTAGCAAGAAGCATACCCAAGGAAGAATACAAAGCTAGTGGTAAGAAGCCTCTAGTATTGACAAAACAATGAGAGAAACATGCTATTAAGATAGAGAGTATCCTCAAAATCATTAAGAATCTATCAAATGAGGTAGTTGACCTAGAAGGTAAATCAAGGGAAAGTTCATTGGGGAATATACCTTTTTGACCATTTCAAATGAAAAAACAACAATAAACCCAAACCCACTGACAGTTCAAATGTGAATTTCAAATTGGTGACTTTGGCATGGATACATTTTTTTCTCTATCACTAGGCCAATCATTCTAAGAAAACCTACCCTCAGCGGGTAAAATTTATGTCATTGGTTATTTATCATCTCTGATATAACAATTGATATCATAGGATTCAACTCAAGAAGCTAATGATGAACCCAAGAAATCTGAGGATGAAGCCATTCAAAGGGATAATTATGTTCTTGTTGGAATAGGTAGCTAACATTGACACATAGAATATTGGGTAATTTTCTTTAGGGGAAGCCCAATTTACTCTAGTAGCCCTGAATACTTATAACCTGCGTAGTGAGGGGCTTACACTTGATACTCCTTCGTCTACTCAAGGAAATTATATAATCATATAGATGCTACCACACTAAACCTCTTTGAAAATTATTAAGTCTACACCTAGAGCTGATTCTATCCATGCATAGAACACACAGTAGATGTAAACCCCTACACAGAACGGAACCCCTACACAAAACACCAATCCCTCAACCTCTGGAAACAGAAATCCCCTGGAGCACAACGTTATTAAGGACATGCGAAAACAATAGGTTGAATGTATCTCTTTATGACCTTTATAACATTCCCCAATCAAGAGAGCTAATCATGAAAAATTTAATCCATTTCCTACCCAACCGTAGCCCGCCATGAATCCTAAAGCCTCAATTGAAACCACTCCTACCACACAAAGTAGCTCAAACAATGTTATGTCTATCAACAATGCTGCGAGCATTAGGGATCATTATAAATATCAAACCCCACATTTTCTCCTAAACTTTCAAATATGTTTCCATAATGTGAATAATTTTCTAGTTAACTATGGAGCCTCCTCCAATGTCATTCCCTATTTTGTGTTAGAAAATCAACTATGTTCCAACAGAGACTAATGCTACAATCATTTAGTTGGATAGGTCATAGTTCAAGGTTATAGGTGAGTTTAAATATGTCCTAATAAGGTTATATTTTAACCCTAGAGTTCCTATATTGATATACATTGTAATTGTTGACATGCCTAAATCTTGTAATTTCCTACTTAATAGATATTGGTCATAGAAACTATAGGAATAGTTAACCTCAATTTGGTATCATCTTTAGCTACCCTATTGATATAGATTGGATCATTATATTGTTTACATCCATATCAATGGTTTGATAGTGAAAAGGTGGCGGAATCAATGCACAACACCATTTTTACTGGTGGGACATAGCCTAGAAAATTGGGGTCTGAAACCTTTTAGGAGCATTTTGAGGCATAAAACAACTTTCCTTAGGGGTAAAATTTTTTGCACTTTAGAAAATTACATTTTTTTTCATATTATAGAGACATTACCTTTCTAGTGTCGACATAAGAATCTCTACAATCGGAGTTTGGTTGCAAAATTTATGCCACTCATAAGTTTATCTTCCTGTTTTCACCACCATAATTTGAGAGGATGTCACCTCAACCCAAAATTTTCATGGAAAATGGTATAACCATGTGATTATGATGAATAATACTCTAGAAGAGTCCATATTTTAAATCTAGACGATAGATGAAGGAGTCAAACCTAACCACTAGTAGGGTACAAGGTTGTGCTATAACTAGGACACTAGGAGGAAAAGGGGTTCCATTCTTTTGAGTGCATTTGGTCCATAAATGACAAAAGACAATTAAGAGGGAGAGGAGATAGAGCACACAGAAAGAACTTTTGCATTGTAGTAGCCCATGGACCATAAGCCATATTACTTTATACCCACAACCATTTTCTATTTAGAGAAAGAGATTAGAGTAACTTCACCTTCCTACTTGGTTTTCTCTCGAATGGGTTTCCTAGATTATATCTTGTGTCAAATGTATTTGTGATTTTTTTATTTCTATTTTTCCTTTTCTTCATAATTTTTTATTTTCTTGCATATGCAACGTACAATAATCTATGAATAATAAATGTAAAGAGAAATAAACCCTAATAGTTTAGATTTTCAGTTTTTTTAAATATAGTTTTATAAAATCTTGTGTGATGAACTGTCCAGTGGAATATCCATGTTAGTTTACATATCATATTGGTATTAGAGAAAAAATATTTCAGTATATTGTGGATTTAGATTAGCTAAACCAAAAGTCAGAAAACCCTTGTCATGGCCGTAAAACTTGTGAATAACCCCCTTAATCCTGAAAAGGATAGGTTTCCATAGTTCAAAGCACAAGTTGTATATATAAGTCATAATGTGAATCTCCTCATGTGAGCCCAAAGTAATAATCTTAGGCTTTTTAGAGAATATGGGGTTTCTAACATAGAGTATAGATTAGAAGGGATATTAGTAGTTTGGGAAGAAACAAAGAGCCAACCAAACAAAGGAATTGAAATGGGTAAACCTAGTTCGAGTGTCATGAACCATTCACAATCCTTGTTCAAAATGGAAACAAAGGTCAATATAAATTTGTACCAAGGTGCTATCATCACTTTAAAGCTAAATCACTAGTTGCAACAATTAGAAGTATATTCCAGTGTTCATCATGTAGAGGAGGAACATAATATTTCATTTGCATGGCTAAAATTAGAGGGTCGTGCCTTGACATAGTGGAAAATACACATAGAGACATTGTGGTTGGATGAAGATCCTTTAGTGACCAAGTGGGAGGACTTTAAAACCCTTATGAAGTCACATTTTTACCTTATTTGGTATGTAGAGGACAAGTAGATCTCATGGCACTACTTCAGGAAGAAACAAGGGTAGAGTGTATATGGGTACAACACAAAATTTACAAACATGGCCATAATGTTGAGTATCTCCCTGAAGAACCTAAATGTACTCCTCAAGTATCTAGGTTGTCTACACAAGCATATGTTGAAGTAGTTATTGTTGTTCAAGTCTAGATCCGTGAATGAGGCTTGTGTATATGCACAATAGCTACAAGTGATGTTGTGCGAGCCTAGATTAGTGGATGGGGCTTGTGTATAGGCATAATACCTAGAGAACATAGGTCTAAAGAAGATAAAATCAAGTGGATCGAAGTAGAATGAGTAAAAAGACACTTCTAAGGAGGGGAAGAATAAGTTGAAAGGGGTGAAATATAAAAATATGACAACCACAACACGCCAGCGGAAGGATCCTATCAACCACTTCAACACTACACCATTGAAAACTATACAAAGGAGAAGTGTTGAAAGTTACTTCTGGAGCTTAAACTAAATAACCAAAAGAAATCTAATAAGAAAAAAATTCTCAAGGCCACAAATTCTAGCAACCAGGTTGAGAGTGGCTTGGATGCAGATGAGGATATTTTTTTATACACCAATGCAGAAGGAGGTGAATCTAAGTAGACTACAACAACAAGAAGAGAAAGAAACGACCAAACTCCACAACATAAAGATACGTGTCAAGAAGACAATTATTGATGATTTGTTTGCCTTAGGATCACAGGAAAATATCATAGCAACATAGTTGGTCAAGAACTTAGGAGTGGAAATTCGTGATGATACAAGCCCATATCCATTGGATGGATAAACAAGGATTCAAATTTGATGGTAACAAAAAAGTGCAAAATTAGATTTTCTATTAGAGTTAATTTTATTGATGAAATAGAACTAGATGCGGTTCCCTTTGATTCATGCAGAGTGGTGTTTGGAAGTCCCTACATAGCCAAATAGTACCTGATTTTCAATGGTCGAAAACTATTCACTATCATTGCTTATAAAGGAAAGTAAAAATTTCAATGGTAAGTGCCAATGAAGCCAATAAATTGATCAATTCCAACAAGAAGTATGTTTTATTATTTTTAAGAGAAAATCAGTCTGTAGGAGAGTCAGTAAGAAGAAGGAATCCATAAGGGGTGTACGAAGAAATTAAAAAAATTACTAGAAGATTTACTACAAGCATTCAAGGAATTTTTATGGGAACCTAAAAGGTTACAACCTAAGTGGGAATTGGAGCATGAGATCCAACTATTGTTGGACTCCCCATTGCAGAAAATTTGGCTATACAGGTAGTTTGTTCTAGAAGTAAGTGAGGTGAAGAAGTAATTGCGTAACTACTAGAATAGGGTATCATTCAACTATGTAAATCACCATATGGGTCACCAAAATCATCACACCAAAGAATGATGGGACTTGGTGGATGTGTATAGATTAGAAGGAAATGAATAAAATCACACACAAGATCAGGTACACCCTGCCCATGATAGATGCTTTTCTAGATTAGTTGCAATAAGTGAAATACTTCACCAAATTGGACTTAAAGTATAGATATCACAAAGAAGAAGATATTTGGAAACTAAATTCAAAATTAGGAAGGGGTTGTATGAGTGGTTAGTCATTCTATTTCGCCTATGCAATGCACCAACTACACTTATGAGGTTAATGGATGATATATTGCACCCATTTATAGATTAATTTGTTATTGTCTATTTCAATGATATACTGGTATACATTGTGTTCTAGTAGCTACAACACCCCCTGAAATTTTCACCCTGTACATTTAAAACTTTGGGCTCCCCCTTTCTTTTACAAGTTTCCACAGTTATTTTTGTTGCATTACTTAGTTTTTCTCTTTACAATGGTCTAGTCATCGTTGAATGAAATGCATGAATCAATATTTTTCATGGAATTCTTAAATAATAAATCCATGACCATAGCCATATTTTCATGATATATAATTTACTAAAGATGGAAATCATGCATCCTTTGGAAGTATGTTTATTTAGGCTCTTGTTTAAACTAATGGTCAATATGATTTTGAGGTTGGGTGTAGGGTTGTAGCTAATATATCCCATATTTTGAGGAAAAATGTGTCATGTAAAGACTTGGTTCTCCACATCACATTACAAATATCTTATAGGTTCCTCCATACTCACATACAAGAAAGAGGCAAATTTACCAGAGGATGGGGCTAGGGAATTGTTACCATGGAAAAGGAGAAAAAACCCTATTCAATATACCTCTATAGTTCGAGGTATAGTTCTTATGGCACACCACCTACCATGCCTCCCAATGCCACTCTCTAATTTTATGTGGAATTACTTTCTTGGACTTATATTATTGGTCCATGTAAGAACAATGTAAATTATCAAGGAAATAATAAAAAGAGTTAGAAATGTTGTAAAGTAGCTAGGTTGTTGGTTTTTTGAGCCTATGACAACATTATTAACCCACAAGAATTCCTTGTCACAAATTCCTTGTCCTTCTATCTAAGATGATGTCTTCAGTCAACTTTTTCAAGTATTCTAGAGAAAAATCATCCATTGATGGAACTTGACCACTCTCCTCTAGATTCCTGATCATGGGGGGTTCATAAAATTTCAAGTTATCTACATTGACCATGGAATATATTTTCATATAAGTTAGTAGATCAAGGTAGAAATATTTTCCCCAATATTTTCTAAGATGGTGATGGACCATATCTGATTAGTTTAATCATTTTTCCTCCTCCCTTCATCATGTCATTATTGATGTAAATATGTAATTGGTCTCCAACCTTATACTGATGAACAACCCATGCTTTTCATGTCGTGCTTTATACTATTTCTCACTCTTATCTAAATGTTCTTGCACTACATGATGTATCGTTTAGATCCTTTGAATGAACTTGAGAGAATTTTCTTCTTCACTTTGTTCATTCACATATTTTCTGAAGACCAAATCTAAAGATAACTTTGGAAGGTACTTAAAGCATGTCTCAAATGGTGAAATTTAGGTGGAAGAGTGTAAGATCAGTTGTATGCATGATATACATACTGTATTTATTCATCCCACAACTTAGGATGCTTTTTGCGATACACTAGGAGAAAATGAATCATTATGATATTGACGACCTCTATCTTTCCTGTTAGTATGTGGATGGAAATAAACACTCCTTTTCATCTTTGTGTCCCTCATTTTGCAAAACATTTTCTAATTGTTGGACAATTGGAATTGTGTGCATGGCTAGTGGCCTTAAGAATTCATTTTCCAGTGTGTTTGCATTGATGTCAACAATCATTCTGAGGAGTGTTGGCAATGATGTCAATCAGACAAGCTTGGTTGCTTGTTACAATAGACGTTGGTAGTGATGGGCTAGGATGGAAGTCCATGGAAGCTACATGCCTCATGCTAAGTGTTGTCACTCACTGAACTATGAGTTTTCAGTTGATCAAAGTTGACAAAGAGTATTGATGTTTGAAGCCATCTTCCAGGCCATAGAAGTACTCAAAGACAAATCGAATCCTCTCCATTGCATAGTGATCGGAATAAGCTTTCCAATGGTAGGTGGAAGTCTAAAAACAAACTCGTAGATCAAAATTTAGAGCAGATTGGAGATACCCTTTCAAATCTAGAAAATAAAGAAAAATATCAAAGGGTCAGACTCATCGCAAATCACAACCGATGTTTTTTTTGGAATAGCAGCAAAGGAAGGTAACGAAACCTGCAATTGGATAATCACTAATATCACAAATTACAAATCGGCAACTGGAGGCCCATGGCACATAGCGCATCAAAGGTTCACAAAATAGAGAGTCAATATTGCATATCGGTGATCACATGCACAAAGGGGTGGCACACAAGCACTTGGTCATGGAAACCATCGAACACTGATATAACGCAAACTTGCAAAAAATTGGACTTTAGTGTTAAACACTAGCAGGGGCCGATTTCATTTTACAAAGGAAATCAGCTGCAAAACTAGAGGCAAGGGAGCCTTTTCTCTCTCCTCCAGGGGACCACGTGGCAGAACAACATTGGTCTAGATGAATCAACATGGAAACTAACATTAGTATGATGTGGCAATATGGAGGACACGTGGCATGTAGATTCGACATTTTTAGGGGTCCTATGGGGGAATTTCCATGTGACACGTGTCACCACTCAGGAGGTGCCACGTGGCACTGATGACATCATCAATATCGCAATCGGTGATCATACGAAGCAAAGCCCCTCTTCCGCCAAAGTCCCTTCCAGCTTGCAATTGCTATATGTGGGATCCCCCTAGGCATGACATTTTATACAATGGAATTAAAAATATTTCGGTTCCATCCCTTTCAAAGGCCACATGCCCATTCAACACCCTCGTCTCTGGACAACACAAATTGACTCCACCTAAATCAACGGCTCCCAGGCCTTGCCCGCCCCCCTGCCCCCAACCATGTTTCCTTTTATCAGCGGGGGTGGGTCTGAAAAGAGGCTTCCCTGCCAAGCCCCTCCGCTACATGTCCCTCTCATATCATTTTGCACTCCCCTCCCTCACTTACCACCCATAGATCATGCCCCCCTCAGAAAACCACTAGTCCTTAACTCCCTCTCCCTTGTTGCAATTGCAATACCCCGAGTGGGCCCAATCATACAGATTGGCAATCAAAAAGTTCAAGGGGAGATATTAAAGGCAAACGTTATAAGTCGCTTGCATGCGGGATTTCATATAACAATGGAAAAAGCCCCCTAGACAAGAGTCTAAAAGCCCGAGCACCTTAGGGCTAAGCACCTGCTCTTAGACCCTGGTCACATGAAGAGAATCACAGAAAGGGTCGAAGTGAGAGGGCTTCAAGGGGATCAGGAATCTTCTGTTTCATAATGTTTTAATGATAAGGGCCAATGCTAGAAAGTCCTCCATACTACGACATAAGTGACTCACCAGGCATATCAAAGCACTGATAGTGTTATGCAGAAATGTTAAGGCATGGTGGGTCGGTAGTTATGGCATTTAAGAAGGGATATGGAGCATTCAAACATGGCATGGGCTGATCCAGAAAGGCTCTCTGAGACACGAAACTAGGGTCAACACTAACAGAAGTAAATAGAGACTTGGTAGCTTGGGAAGACATTATTTACTCAGCATGGTGTCCTCATATAGATGGAATGCAAAGTACCGCCTAGGGGCCCTATGTTGTAGTACTACAACGTGACACTGATAGTGCCACTCTCAGCTTTAAAATATGAATGGTTCAAGGAGTAAAGGTAGAAGCAACAAGAGTCGGTTAACCAGCATAGGAGGCCATACCATGAGAAAATTACAGCCAAAAGCAGAAGTGAGCACATGATGGGCACGGAGATATTCTGCTGACATTATTATGTGATTGACTGATTTTTTATCCTGTAAGGTGCCTCCCTTTACTGATGCGATTAATGCTTTGTAATTCTTTTGGGCCACAAATCCATCCCTCACCAAGACAGCTAGTCAACCTGACAGCTGAGACTTGACCGAAGATTTTTTATGTAATGAATGTTTAACGCTCCTCCTCTCCAGATAAATAGGGGGAATCAACACTTAACAAAGGTTCATAAATATATAAAAAAAAGCTACATGTATTTCAGACTATATAGCTTAATAAAGCAAATATTTTAGAATATCAAGTAAATGGTAGTGATTCCCCCTTCAAGTATTACAATATGTTATCCTCCTATTTAAATTAATTAAGTTCATGTTTCTTCTTTGAATTAATGCAGTAATAGTTGCTAGAAATATTTTAGATGTCCTTACAGATTCATTTGTATTGATTTGTTAATGCATATGCCTGTATGAAGGGCTGAAATCATATCTTTAAAACTGCACTACATGAATTAAAGCACCCAACCTCTCTTTTGTCCGTTATATCTACCTATAACTCAAATAAGTGTAGAGATCCTTATTATTTCAAGCTCTATGTCTTAAATATAGAATTCTTGATGCTTTGGGCTCTATGTGATGAGTTATTCTTCCTCCTTATCCTCTCTCATTTACTCTGCAAAAGCTTATTAAACTATAATTCCTCGAACTACTCGGCCTCCACTATTTTATGTGTATATTTATGGGAACTGTGTGTTGTCTCCTCTCTCTCTCTCTCTCTCTCTCTCTCTCTCTCTCTCTTTATATATATATATATATATATATATATATATATATATATATATTTATATAATATATATATATATATATATATAACATATGTGATGTCTCCTCTTGCCCGAGAATCATTTGAGACACACAAAATCTAGATGTGCCCAGGCACTGGTCTTGTAATAAATCCAAGGCTATCTCTAGGAGCTACAAAATCTTCTAGCGCCATTGTCAGAGAATGTATTGAAGGATTTTTCTCGTGGGATACGAAAAATTGAACACTCTTTGTATAGGTGAGCAAAGATGTTCTAATTTCATCCACATCACCTTGGAAACTCCACACACCCCATCATCATTTTTCATCCTAGATTTTAAAAGTCTTCACACTCGCTAAGATACTTCTCAACAGAAAGCCCCATTTGTATCTGACGAAGAGAAAATAATTTTGAGGAAAGTATGGAACGGGACAACTCCTACTTCCTGCACTCCCATTTTATCAGTCTTTAAAGCCTCCTCATCTAGCTTTCAACTCGTCATTACTCACTAATCAAGAATTAATCCTAAAATGCTTACATACCCTGCTTTCAGTCTAGCCACTCCTACTACTGTGTTTTTGGCCCAAGTTCCTTAGATGATTCTTAATCCCCCTCCATTAATCCAAATAGCTCTTCTGAGTTTTTTGCTAAATAAATATGCCCCTCTTAATCTACCTTAGCCCCTAAGTTTTATGCCTCAAGACTATCTAAAGCTTCTTCCCAGGTTCAATGGGGAGGATGATAACACTGCATAGAGACACCTTGAAGCCTTCTATTCTTTTTTTGAGAACCTGAACGTAGAATATCTAGATGTGGTCGTAAGACATTTTGTACAATCCCTTGATGGAGAATCCAGAAAATGGTTTAAAGCCTTACCCAATGCCTCCATCGCTACTTGGGAGGAACTTGAAAACTATTTCACACAAAAATGGGGTGAAAATAGAAATCATGAGTATCTGCTCACAGAGTTTAACACCATAAGGAAAAATCCAAAAAAAGATCTCTCAGAGCTTATAAAAAGGTTAAACAAATAGTACAATAACTTATATATCAGTCTTTCGGATTAATCACATCGTTGAGATTGGGTCGACATTTCGAAGTAGCTAATGTGGTTCTTCCTCAGAACAAGGTGAGAAATCAGTAGATCTGAGGGAATAAATAGCAAGGATGCATCATTGCTCAGAGTTAGCCATTGGAAATTAGTCGTTAGGTAATTTGTTAAATTGTTTAATAATTTAGTTGTTATGTAATAAATAAATATTATGTTTCGATATTATAATTTGATAATATAAATTTAGCCAGAAAATAGTTGTTATGTGATAAATAAATACTATATCTCGATATTATAAATGGAATAATAATTTTATATCATATTAAATATTATAATAATACTATAAATTAGGGTTTCCGACTAATATTAGAAAACTAGCTGTTATGAAAGAATCATAAGTTAAATCATCTATAACTAATTGATTAAATAATGTAATTTATTAATAATTTAGAATTATTAGTTCTTGTAATAATATTAAATCTTATCAATAATGTGTTGATGGTGTTGAGAGATAAAAGGTGTCTTTTTAACTCCTAATTATCTTCACATTAATTGTCAACCTAGGGACGATTTTTTATTTCAAGAGTTTACTCAGTCTGAGGCGGCTATTTACTCAAGAGTAATGTTTTGCAGTATAGTGCTTAAAATGCAAAAGTAAATGAATGCTTGAAATAAAATCTACTCACAATTAAAAGAAACTTAACACTCTGAAACTTAAATCATTCACTCAAAAAACTATAACAATTTATCAGCCAAGGATACAGTAGTGATAACTCTTTCCTCTGTCAACTGATATAAATGAAATCAAACATAAACAGGATCCACAATCTAAGAACTTAGACAACTATTGTCAATGTTCTTTACAGTTGTTGATCTTTCAATCCACACTAAAGTAAATAACTGGAAATGGAAATTCAATTGGAAATGCTTACTAAAACACACTTGTTGCAATATCAATTAAAAGATGAAATCAAATCCTTGCCTGAAAGAGATAACAACAAAGCCTATTTGAACAACAAAGCTAATTTACCAGAAATGAACACTAACACTAAATTAATGGAAATGAACAACAAAGCTAAATTAATGGAAATGAACAACAAAGCTAAATGAACAACAATCTGTAATGAACAACAAAGTTAAGTTGCTGAAATGAACAACGAAGCTCTATAATTAAAATGAACAGCATAACAATATATTTGCAGAAAACAATTATCTTTTTACGATGGAAGTGAACAACAACACGGTTCAATTACAGCATAGAAAATAGAGCAATTCATTAAGTCTGGCAATATGAAACAGTAAAGCGATGCAACTACAATAAATAGAAATGAAACCAAACCATCACATGGTAGAAATCGTAAAGATATAATACAGAGCAGCAGCTTAATCCACCAGAGGCTGGGCCCTTAGCCGCCAACGAATGCTGCTGGGCTACATCAGTAAGGCGAATGAACAAAAATCTCCAAATTATATATTAATCATCAAATTGTGAAATCATTACAATAGAAAAAGCTTTGAGAATTACAATGGTAATGCAACAACCCCCCTTTCCTCCTATCCTATCCTATCCTATCTCTAATAATCCCTGACTTAATCTCTCATAATCTATTCCATCATGAATAATCAATCATCCTTCTGAATCCCCTCATCTTTGTTTTCATTTAAATATAGAGAGAGTAGAGAGCAGTTACAACAGAGATGATTACAATATGATTTCTATTACAAAATTAGATTGTTCTCAACAAATTGATAAACAATCCCGGCTGCGGATGATAGTAATTGAGGGAGGTACACGGGCGGGCTTCCCACTGGGCAAGTGGTAGCCCAGCCCCGCCACCTGTACAGCAGCATTTAAGGCCTGCCACCCCTATCACTTCAACTTGAAAGAGGGTAGTATCACCCACAGCAAGCCAGCCGCCCATGGCATAATTCTTCACTCGCGCTCTGTTACTTCGGCTTCCAGGAGGCAGCTGCATTGTATTGGTTCACACATGGAGCGGACAGTGGATGCTCAGTATATTTACCGCAAGCCCGAGATGGTAACGCATTTCCTTTCTACTGTTTTGGTTAATGTTTGGCTTTGGGTTATTCTCTGTTGTGGTTTGCAGAAGGTCTGTGGATGCCGGAGAAGGTCTCACAGGTACAGACCTCGGCCTGCGCTTCTGGACGCCCTGGTCTTTTCTGTGGAGTCTCATAATTACATTGTTTATCTCTCTCACGCTCCTGTGCTTTCCTATCGGGGCTTTTGGAGGTTCAAACCTTGGCCTGCTTTTCTGGATGCCCTGGTCCATACTGTTGCATCTCCCGTTCATATTGTTCATCTTCTTCACGCTCCCGTGTCTTCTAGTGTCAGGGTTATCCCTCCTTTTGTGCCTCCGCTTTTCGCAGAGTTTCTGGGCCCGAATTTTTGGCTCCCTGAGCCTCTGGTTTCAAGCAGCCACAGCTCTTTGCGCCGTCTCTCTGTCAATTCCAGTCCACTATGCCAAGGGAAAGGCTTCGCCTTAGCAGCCGCAGAGGTGGGTCTTGGGGAGGCGCCAGAGGCAGAGCCAACCCACAGCGCTCCTCTAAATCCTCATCAGATGGCTCTGACTCACGAAGCGCAAGGCGAGGCTGAGGGAGGGGTAGAGGGCGGGCTCGTGCTTCTGTCTGCGAGCACACCTCACATCTGTCATCCCGGTTTTGCTTCCCGTGCCTACTGGACAATGCAGCATATTACGTCTCTGTCAGAATTGAGAAGTGTGATCGTACAGTCCCTCCACCAGTTGCTGAGGAGCAAAGGCCTCCTGGTCCAGTCCTGTGTCAACAAGCTCAGCCTCCTGCTCCAGTCCTATGTCAACAAGTTCAGCCTCCTGCTCCAGTTCTGGGTCAACGAAATCCACCGGAGACATCCTCAGGTGTGGTGGTGAGTCTAATTGCTCTAGCCGAAGACGATGCGCCTTACACTGACTCAAGCGAGCCGGACCAATATGGGTGCAGGGTGGTGGAAGAGCAGCCTTCCACCTCAGTGGATGACTAAGCCAGATTCCAGGGCTTTTTGGTGGCGGGTATGGCACTTTAATTCAGCTCGTCTGGTTTGTCATGTTCTCTGTTTTCTCAGCGCGATTTTCCTTGTAAAGCTGAAGCTATGATCATCTCTTTGCCTGTTAAACACGGTTCTTAAGTGCGCTTATGTATGCGGCTATTTCGTCCTATGTCATAGTCTGGGGATATTGTTTTTTGAGTCTGTAACTGAAAACAATGTCTGGGTCACTAGGATTATCTTTCAGTTGGTTGAGGTTTCTGGCAGTTTGCTGGTCTTCCAGACTTGGTCGGTGACAAGTGTCTGTCTGGATATCCCGGTTATGTGTCTCACTGTGTTAAATCCATCTCCAAATGGTGAAATCTGAGGCCTGCTTCGTTGTAATTTTCTGTATAATAATAGAAGTAGCCTAATTTACAAAAAAAAAAACAAATTGATAAACAAGATCATCTCTGAAACATCTTTCCATCAATCATTCAACAGGAACAGGTCAAATTTGGCATTGCAACTGGGATAATTTGGAAAATAGCCACATAGCGAATCTGAGAAAAACGTCCTCAGAGAACCTTCCTTTTCTCTTATCACGGATCGAATTTTGAAAAACGGCTCATCGCAAAACTTATTTAGGCCGTTTTGGAAAAAACCCATGTTTCAGAGTTTCCAGATTCTTCTCCATTTTCTCAAAACGTTCAATCCAAAATTGTCACTTCTTATTCCAGCGAATTTCTGAGCTGGCACATTTAATGATGAGCTTGAGATCAAATCTTCAATCTGGAAAATATCTTGGAGGCTAAAAATGGTGAACAAATTTATTAATAGACCATCACTAGTAAAATCATGCATAATCATCAATTTATTAAAAATAGAGGAGAATAAATAATATTTATCCATAAGAGCATAAATAATTATAGAATAGAATTAGATGATAAATTATGATAAATGACATGATAAAGAAGAGTAGAAATGGGTGGAATAGGTGTTCAAGAGTGATAATAATAATGACATATTAACGGCCCAACAGATGGTATTCTTATTATTATTATAATTATAGAGATTCATAATATTAAAATTATTAGTTTAGAACATTATTGTAATATTTTAAATCAATATATTAATTTCTATAATAATAAAATATAATAATTTTAATCTATTATTTTAATATCTATAAGGATAAAAAGACTATAATTGGAATCTGGTAATTTGTTAAATAATGTATTGATGGTATTCATATTAAAATTATTAATTTAGAATTATTATTATAATATTTTGTATTCAATTATAATTCAATATATTATAAAAAGACTATAATTGACATGGTATTCTTATATTTTAAATTCAATATATTAATTATTTTGCAATTTATAAAAATAAAAACTATATATGGAAGGAGGAAAACTACGCCACCAAATAGAGAAAAATAATATTGGATCCAGGGGGATGCCTGAAGGCGAGAAGGGAGACCCAGCAAGAATAGAAAGGGGAGAGGAGAGGGAAAAGAAGAAGTGTCAAGAGGAGAGAGTTGGAATCCAGCTTTTACTTAATTTCCAGCCATCATCCCTATTGAGGTTTTTGGCATGCCTCTCTATTTCAATTACTTCTTTGAGTTTCTTGTGGTGGAAATGGTCAACCCTAGCGATGACTTTGGATTATTCAATGTAGACATGGTGTTTTGATTTCACAGAATGCTCGACAAGGGCTGGTGTGTAAGAGCGATTGTGTCTAATGTCAGCTGCATGTTCACCGATTATCTGTTTAATAGACCTACCTATCTCTCTAATGTAGGGGATACCACAAGATCAGGGAATAAGGTAGACCCCTTTCGTGTCTTTAGGCTCAATAGGGTCTTTAATGGATCTAAGGGAATTTTTAATAGTCTGGAGAGGTTTGAAAGAAGAAGAGACATTCATCTTTTTAAGGATATGGGAAATCCTATCTGTGGTCCCTTGGATATATGGGAGATGAACCTTGGCAATAGGATCAACATGGGTGGGTTTTAATCTAGGCACTTTGTTGGCTTTGTGAAAGGCCGTGAGGCACTCAGTCCTGTTGTACCCATTATTTTGAAAAACTTCAAGAAGATGGATTTCTCTTGATCAAGGTGGATATCATCATAGATTCTTAGAGTGCCGGTAGCAAGGGTGCTGAGAACCTTGAATTTTTGAGGCGGGAAGTGATGAGAACTAGCATGGAGATACTATTCTATGTGGGTCTTCTTTCAAAAAACTTGGTGACAGATGGAACCATCATCCCTCTTAGAAAGGAGAATGTCGAGAAAGAGAATGCGACCATTCTCCTCAATTTCCATTGTGAAATTGATGGACTTTGACTCAGAATTAAGGTGGTTAAGAAACATATCAAGTTTATCATGACCGTGAGGCCAAATGACACTAGTGTCATCAACAAATCTCTTCCATTTTTAGGGCGAAATGGAGTGGAGGCTAAGGCCTTGGTCTCAAACTCTTCCATAAACATGTTAGCTATGATAGGGGAAATAGGGGAACCCAATGCAACACCACAAGTTTGCTCATAGAACTCACCTTGGAAACTGAAGAAAGTTGAGATGAGGTAGAGGCCGGCAAGATTGGCAGTGTTTTCATCAGTGATACGATTAATGATATCAATGGCCTCTTGGATGGGGATTTTGTTGTATAGGGATGCAACGCCAAAACTCACCAAGCTTGTCGGCCTCTGCCTCACCTCAACTTTCACTGTGAGGTGAGGCAAAGGCCAACCATTTCATTGTGCATTTATTAGATTATAATCTAATATAAAATGTTTATAAAACATATTTTCTTTGATTTTCAAAGATACGGTGATAATGCTGATAAGAAATATAATCTAATATAACAAATATTAGATTATAATCTAATATAAATTGTTTTTTTTTGTCTTCGTTATGCATAATTCCAAGTACAACATCGACCATTTCATTTCATTGTGCATTTGTCAATTCATTTAGTTAAGACTCACTGGGCATTAGGGATGGAATTTGGATTTTTCTACATTTATTACACAATTTTTTTTTGTTGAAGTTTTGGCTTTTGATATTTTCTATCCAGAAATGTTACTTTTAAAATTTTGTCTTTCCCGAGTGATGTTTTGGTAATAAATTAAATTTTCACCAATAAAAGTTTCATTAAAAAATTACCTTTCAATATCATATTGATGTTAATTGTTTTACATATTTATCACAATAAGAAAATGACTATAACACAAATGCTTTATTGGCTTATCAAATCTTTAATCTTGGTTTGAAATTGCATAGAATACTCACAATAAAATCTCCATAACCCCAAAATCCAATGTCTTTGACCTGGACATGCCATAATATATATATATATATATATATGACTAAGGAAATATGATAGGAAATATAAGATCACCAATGAAAGTAACATATTTGCAAATTGAAACATTAATAAGTTGATATAGAAGATTTTTGGTTTCCTATTGAGTTTTTATCATTTCTGTTTGGGAAGGTGTTCATTGTTGTTTGAATATGTTAGTTAGTACAACATCAATATTAATATTACTCTGATCCACATCTTTATGTTTTTATACACATTTTATTTTTTCGATGATTACTTACCACCAAACAAAAATCATTAGAGTTGTCAACCATATTTTATTTTCAAACCAACTCTAGGCATCACTATTGGGAAATATCAATCCATCAAAGTACGATCCTCATCATCTCTGTGGAATGTAACGTCTTTCAGGAAAATAAAGAGACAGACGTTCATGTCAAGTAGTGACCTCAATAGACGATAGTCAAGACTTGAGGAAACACGATTTAAAATTTGGTTAAGAGCGAGCGGAGGTTACCTATGATTTGGTTAAGAATGATATAGATATCCAATTGAAAAGTCTTTCAAGGCGAAGACCAGATAAAGTAAGGTCGTTGGATTTTATTTTCTTCAATTACGTTTCCATAATAAATATGGTACCTTTTAATAGAACACAATAAAACTTCTTTCACCACTTCAACTTGAAGGCTCTAGATTAAGTTAAGTGTGAATCAAAGGAAAAGTATCTTTAATGACTCAATGGATTTTTTTCCCGGAGTTGCTACACAATATTTCTACACATACATAAACATAAAATATTATTAAACAAATGAAATGAAATAAAAACATCAACATAATTATTTATTAAAATAAAACCCAAAAGCAACAATCCATACATCTTTTACCCACTCCACACAATGTGGAATGTACATCAACGACTGCTATAGGGTTTAATCAATGAAACTATCACTTCCTCTCCCATAGGATACTAAATGTAAACAATAAAAAACAGCAATACCAAAGCCAAACAAAAAACCCAAATTCCACAAAAATATACAAGCAAGAACAACGAAATAGTCATTGACATAGCAAAATCATCAACAAAATAAAGAAGCGTAATAAGAAAAATACAATCAAATCAATAATATACAATGGAATTCAACTCAATTCAACAACAGACAACCCTCTATACCTTGCTTTGTAGCAATGTTCCTTCCTGCTTTGTTCAGTTTGAATGGAGAAGGGATTAGTGGTATACAAAATGGGAAAATATAAGAAAATGTGAATTTTCAAGAACATATCTTAATATTACATATAATGAACAGAGTTAATCAATATATATACCTATGATGAAGAAAGGGTATTTACATAAATGAAATATAGTAGCCTCTTCTCAATAACTCAAATCATGTGCCCCTCATCACTTGAGGGATTGAGCCATTACATGCTCATGCTCCCACTACCACCACACTTATTCTCTAAAGTTTATTGACAAATGCATGCCCTTTCCTACTCTAGATAAGAAGGTCGGTGACAATTCCTCTAGCTTCTCCTCAAATGATTATTCCTCTCTCTACCCTTCTCCCTTGAATAGATTCAGAGGTTGTCGAGCCCATTTCACATTTGGTTGCACCGATAAGGGTTCAAATATTAAAGGGTCAAACAAATAACCCATGTGCCACGTACAATTCTCATCAGTGGCCTATGGCAGGGTAGTATCAAACCTACACAGGACCAAATCCTCCTTACGGGCAAGGTAACCCTTAGTGGGGACAAAACTAGATTCCATATGGACAAAATCTTCCACTGTGGGGGAAAAATCCTTACCAACAAGGATGGACTCCGTAGTTTGGGTCTCCTCAAAGGCCCTATATTCCATTTAACACGCAATTGCTTTTCTTGGCTATGTTGGAGTTGCCCAATGTTTCGAGGCTCACAAATGATCCCATTCTTTATTCGCCTTACTAGCCTCCAGTTCCGATGAAAATTCCAAGAAATTGCCCCAAATTCGAGGGAAAATTGAATGAGGATCCATAAGCCCACGTGATGACATATCACCTCTAGTATTCCTCAAATTCGTATGTCGATGATTCTATCCATCCTCAACTCTTTCAAATAAATCTCACAAGTGTTGCCACTAAATGGTACATCGAATTTCCTCGAGGTACCTATGGTGACTTCAACTCTCCCGCTATGGCTTTCCTCACTCATTTCCAATTTCCAGTTCGCTATGAAACTAGCACTCATTTTTTACATCCCTTAAGTAAGACATTATGACCTACATTTCCAATCATATCCATGAAAGGAGACGTTGGTATCACCTCATCAAGTTTGAGATTGCTAATGAGTTGTTGACAGAATGGTTCAAAAAATCATTCGTCAGCAAAATTTTCTAAGGACATAGCCATGGGTAGATGTGTTACTAAAGAGAAAGCTATCGCCTGTGCCCAGTATTTAGACTTGGTCTATTTGCAATTTGGCACATTGTACGAGATGTTACCTGATTCTCCAAGACCATCATCGAAGCTGACAACATCGAAGTCCCCAGATACTCCACCTATTGATGTTGTGATTAGTTTCATGTCCTAGACTCCCACAAGAGGTTCTTCAAAGCAGAAATCGGTCTCGAACATTGGTTCCAATAATCCCTCCAAAAATTCATCTAGTCCTAGTAAAACCTCTGAGGTTCATGTTGTCTAGTTTGCCACAATAGATAAGACCTTTAAAGGTAAAAAGAAGGGCAAAGGTAAGACCAGAGCCGATGCCCCAAAACAGGACCCTCCTAAATCTTCTTCTTATGGTGCTTCTTGAAAGAAGCTGAAATATCCTTACCTCATATGTGAGGAGGATCATTACAATAAGGATTGTCCCAAATGATCTGAAGTTAGTTGCTTGCTGAAAGGGACTTCGACTGTCTTAAAAGAACCCTTTCCATCACAAAAAACCCAATTGGTAGACCAACCTCGGTATTTTTCTTCCTCAAGTTCCCAAGTGTTCATGATGCAAGGTTCATCACCTATCTCGATCGCTACTCGGAGTAACAACTATCAAGCCATGTCTAAGTAGACGACGGATAAAGAAGCCATTGATACTCCTCCTACTTCTACTCTGTCCAGTTATGGTCCACTCCATATCGAGCACCCTAAAAGTGAGTCCGTCATTTGGCCACCTCCCAAAGGTTTTCTCCGGAAGTCATGTTTTAATCTGAATGCTATAGTTGTAAAACATTACAATATTATTAAGGATTTAGCTCAGGCACCTTCGATGATGTTTTCCTTGGAGGTTCTTCAATCTGGTCCAACACAGAGAAAGTCACTATTTTGTGCTATAGTTGTTATCAATCCTTTTGATTTGAGTTTGATTACTTTTGATCTAGAGAATAATGTACCTTTTCTTCCTCATTAGATTGGGTTTTTGATACAGGTCCTTATCAAAGGAAAGACGATCCATTGAATGGTTATTGATCAAGGTGCCTCTACTTGCATCAAATTAGTTTCGTGTTGGAAAGACATTGGCTCTCCTCCTCTTAACCAATCTCCGAACACCTTGGAAGCCTTTGATGGCAGAGGCTTGCGACCATACGGTATCCTCACGAACTTTCTGATTACATTTGAAGGAAGTACTATTGAATTACAGGTAGAAGTTGTAGACGATAATATCGACTACAACCTTCTTCTTGGGCAAAGCTAGACTCACACCATGTTTTGTGTGGTGTCTTCTTTGTTCTGTGTACTTCATTTTCCTCAAGAAGGAAAAATTGTCACTGTTGATCAACTATCTTTCTTTTCTTCTGATTCATCCAACAGTAACATTCCTTACGTGGGAAATACTTAAATTCCTTACGAAAGTGTGGGAGAAGGTATCTTCAAAGACTTTGCTTTAATGGGTACCTTTTCTCTCCCACCTTCGAATGTTCATTCGATCAATATGATCTTGGATTCTATGGATCCTTGGATTATCCCTTCTAGCGATCAAATTTACTCATTTGGTGATGCTATGCCTTTAAGTCCATTGGAGATTAATTATCAAGAAATTGTCCTAGATTCGATGGCCGCTTTAGAAAGTCATATTGACCTCAGTATGAACCTAGACACTTATGTTCCATCTCCTTGGCTTGGTTCTTGGGATTCTTCGGATCCTTTGAACAATACATTCCCTACCAACAAGAGTATCATGGAGGTTGTTATCACTCAGGTTGTCCGTAAGCTCCTGAAGGGATACGACCGAGTTAACCACAAACCAATCTTTGGATTGCAGGTTCTAGCCTACCTGCAATCAGAGAGGGCTCTCTCTTGATGATTTAGCTTTGTTGATAATGATTTTAGGCTAGCTATTGGGTTCGGGGGTTTTGATTTTTTGTTTGGATGGAATTTGGATGGAAGGAAATTGCATTGGAGCAGAGAGGCAAGGGATCAGGTGATAAGTTCAAACCATTGGGCATGGAGTCATGGATTAAGGCTTGCTGTTGCATTTTGTTGGTCACAAGAGGATTATGGAGTGGGATAGCTACACATGAAACAATACCAATTTACTGAAAAGATGGGATGAAAGTCAGAGATGAAAGGCAATTAAGAATATTTCATCAACTAATAGGGGAGAGAGGTGAATGAATGGTTATCTAGGAGCATTTAAGAATTCCTAAACTAACATTCATATATGAAAGAAACAGTGTAAACAAGATCATTTAAGTATGCATGTTCATAACCATTCCAGATGAAAACATGAAGAAATTGCAACAATTGAGCCCAAGGTGCAGCCAAGCAAATCCTAAACTATTCTTCTTTTCTGCAATTTACATGGTGGATTGATGACAAAAACAAACATGGAAAACAAAACAGAGTTAAGGAAACACCATGTATAAGCACAGGAATTCCATATTCACTCCTCGACCAATTAAACACAGCAGACACTTTCAGAATCCATGCATTTCAGCAGTCTTTGATTATAAAAAATATCACATTTACAGTGCGAGTCTCTGCTCAAGCAAAATATCAAAACCAACAAAGATCAAACAACCAACCAACCCCTACTCCATTTTTCAGGGTGGTATATATAAGCAAAATATCTAAAGTTATTTATTACAACCGACCTAAACAGGTCTGTAGGAAGAAAACTTTCTAAACCTAACTTATGCTGGAATTAAATGCAAGTAAATCTGTTTTGGGCTGTGCCAGTGGCAGCTGGATCAAAAAATGAGTTAATGTGTTGTCCTCTGTGGCTTGGTGCAGTGGTTCTGTAATAACTGTGCATTGAGTTTTGGTCCACTGATCTCATGTGAGCTTTAATGTGCAGTCATTTGTGCTGGTGAGCTTTGAATGGTTCCTTAACTGCTCCTTGACTTTCAGGGCTTTCTTTCGATGCTTGATTTGCCTCGCACCCTAAGAAAATATCCTCTGATACACTTCACCGCAACACTGATACTCTTTGACGTGGAGTTTGGCTCCGCATTTGCTCTGATACTCATTAATGCCTGAACCGGGTCTCTCTTTGTCTTCCGCTACGATCCAAACTACAAAATCAAGCCTTTTCGGCCCTTTTCGGTGCAAAATGGGCCGAGGAATCAAAAGATTCCCTAAAGATTCTCCAATATGGCCTATTTCTCGTAGCGATGCGTGATTAGCACTAGGTGCTAATCGCGCATCGAAAGTTGCCTCAGAATTTGAATCCGGGCCTCCTAAGATGCTTTTTTGCGCTTGCGCTCCTTTCTTTGGTGGGTGACGTTAGCATGACGTCAGCAGCAGCTCCTGGTACGATGGATGATGTCAGCGGGTGACGTGGAAGGATGACGTGGCAGGGTGTTGGATGGTGCAACGCCTTATGTATTTTTGCGATGCGATAGTAATAGCTAAAATGCTGCGAATTTGCGATGAATTTGTAGTGAAGCGAGTTTTTAATGATAAATCGTATTTTAAACAAAATACGTGAATAAATAGAGGCATGTGGTGAGGAAGTGTTTGCGAAGCGATATTCTCTCTTGATGTAGTGGCAATGTCGCATCGAAGCAAAGGAAGCCGCATGCATTTCGGGCGCATGACCCTTGCGATCGTCGATCACCGACTAGCGATATCGCATCGGCTAATGGGGGAAGGGCGTATATATGTGGCATATGGTATTTGCGATACGTCGATTGAGAAATTTCATCGGCGGAATGACCATCAGGAAGAAACAACAGCGAGCCATAATACCCTTGCGACCTCCGATTGCGATAATCGCGTCGGAGAGGGTTCACCGGGATCGGAAGAATGTTAAGGCAATCGGCAAGGGTTGTTTGTGATCAGAGGAGGGGAATATATGGTTTTGAAGATTATTTGCAGCCTTGGAAAGGGTACGATAACCTTAAGAGAGAGAATTACATGCTTTGGAAGGAGTCCACTGTATTGGAAGATGGTTTTGAAGGGGGAAGATGAGGGTTCTTGCTATGTTTCAGACAAACTTAGCAATTCCCAAGTGTACTTATGGTTATTTTTCAACCAAAGGGAGCGGATAAATATATAAGGGAGTTATTAACATAGTTAAAAATAGGGGATGAGGAGATAGATAGGGAGCTATATAGTAAGGTTAGCGGTTAATATGACTAGTGATAAGAAAGCGCTAAGTATGTGAATCTTAGGCTTTTCAAAGGAAGCAATGATCCGTAAAGGAAGTATGAATATTTCTTGAGTAAAGCATATCTTTACTAGGGTGAATTGTTATGAAAATGATGAAAAGGAGAGTTATCAAGAAGATCTTGACCTCTCTAGGGGGAGTTAGTAAATGATTTAGGGGAGAGAAGAAGGGGAAGTTAGACATGCCTCGCTTGAAGTCCTTCAAAATGGGAACTTCCTTGCTATACTAATCGAATGGATATAACTTTTGGAAACGCAAAACTGATCATAATCAATGATTCTGCAACCACAAAGCTACCTACCCAGCCTACTTACCTAACATTTTTTCTTCTTTTTGGTTTGGGTGCACTTAGACTTGCAGACCTAGCTTTTAACTTTTCCCTTTTCCTGTCCTCTATCTATATACCCTTATTTCTCCAAGGGCCAGATTTAAACAGTTGG
>APFE031475226.1:9792-30152 GCA_000404065.3 Pinus taeda
CTTAAAAAAAAAAAAAAAAAAAAGGAAAAAATAAAAGAAAAAAGAGAAGACAAGCTGATCTCTGGAAAGTGTTGTAGGTTGCAGGAACACAGTGCAAAAAGGAGGCCTCTCAACTCAAGTACAAGGGTCCCTATCAAGCTACCAGGCAGCCTCACATACACTCCCTCCATGAACACTCATTTTTCCAAGGTTTGGACACAATCTGGTCATGGTTCAGCCTTCTACAGGAAGCTACAGGACTTTCTACAGGAAGTTTTGTATTTCTACAGGAAACATCCTGTAGAGCTTTTGGGCGGGCCAGAATCGATTATAAAGAAGGATTTTGAGCTTGAAGCCCGTTGAGGAGGAATGCAACCCCTCCTTTCTTCCATCCTCCACTCGTTTCACCTCCTTTCACCACCATTTCTCTCATCTTGTCGAATATACCTGCACATGCATACCAAAACCCTGTTTTTCAGATAAAAATTTGTTTTTTTTCAAATAAAAAATAAGGCATTTTGAGGCTCGCACACCTGTCAAAGCGACCTCAAGACTCTTCACCTATGAACGTGACTCCATTTATTTCAGCATGAACCCCAGAAGGAGAAACCGCTACAGGATGTCCTACAGGAATCCCGTAGCAGCCGATCCAGCCGGAGCACATACCATGAAGACACCAGCAGCTCGCAGAACCGGTGCATGCAGCATTCCCCACCAGGGAAATGGGTCTCAAAGTCTCATAGCCAGCAGCAGCCAATGAAGAGGAGCTCCAGCACCTGTGCACAACACAGCAGCACGCAGATCCACCATCCCTCGTCCCGAAACCTGAAGAAACCACGTCCACGGCCGCACAGGTAAGTGCCTAACCTTATTTTGTCAAATTATATAAGCTATACTCTGAATATGCATGACTGTGAGAATGGACGGATTGAATAAGGCTGGTTGCCATTCAACTGGCCACCACAGCCAGTCAGGCGGCCTCGTAGGATCCGAATGGGCTTGGTTATGTCGAAAACTCGGGTAATTGACACGTGGGAAGTGTCCAGTCGGGGAGAAGCGGCGGTATGACAGGAATGGCAGTGGTGAATGCAGAGGGAAGAATTCGGCGGTCAGGGGCACGCTGGGGAATGATAGCCATGACATCCGCCAACAGATCAGCAGGGACAGCTCACCCCCGCGCCATGAATTCTACAGCATTTCAAAATCAGCCGGTTGAATACTTATGATGCACTGCAGTCATTTATGCTCACAACCGTTTTGCAGCTGAGTACGCATCCTCCTCCTATGCAAGTTATTAGCCCGAATTCTCGGCTCGTTCAAATGTCCTGCTACTGCTCAGACTAGTCCTTCGCCACCGTAACCTCCTCCAGAAGCCGGGAACGATTTCTACCGGAAGCTGCACTACAGGAAACTCAACATACGAAGCAACGTGGACTGTTCACGTCGAGGGTGGCAATTTTCAGTGAGGTAGGCAGAACTTAACTTTCCCATGCAAATAATTCCAAAGGTGGTGAATTTGACGTATTGAGGGGGGTAGGGAAATTTGAATGCAAGTCTGTCTGTGAAGTCAAAAGTTTTTTTTTTATCATTGCCCGAAATCATCTTTGTGGTCTGCATGCAAGATTTCCTCCGTGATTGAATGAAAATTCCTCCTGTAGAAATTGAGACAATGTCAAGGCACCGGCAAAAATTGTAAATTTTATATGACTATGTGTATAATGGAGACGTAGCTCTGCGCTCCGTGTGTAAAAAATGCCGAAGTCCTCCTTCTGTATACGAGCAGGCAATTTCAGCAAAGGGTAATTGACACAAAGATATCTTTTTTTTACACTCTGAGAAGGAAATACACCCAGAACTCCCTGTCCGCTTGAAAGCGCGAACAAACACAGAGTTTTTACCATGCCGGAGGGTTCATTAGAAAAGAACCTTCGAACTCCAAGAAATTACGGGAAACCCCTGAGGTGGTGGACTTGTTTTCCCATGCACACTGGATGTCATTCTGTGACAAGCTTCAAGGTCACGATGACGAAATTGCAGAAGAATTCCTCAGGTCCCTGAAGACGAAGTCAAAGACATTGGCCATTGTCAACTTCAGAGGATTGACCCTCAGACTCACCCCACAGCTCATCAGTAGAGTAACTGATCTACCAATGGGGGTACCCTGGGATAAGGAGGAGAGGAAGTTGGGTCAGAAAGCTAAAAAAGAGTTCTTCTTGCCAGAGGAGCAATTGTTAGAAGACAAGAATGGAGTTCGAATAACTAGCCTACAACCGTTCTGGAGTGAAGTCAGCCTCCAAATTATGAAGTATATTACGTGTGAGGGGCGATTTAGCATCGTGTATGGCTATCATTTCCGGTTGCTCACAGAACTCAGGCACCACATGGACCTACCATCAGAGGAAAGATTGAGCATTCCTTACTTCCTCCTGCAATCCATGACTGAGTGTGCCACCAAACTGAGAGAGGGGACACAGGACCAGCTAGCCCATCATGGGCTTATTAAGCTCCTCGTGGAAGATGCACTCCACACTTTCACTGTTCCTCTCTCCTGGGAAATTTTTCGGAATATGTCAAAGGATGATGACATCCGAGTCTTGGCCGAGGAGCTCATTTCCTCCAGCAGCAAGCAGAAGGAGCATACTCAGGCAGAGAAGAAGGTTAAAGAACAAGAAACCCTGGGCAAAACACCGAAGAAAGAACAGAAAGGAACGCAAGAAAATGGGCAAGCTGCCAAAACAGGGGATGATAAAATTGCACCAACACCCAGGGAGAAAAGACTACAGAGCAGGGCAGAGCGGACTGAGAAATTCCAAGTCAGTAAGGCCACCCCTAAGGCAACCTCAGCCAAGTTAAAGGAAAAAGTCCCCTCAGCCAAGCAGGCTAAAACATTTCCCTTAGCTTCTACAAGAAAACAGCAGACTATTTCTACAGGAAGTTTAAAAATGGCTTCTACAGGAAGCCATAAAGCAACTGCTACAGGACTTTCTAAAGGAAGTCCGAAAGAAGGACAGCAGAAAGAGAAGTCGGCTGAAATTCTAGCTAGGGAGGCAGCAGCTGTGCTGGCCACCCTAAGTACCTCTCCCAAGCCAAAAGAGAAACGAAAGAGGGAGACTCCTCTGTATTTTAAAGCGAGAAGGAGTGTAAGGATTAAGACTGGTAGACCCCAGCCTCCATCAAAAGAGCCAATCACAATTGTGGATACCCCTACCACACCAAAGGATAGATCCCCCTCCAAGGCATCCATTACTTATGAGCGGGGGAGCCCGAAAACATCCTCACGGAGGGAAAGAATGGAGAAATTGAGCTCAGAAGCCTCTCTACAGGATGCTGAGGCTATTCTACAGGAAACTTTGGCTAGGGTGAAAGAAACTGAGCAGATGGAGGAAAGAGAAGCCAAGTCACCACAGGAGGAGGAGAAGACCGATGTCATCATGGAACCAAGCCCCCAGCCCATCCTGGGCTCTTATTATAACTTTTTGGAGGCCGACAAAATTATTCCTCAAAAGTTCACAGTGCCACTGTTTCTAGCACTAGAGGAAGAAAGAGTACAAACCCACACTTGGATGAGGATCTCTAAATCCAAGGGGGTAGCAGTTATAGGGCCTCTAGAGGAAAGGCTCAAGGAAACACAAAGGGAGTTGGCAAGAGTAAGGCATGTGGAAAGCTCCCAACAAGCCAAGTTAAGAGAAGAGAATGAGCTGCATAGACAACAGCTCCAGCTGCAGGGACAGAGAAAAGGAGAGGACACAGCAGCCAAGGACCCCTTAGCAGAACCTCAAGAAAAAGAAGGGATGCAAGCTGATCTCGAGGAACTTAACCGAAAACTACATGAAAGGGAATTTCAAGCAGGTATAGAGATACAATCCCTAAAACAGCAGATGCAAGAAAAGGAGGCACAACTAGCCTGCATGGCCAGTTGGGCAATGAAAGCTCTGTAATGTAGGCAGCCAGCCAAATCCTATGGCCTGTACCTAAGGGATCAGTGGCTGCAGTTCCAAATCAACACATTGGCACAGAGGGGTATCTCCCACATCCAAAACCCCCTGCAATTCATGGATTTATGTAACACCAGTTCATCGGAAGATAAGGCTAAGCTTTCAGAGTTTTACCTCCATAATTTGGCCCTTCCAAACATCACCTCGTGGGACCCCAACACAGCAGTAGGGGACATGCAGCTGATGGTAATGACCTCATGGTTAAACCACGAAGAAAAGAGAGCAGCTGAGGTCAGGAATGTCATGGACCGGGAGCTACATGAACCACTGCTGATTAGAGCAGAGCCAGGGGACCCCACAGCATTGGTATCTGCTCACCAGCACTTAGCAACCAACTCCCAGGCTTTATTAGAGTACATGGATCGCCAGGCCCAAGTCATAGCACACTTCGAGGATATGGAGTGATTATTAGGGGACAATTGTGTTCATGCTTACACCCGTAGGTGGAACACATTGTCCCACAGCCTCAAAATCCAAGAATATCACACTCCAACTCGGATGACGGAGGCCTTGGCACGAGTTCCTCTCTACAAGAAGTCTATGCAGAACCTCTAGGCCAATTGGATAGGCCTCAAGCTAAGTCCACCCTTGCTTTTGGGATTGTTAGAAGGAGGCACAAAAGAGGAAGAGCATAAGCAATGGGAAGAGGTGGAAAGGCGGGCTGGATTCCATGACAGTGCGGAGGACACTACTTCAGAAGCCTGGGATGTGAGGGTGGCGATTAAAGCAATGAAAGACGAGGAGCTGGACTAGTTGCTCAGAGGATGAGCAACCCTTTTAGCAGGGGGGTGATGATGAGCCCCAAAATTGGTAACTCGTTGGGCTCATTTGGCCTAATTATCCTTGTTCATTCCTTGTTCAATCCTTCATTTTCCATAGCTTATTCATTATTTTCAGTATGTTTATGTCATTTGTACGAATAAGGGTAGTCACTCTTCCTAGGTGGCTAACACGTACTTATTTCAGGTTTTTTGACACATGTTGGAGCAAAACCGAGCAATCATGGGCTAAAAGACAGCCAAGCCTGAGGTGAGGATTCACAGGGGGGTTGTCTATGGCATTAAATAACCCTTCCTCGGGATCTTCACCCCAACTCTGAGCTCCAAAGACCACCAAAACTGGATCTAGAAGGTAGCCAAGCAGATTTTAGAAGGGACTGTCTAATTCACAGTTTGGCAGCCAAGTTCCACAGATTGAGGAGGCCAGCTAGGGCCCTCGTGATGTATAAATGTTGAGGCCTCAGCCTTCGTAAGGGACTTTTGAAACCATTGCATATTTTGCACCACAATGTTGCTAGCTTTACTTTGTTCTCTTGTAGCCATTTTTGGCATCACTCTTATGACTATTTTTTGATAATGAGAAGTAGTTCGATTTTATATCAACTCTGAGTTTTCCATAGGAGCCATAGCTCTTAGGGTTGGGCCCAACCTGAGAGCCTAGGGTTTCCTTTCTGTACTGTTACTTTTCCTTTATGCATCACTATTTCCCTTTATGCCTTTGAACGTATTTCTATTAGGAAGATTTAGTTATGTTGCTTAGATAGATCACTGTTTATAAATAGAATTGCTTCAGGTGTTTTGGTAAGATAATAACAGAAAAAGCTCCACAAAAAAGGTACAACCACACTCTCGGTTTCACCTCATCCTTATTGGATCAGGGGCTGGAATTGAAGAAACAGTGCTACCCCAACACTAGTTTGCTTGACCATGCAATCCTTAGTGTACTGTTTTTCCTTTGCAGAAATTAGTTATGGGTTTAGAGCTCTGAAATGTTTCTTTTCATAGTTGATGTACATGGTTTTCTTTCCAATAAAGCTATTTTTCATTCATGCTTTTGATAGGTAGACTAGATTAGCTAGGACTTTGATCATTTGCAAGGCTTTGTTGATTCGGTTGAACGTACACCGTTCAGGGCATCTCCACCTCTCTTTCATCCACCTAAAACATCATCTGAGCCACTTTTTCCATCTCCTAGCTGGATTCCTAGTCTCCCCTCTGTCGTTTTTTCCACGTAACCCTACCTTCTTGCTCAATCATTGCCTTAGCCTTGTCAAGCCAAGTCAACCTTCTACACCTTCTCACCACTCCATCCACTAGCCCCTAGGCCACTTTAGACCCCTATCCTACCTCCATATCCATTCATGCATCTTCCCTCACTCACCCATCCTCTAAAAACTAATTTTTAAACATCCTGTAGAAATTTCTGAACATCCTGTAGAAATTCCTGAACATCCTGTAGAAACCCTGCAGACTTCCTATAGAAGCTCACAAATGAGGTTTCTTGATAGACAAACTTTGTGAAACTCTCTAGAAGGGTGTTAGGGACTCCTTAGACCCTCTCTGAACCTTCCCAACCTTTTCCAAGCATTTCTCCTCCTTGATCCACCCCTGCACAGTAAAGCACAGTGAAAGAATATGCATGATGAAATTGACAACTTAATCAAAAATACAGAAAGATGTTTTCTTAGGACAAAGGTAGTCTAAACACATGTATTTTACCTTCATAGAAGTAATGGCATCTCTTTCAGTAGTTTGCATTCTCATCTTTGCATCAGTAGGACTGGCTGGTAGAATTAGGGTTTGCTAGGGTTTGCTCTTTCCTTTAGTTTTTCAATCTCTTTTCGCAAGTAGATTAGCTTCCTTTGAGTTATCTTTCATCCATCAATTAAAAATCTTCTTCTAAGAGCTCATAAAATTTGGCTTAAGCCCCTAGCGGACTTGTGCCAGCTGACCAAGTGACAACTGCGGCAAGAGCTAGTACTTGTGCATACAGCACCGTCGCTTCCAAGTTTGTTACAAACGACCGGGTTGATAAAAGTAAAGAAGGGAGTCCCAGGAGTTGCAGCATTATTTCTGCAATACTGGAGCCCACCACTTACTATAGACTATTGTTAATGAATATCAAATTTTTAGATGTGTTAATTCATGTTCTTATATTGTTGCTGCTATTGATTTAGTTGTTTGATGCATTTCATGCTAACCTATTCATTTGTGAAGAATATATATATATATGGTGATAAAGTGTTGGAAGAGGTTCAGGGGGAGCATTGTCTATACTTCTAATGGCTCATTTTTGGCATTATGGGACACTCCTTATTGCATGATGTTTACCATGATGTGTTCATATTAGTGCTACTGGTCTATCTTCATGCATTACTCACTATTCATGTTGATTGAAGCTCATTCTATTGTTTATCATCTCTATGCCTCATCTTATGTTATTGCTCAATCCTTATTGATGCCCCAAATGGTATTCATGTATATATTTATTTCTATGGACAATATCTATGGAAGAAATGTATTAATCTCATGTATGTATCTTGAAGAAAGGGTCATGAAAAACCCATGTTGTAAACATTGTAAAATTCATTCATGTATGGGTTACTCGGATCAAGTCATGTCATGTATGTTACCCTATTATTTGGATGATTGATGTAAACTTGGGTCCATAGAGTCACCATTTATAAGAGAGGTCATATGTACTTATGGCTAGTCATTTATTTTCTTTATAAAGCCTTGTACTTATCTCACATATCACTAGACACCCGACATATGCTCAAAGGGAGGATGGTTAGTATGAAAAGTTATTATCACATCTTGCAGTTGTGCCTCTTGATTCATATCATCAAATCTGACTTATAGTATTAAGCATGACAAGGGGAGTACTTCATTCAGCTTGGTTCCACCCTTTTCCCTTAATTTCAAAGGGGGAGAGAATACTTGGTGTTTGTAGAAGGTTACCATCAAGTCCAAAGCGGCATATCATTGGAATTATGACTAATATGTTGTCCTTGATGGAAACTTGCATGTCCAATATGTCCTTAATTTCAACTTGGTTATAATATTATGATTATAGAATTGTTGAAGATGACATGAATATTGGTACAGGTATTGCAAAAATGAGGAAGTATATTGGCAACCTTATCGTGGGTTTGATTTGAGAAAAGATGAAAATATGAAGTTGAAAAAGTATATGTGACCTTTGTGAAGAAAAGCTACATACATACACATGTTCAATGAAAAAGAGTCGTGTATGTGATCCTAACCATCAAAAATAGAAAACCATGAGATTTTCCCATGGTAATCTCCCATAATATTGTGTCGACAATGACTATTTTATATTGTCAACAATTACCAACAGCATTACGAAAGGATTTGCATACGGTATTGGCAAGGAAAATGGCTATAAAAAGAGAAGGATACCAAGAAGTTGTATGTAAATTTTATGGAGTATTCATGTGTGATATGATCTGGAATAGGTGTGCACCAAGGAGCAAGGAGAGGGCTCATATTTGAAAGATTTGATAGTGTATGGGAAACTAATTGCTATGCTTGATTGATTTACTTATGTTTAAGTAGTTATCAATGTGAGATATGTGGTTATAATGGAGCTATGTGTTTGCAGATATTTGTCATTTTGACAGTGAAATATGAAAAATGTGTGTTTTACATGGGTTTTGTTTGATTCAGTGATTTAAGATATGTATGAAGGTTGTACTCTTGAATGTTGCGTACATACGTGAATCTTCTTCAGAATAGTTAAGTATACTGCCTAAGTAAATGTGGTTTGATTAATGTTATTACCTGTTAATAAGTTTGGTCCTATTTGTTATTGGTTAATGGCTAACAAAGCTTGATAATGTTTCAATGATATATGGTTTGCTGTCAGCGACTAGTGAAAAATATGTTTGAGATATGTACTCAAGTTTTATTTGTAGGAAGTGTTCATTTACACGAATATATTTAATTGTAGTCACGTATATGTTTTGAGTTGATTATGATTTGGAGTTTTTTTTGTTTATGATAATAGATTGGTTTCATATTATTTGTATTTGTTCTTCAAGGATGTCTTTATTATGACTATGACAATTGTTGATTAGAATTTGGTTCTTGATCTAGTTGATCTATGATTGGTTTTTGGTATTCACAGAATTGACTTAGTATTGGTAGTATTGATATGTTGTTTTGATATGGTTTAGTTGGTATTGGTTTTCAATGACTCAGGGATTGGTGCATTGGTATTTAGTATAAGTTTTGGTATTCAATTATTTGAGATCTATAAGTAGGTTTTATGCATAACAAACACATATATATGTGGGTCCCTTTCAGAATAGTCACGTATATATTCTAAGTGATTAGTTGATTATTGGTGTTGGTTTGATTAATGATTGGTTGATTAGTATCTTGGTTGCATAGATATTATTGCATTCAATATTCAATGTTTGCTTTTTGTAATTAGTATTGAGCATAATGTTGGTAATTAGTATTGAGCATAGTGTTGGGTGTGGGTCTAGTTTGAAAATATAATGAAAGGTAGATTACATGTTGTTTGATGGCTGATTGGTAGGTGGATCCAATGTGAAATATTATGAAACGTGGACCATATATTTGTTGAGGGTCGCAACCCTCAGAGAGGAAGTAGGAGCTTTCTTCCAGGAGGAGCTAAAGAAAGATTAGAGGTTGTAGCCTCCTACAGGTAGAAAATTGCATGCTAGAAAGATTTTGTGCCAGTACAAGATCAAGATGTAATGAGACTTTTCTTTATATAATAATAAATAAGACAAAGACAAAAATAGTAGTGGTTTTCTCCCACATTAGGATTCCACCTAAAATCTTGGTGTCCTTATGTGTTGATGTGTTTCTTATCTGTTATGGCCAATATGATTTTTACTACTCTTTGATTTCCATATAATTAATAAGTAATAAAACAATGATGTAATGGTTAAGATAAATCGCTGACGAAAATTGTGAAGAAATGGTAATCTTCATTTACATGTTTTTCATTCACTAAAAAAGTGTACACACGCGAGTTTTCTGAATAACAATAGTGTATACTTCACTAAATTTGAAATTGAAAATTAAGTAAGAAAAATTACTGATTCACACCCCCGCTCTTAGTATTTTTATAACAACCATAATATCTAATATATTAGTTTCAATTAACAATATAGCTATAAGTGAAATATGGTTGACACCTTCATAATCCTTCAGCTAACATTCAATCCAACAACCAAATAGCTTGTTGAATCATGTGTTTCTTACGTAGACCAACTATAAGGACATAATATGCACTTCCATCAGAAGCATAACCTTATCCCAACATTTGACACAAGAGAATCAATGTGTCCTACACTTTTCCTATTTTGCACCGCCCATGTAACAATGTGGTATAAGTGATAACATTGGGGGGAAACCCTTGTGTGAAATATTAAATGAAGAAAAATTAGGAACACACCCTTTTTTAGACATTTTCCTCAAAACTTGAAACTCAGGCATCTTCAATCTTTCTTGAATTTCATAGACCTTCAATCAACATAGTGAAGATAGAAACATCTACAACATATCCCACAGTAAACATTTCATATAGAGGAATAGCTTTTGGAACATTGCCTTCCTTCCATAAACTACCAAAGTAGTGCAATTAACAACATTAGGAATATAGTTTCTATATTGAATTTGATTAAAATGTTTGATGGCCTCCTAAAGCTTTTTCTCCTTCTAAACACCATCGATCAATGTTGAATGGATAACCTCATTTGGCATGCACTAAGAATCCACCATATGATCCAGAACCTTAACAAAAAGAAAAAAAAAAAATGAAAAAAGTTGCACTCATCATCAGGGGAATTTTGAGGTCTAAAATGGGCCTCCTAAGGAAATTATAAATAATAGTGGAAATAATAAAATGAGATTAAATTACATCATCAATTTTAGAGGGAAGAAAGAAAAACTACTTTTTCAACTTATCTCCCTATGGATTTACTCAAATTTCAAGTAGGAACACTCGTTGGATGAAAATTTTGATTCCTCATCCAAGGAGTACCCATGTTGCATGCTCTTGATGGACCTTTCTACATGAAAAATGAGAAATACATGAAAAACGTGATTGAAATCATGTTTTTTCATGTATTTCTCATTTTTCATGTAGCAAGGTCCATCAAAAGTATGCAACATGGGTACCCATTGGATGAATAATTAAATTTTTCATCCAATGAGCACTCTTGCTTCAAATTTGAGTAAAACATTATGGATATAAGTTGAAAATACGAGTTCAAAAAATAGTTTTATTATTTTATTATTATTTACTCCAAAAATGGTGAATCATCCCCCATGGTTGACCTCATCATCTTGAATCCTATTCATTCTTATAAAGTTTATTTTGGTTGTACATTTTTCTTAGGAGGCCCATTTTAGACCTAAAAATTCCCCTAATGAACTACATGTTGAGAGTCGGGTTAGCCTTGTAACCACCTTTGATTATTAAGGGGGTGTGTTATAGTGCATGCATGTTACAAGTCAAAAGTTGCATCCACACATATTATCACCTCATCTAGATAAGTCTTACACTCATTGTCAAAGTTTAAAGTAGTTCATTTCAAATTAATATTAGTTGTTAAATTCACTCAGAAATGAATAAGCAATAAATAAGATAAATCATGACATTGCATTCTATTCACAAAGATATACATATAAATACAATGTATAATAACCCTTGGTTTCATATTTCAAGTGGCCTCTTGGACTCCAATGACCCTTCATATTCCACACCATAACCTTAGTGGATTAGGTGTCCAACATTCCCCACCTTAATACAAAGAGGTATATATCAAATTTCAATCCATGAAGAGAATGGTAATACAAAAATGTTAAAAATGCATGGAAAATCTTTGCTAAATGTGATCTATGCAATAATGGTATAAGTTTGGAGAACTCAAGGTCTCAACCAGTGGTGGATTATGGCTAACCACCAACACTGGAAAACTTAGTGCAGTTCCTCGAATAGTTCCCCCATATCATATTCAAGGTGAGAAGATAAAAAAAACTCAACTGTAATACTTTTCAATACTCAAGAACACATTTTGCGATATGAGAGAAATATCTTCTTTGTTGTTGAATCCCATTGCTAAGAAGAAATCCATCCAAAGAAAATAGTTTTTCTTATAAGAGGCTTGTTTTTGAAGCAACTATTTGAATGACGAGTGTTTTTATGACAATGCTCACATGATCGAATATCAAAACAATGATTTTTCAGATGGTGAACTTCATTACAGTTTTGGAATTTGAAAATATCGGGTTGTGGATAAGGAGCAGGTGAAGATGAGTTGTCCTAAAGAAATCCAACACTTTGAAATTTGATGGGCTTTGAGTAGTCTAGAATATGAAAGGTCACACCCTTCTAATATCCAATAAAAGCTCTATGCTTATTGTTGACAAGTTCTTCCCAAGGTCTGAGGATGGGCTTGGGAAGTGCAAGTTGAATTTTTGCATCTACACGCAAATCTGCTCTCTCACTGGGCATTGAATCAACCTCAACCTCTCTGATTTTATTAGTTTCTAGTTACTAATGCGAGTTTGTCTCAAACTCAAATGGAGGATTTCTCTAAACAAATACTAGTTCATAATGGTGTCTCCGTTGTTTTATCTCATCTTGTTGTATATGTGATTTGAGTTGCAAAAAATCAATCTTGTCATGTGCATTTTGTAGATAGGTCTGAATGTCATATAGAGTATCTTTGATGACTTTGATTGTGATTTCAGTAGTAGACATGATCTGAGTTCTCAAAAACTCTAATAAATTATCAATTTGTTCTATTTAAAAACTTAAAAAAAAAATCTTGCAAATTCCACCTTTCAATAATCAGTGAATCACAAAATAATGAGAATATGAATATTGACATGAAGTCTCAACACATCATGAAGGGGAGAAAAATCTAGGCATCCAATAAAGTAATATAGTAAGTGATTTCTGGTGTTATTCTTCACTGTGAATAGACTTGTTGGTCACAACACACAATATTTAATTGTTATATTCCAACTCACCATTAACACATATACAAGGAATTCACAATATATGAAGATGGCATTGCAGAATATAAGGTAATCACAATATGTGGAATTATATGATATATATCACATAAACAAAATTTGTAAGAATTAACTCAACAAAAATCTCAAATACCCAACATCAACCATAGATTCGAATATATAGCCAACATCAAACAACACATGTGACTCACAATAGTTTTAACCAACACAAATACCATGAACTATGCATGGTGACTACGCATAAAGATAGTTGGAGATTAAATTTAATGATTCAACACATCAACACTAGCTTGGTAAGGTTATCTCAAACTAATGCATATACTAATTCCTCTATTATATAAAAATGACAAATTTATTATATAAATATTGCAGTAATGATTTCCTTTTGACGTGGAGCCATCGTATCAAGAAAGACCATCTCTCAATGAAACATCTTTCTCATCAATGTTTACAACATATGTAAATGGAATAACCCTTAACAATAGTTCAATGACCTATACAACACAAAAGCATAAATTATTCATTGATGCATACATACCATAGATTAAACTATTCAACAACGCATCGAAAATAAATCAACACACTGAGACTTTCCATTAATACATATACAAGGAATTCACAATATATGAAGATGGAACCAGAGAATATAAGGCAATCGCAATATGTGGGATTATATGATATATATTGTTAGAAAATTATATATTACGGAGCAATGGAACACATAAAATATTGCAGAAATATAAACACAGAAAACGCACAAAACAAGAGAGACACAGATATACTGGTTCACTCAGTTTGGGCTACGTCCACCCGAACAGCCGTCCTTCCTTTCTTATCCAGCAAATGAAGAGACACCATCCTACAGCAAAGTCCGCTTGAATATCTCTGTTTTCTCTCACAGTCTCACCTCTGGTTTTCCGTCACACACACAGAATACACTTCTATCACCGCCTCAAAAATTACAATGCCTTCATACCAAAGAGAGGGTTGCTTCTAGGGCAAAAACCCTAAACTAACATAATTCTACATAGATCATCCACCATTGAACGGCTCAGATTGACTAGAAATTACTATACTTTTACAAGGCAAATTTACATCTGTTTTTAGCTTCGGGGGACCGCTGGCTCCCGGACCCCCCAGCCGGGGGGGGTCGGCCCCTCCGGACCCCCACGGGGGGGACAAGTCCCCCCCGCGCCCCCCCGCGTGGAGGGGTGTACAAAACTTCCTGGGGTATACATCCGACTGAAACTAAGACCTCTGAACAATCATGCTCCACACACAACATATATCACATAAACGAACTGTGTAAGAATTCACACAACGAAAAGATCAAATAACCAGCATCAACCAAAGATTCGAATATATAGCCAGCATCAAAGAACACATGTGACTCACAAGAGTTTTAACCAACACACATACCAAGAACTATGCATGGGGACTATGCATAAAGATAGAGTGAGATTACATATAATGATTCAACACATCAACGTTGGATTGGTAAGGTTTTCTCGAACTAATGCATGAACCAAAGATTCGAATATGTAGCCAGCATCAAACAACACATGTGACTTACAAGAGTTTTAACCAACACACATACCATGAACTATGCATGGGGACTATGCATAAATATAGAGTGAGATTCCATATAATGATTCAACACATCAACGTTGGATTGGTAAGGTTTTCTTGAACTAATGCATATACTAATGGCTCTATTATATAAAAAATGACATATTTATTATATAAATATTACAACAATGATTTCCTTTTGACGTGGAGCCATCATATCTGGAAAGAGCATCTCTCAATGAAACATCCCTCTCATCAATGGTTCAAAACATACGTAAATAGAACAACCCTTAACAATAGTTCAACGACCAATACAATACAAAGGCATAAATTATTCATTGATGCATACATACCAAAGATTAAACTATTCAACAAGGCACCGAAAATAAACAAACACACCTAAGACTTTCCATTAAATCATATGGAAGAAATTCACAATATATGAAGATGAAACCATAGAATATAAGGCAATCACAATATATGTGGAATTATATGATAAATGTCACATAAACAAACTGTGTAAGTATTCACTTAACAAAAATCTCAAATAATCAACATCAACCAAAAATTCAAATATATATCTAGCATCAAACAACACATGAGACTCACAAGAGTTTTAAGAAACACACATACCATGAACTATGCACGGGACTATGCATAAAGACAGTTGGAGATTACATATGACAGTTCAACACATCAACACTGGCTTGGTAAGGTTGTCTCAAACTAATGCATATACCAATGTCTCTATTATATAAAAAATAACATATTTATTATATAAATTTTGCAGGAATGATTTCCTTTAGACGTGGAGCCATCGTATATGGAAAGACCATATCTCAATGAAACATCCCTCTCATCAATGCTTCACAACATATGTAAATGGAACAACCCTTAACAATAGTTCAACGACCAATGCAACACAAATGCATAAATTATTCATTTATGCATACATACCAGATATTAAACCATTCAACAACACGTCAAAAATAAACCAACACACCGAGAATTATGCTTCATTTTACTGCACAGATAGTTAATGCATTCAAGCACTGCACCACACCAGCGTTGTATGCATTCAACATAGGGTTCCAATCAACGAAGGAGACTTAATGTTGCATTTAATGATGTCTATAAATCTCATTTAAAGATCATATATTAAGCAATTCAATGCACATATATGATCCCAATCAAGGGTTAAAATTGACACCCATATGCACGTTTTGACCTTTAGCATCAAATACAGGAATTTTCAGAATCACACGTATACTGCATGTAAAATAAGTTTTAATTAATATATCTATATATTATATATTATATATATATATATATAATATATATTAATATATATATATATATATTATATAATTAAAATTGTAATTTATATTATATATATATATTATACTATATTATATTATATATTATTAATAATTTGTATTTGTTTAAATTTTATATTAAATTGACAGTATAGGTACCCACTATCAGCTTACTTGAGTTGGACTAGACGTGTTGTATCATTCTATGCTTCCAGCACTTATGTGAATTTGTAATTATCAATGTGACGGGACTAAGAGTCCAGAGTCCATATCCATCTTGTCTGGCCAGCATATCTAGATTTGTTTAAATTTTATATTAAATTGACAGTATAGGTACCCACTATTAGCTTACCTGAGTTGGCCTAGACGTGTTGTATCATTCTATGCTTCCAGCACTTATGTGAATTTATGTAATTATCAATGCAATGAGACTAAGAGTCTAGAGTCCATATCCATCTTGTCTGGCCAACATATCTATATTTCAATATCATTAAGGCACACAATTAAAAAGGGGAGCTCATCAACGCATTAATTGACACAACATTGTCAACATTGGCAATTTAGCATTGGTTTGGTAAGGCAATTATTATGAAGTTCTAATATTTATGAGAATTATTGTTGCGTTAACTTTTTTTCCAATCTGATGATGATCTGACTTCCATTTCCTACAAATTTCGTCCCAATTTTATCATAATCTCAATTCTCAAATGGTATGTGGGGAAATTTGGAAATTGGAATATTATGCAGTGAATGCCCAATGCCCATCACAGTGCTGGAGCCTGGAGCTTTCTCATTTTCGTAGAGATACAGCCTGTAAAAGAAAAAAAATGTCGAGTTGCAAATCCACAACTACTCAAGATAAGCTCTTCTCTTGTACTTTCTTGCTGCTATTTTTTTAGTTCTGCTATGTTATGACAGTGCTTTGTTTCAATTTCAGTGATATTATGTTTAGTTTTGCATTATCTTATTAATATGCTATAACAGAGCGATGCAAATTTTTTTCCCACAAGTAAAGTTTCAAGTTCTTTATATACATAAATTCCATAGGTCAAGAAGATCGACTACAAACGCCAAAGTGGTTTTGAAAATAGAGTGACATGGATTTGTCAACCTTCTCTAGTTCTCATGTCATCGAATCCACTCAATTAAAAACACCAGAAATTTCTGACCTGTTGAAAAATGAAGTAGCTTGTCATAATAAAACCAACATTTGTATTACACCCCAACTATAAGTCAAGATTTTGGTAGGTTTTTATGTTTGAGTCACACCTAATCACCAACTTTAGATCAAGTTATCGATTGTTTGTTTCATGCAAGTGTAGTTGACCTAGTTGCACACAAAATACAGGGACCAAAGATGTCACATAAATAGGGCTTTTGTGTTCTAATTGACAAAATGGATGGTCGACTCTCTTTGCCAGTGATCCACGACAATCAGAGAACATACATAGATTATAGGTCATTTTACTTTTGTGAAAAACCATGATAATGTCTTAGCCTTCTTTCGACCCTTCAAGTGTTTGTGTCATAGCCTCAATCTATTATTCCATACAAACATCTTCTTCCGTACCCTCGTTGTCACGATTTCAAGTTAGTCTTCGATTTTTTACAGTTTATTCACAGACAAAGACTCCAAAACCTCTCTCGGCATATGTCTAATAAGTCTATATAGCCCCACATGCTCAATGTCATCCTTGACAACACAGCCACCCATAAATGAATTAATTTGATCATCACTCAGTTTACTTCGCTAGCCATTCATATATTTCTCAATCCTCTTTATGTAGTCAAATGGATATCTATGGAATAGTCAAACATATAAACCTATGTAGAGATCAGATATATATGGAATAATAAAAGTTTATAGATGGAATTGGATGCATGAATCTGTGACAACCTGGAGGGCGTTACAATTAATTATCGAACACAAAGCATCATGTACGTGCCTCTGGATCCTGGACTGAATAAGATTTACAGCTAGTTGCAATTACAATTTCCATGGCTGCTAGTGCCCAATTTCAATTTAAATGGAAAACAATGAAATAATTATGGATCAGCATGACTTCTAAGATTTACATGGCTATGTTAACAAAGATCTCTCTTTTGACCATCTCAAGATTCTCATGACTCTAGGGATCATCTATGAATGTTCCATTTTAAATAGTTAATTATGATACCAGTTGCCAAACATAGACTTCCTCTATTTGAAGGAAGAAAACATTCCAATGATTTGTCAATTCAATAATAAATGAATATCCATAAAAATGCTTTCCCATTCAAGGACGTTTCTACATTTGGATCCTGCAAGTTACTATATATCGGCAAAACAGTTCCAACTAGAAAGACAAAATTTACTATTGTGGATTAACGCCAGCATATTCGAGGTTGTGGTTAACTCTCAAATTTGTATGTGAATGTTGTTCATGGTAGTTCATTCCTCTAATTTCCAAGTTTTCAAACTTCTCAATTGCTTTTTAATTTTCTGAATAAGAGTTTTTTTCTTTTAACTATTTTTAAAGGGTAAGAAGTGGATTAATTTGATAATTTTTTTATTATAATAAGTCAATAGTTTAAAGGGCAAGAAGTGGATTAATTTGATAATTTTTTTATTATAATAAGTCAATAGTTTAAAGTTAGGAATATATTTAATAAGATTGGAAGCTTTTCTATTTACCAACTAGTAAGTTGAGAATATATTTAGTAAGATTGGAAGCTTTTTTATTTATCAACTAGTCTAGATCAATCTTTAACCCTAGACCCAATTGATTAGTGAATATAATTTGAAAATATCATATAAAACTGGTAAAAATAAATATTAAATGTCATGGGATTGGCAGTTTAAAAATAAAATAGTCACAAATTTTTTTAGTGATGGGGAGGGGGTCGTCAAATTTAACCCCTGATCCCAATGCATATAACAATTCAACACACATAATAGAAATGGTTCAACCATATAATTCACATCAAATTCCATCGCATATATACAGTTCATCCTTAAAAATGAAAATATCAGGTTCAGTGCACGTATAATAATATATGTATAGAGAATAATATACTCCAATATCAAATACTTATGAAAAATACGCACAAAAATGACTACACATGGATGAATGTTATTTACAAGAGATTTAATGCAAATAATATACACTTACTGCTCAAACTATTCAACTCATACTTGACTGGAGAGCTTCAACGTAAAGAGAATACACCACCTTCAACCAGAGTTATCCAAAAATCTATGCAAACAATGAAACTGAGGTATCCAAGCAATGAGAATAGACGATATAGATAGATAATAGATAGACCAGATGGGCAATGAGACAATCATTTGACAAGAAGAGGACTTACAAGAATAGAAAAATGCTACATTAAGACCTACGAAATTGAAAATATAGAAAAATGCTCTTATATCAGTTTTTTCATTCATTGGGATAGATATTATGCAAACAAAGATACTTGACAAGGGAGAGATAATTTTGGAAATTCAAAGAAACAATAGAAACAATAGTTGAGAAGGCTAAGTGCATGTGGGACTTTAGGAGGATAGGTTTGACAAGTGCAGATTTGAAAGAGTTCGGATAGTGGCGGGTCTAGCCACAAACACACATAGGAAGGCCACAAACAATTCAGAGGTGTTGGACTAATATGCAGAGAAAGGCCACAAAAACAGTGACTCAGATTTGAGCAAGGAAGGAATTTGTCTACTATGATACCATGTTAAATTCACACACAAATTGATAGGCAAGAGATAAGATAAATCATGAGATTGCATTCTATTCACAAATATATACATATAAATCAAATGTCTTATGACCCTTGGTTTCATATTCCAAGTGGTCTCTTGGACTCCAATGGCTCTTCATATTCCCCACCATAACCCTTAGCGAATTTGGTGTCTAACATTAGTCAATTATAGAATATGTTTTTTAATTAAATTTATCATTTGTTAACATTTGTGAGAAACATATTTTATCATCTCCTCAATGGTTTTAGACTTAAAAAAATTAATAACACATTAAACAACTTTAATTATTTTTCTAATAAATGATATGAAACTTAAAATCAACCATAAATTTGTATGTTTGTATATGTGCGTGTGTTTTAGAATAAAATATATACAAAATGATTTTTTTGTATCTATATCATTCTTTATAGAGAAGGAGTGTCCCATTAATTTATATAAATTGTCTTGAGCATATATATACAACCGTTTTTTGTAAGTTTTATTGTATTTCCTCACATCAACAGGTCAACCAATACATAATTTTTCCATACATTAGAGCCAGCTAGATCGGTGGGTGATATCAACCTACCATGCAGGGAACCAGGTGTTTTTGACCACCCACATACATAATAATTTGTCCAAAATCTCAAAAATCATTAATAAAGTATCCACCACACGATCCCACAAAAAAATTACCAAAAACATTATAAAAGCTAAGAATCAAAGGATTTAACTGAAGCAGGATCTTGAGCACTAGATCTCGAAGGAGCTAACATAATTGTAATAAATGGAATATATTGCTCCATATGAGCCAAACAAGTGTGTATATAACGTTATGGTCCTATAATATATAGGATTTATTGATGATTATCTATTGATTTTGATGTCATGAGATTTTGTAAATAATATTTCCTTCTGCAAATTATTTCCAAAGAAAAAATAGAAAAAATAT
>APFE031475226.1:31108-68011 GCA_000404065.3 Pinus taeda
AAAAATAAAAATAAAAATGTGATTAAAGACCCCTTAGAGAATTAAATATATGTGTTTCTAGTTTAAATGTTGCATTACTTGTTAAATAATTGAGTTGATTAGTTTAATCACACAGTATAAACGCAATTAATTGAGTGTTAACAAAGTTATTTCTAATACGACATTTTTGTCATTTGTAATAAAAAATGAGCTGAAATCAATGGACGCAATCTAACCCACCTAGATCAACAACGGACGATCACTTCGGGCCCCCCTCTGCCCCTCACCCCTCCGACAGTTAATCAAGGGGAATCCGAAAAGAGAATTCTCCAATCCTGCTTTTGCAATGTGTCGATCACTCATGGACTTCATAACCCCCTCCGCCTAAACTACTTACCTCTCACCCCCTCTGAAATCCACCTTCCCCCCTTCCCGCCTAATTATAACCATTAACCCCCCTCCCTTCGCTCCACTCCACTCCAATCCACTCTCACCACATGTCACATCCCCTCCAATCCACTCCCGACACATGTCATATCCCCTTCGCACTCTGCTCCTGCTCTTTTCGCATCCTTGTACTCATTATATAACCATTAATATATGTTTCAACACATAATCATTTCCAAATTAATCAATCTATTTTGTCAAACGGATAACTCTCAACGGTACAATGATCTTGCCAATAAAATAACCTCGAACCCCATTCAGTCGACTTTTCCTCTACACTCCCCCGATAGTGAACGCGTGCTACTGTCACTGCAACCTCAACAAGTTAAATATTGTTCCTCTAACCACTCCTGGGTAATTGCTGTTTTTCCCATCTCATTTCCTTAAAAAATGTCTTCAAAAGGTAAATCAAAAGCCACAAGGGAAAACCCTATGCTTCCCCTGTAATTGACTTAGACCATCAGCCATTAGTGGACGAACATTATAAAATCTCTGAAACCAGTTGTGACATTGACCTCTATGAACTCCACAACTACTTAAAACAAAAATTTATTAATCTTAGTGACGAATTGAGTTTGTGGGATTCCTTCCTAACTGTTGTATTATGTAACAACCCCCCCCCCCATTTATACAGAGTAATAGTTAATATTTGACATATAAATGGAGACCCTTTTAAATTTTTAGCCTTTGAAAATAAATTCTAAATCTAAGAAATTACCTTGAAAACCTTAGAGAATAACCCAAGCTTAGAACCTTTATCGCAAATCACATTTCGTAGTTTTCCGTGTGATAATTATAAACATCTTTACAAAAATATTGAAATGTGGTATGCGATGAAGCCCCCCATTGCGATATTCTGATCAAACCATCTTGAGAACACACGATCGCACTTTGCAAGTCGCAAATAATTAATGCAAGTTGTTGTGTCATCCCTTAACGATTTTTGAAATGCGAATTGCGATTTTCATAATCGCATTTCACATTATCTCTAGGCAATGCTATATTACAATGTTTAAAAGTCGCGATGTGCAACTAAGGCATGAAGCGTGGGAGGTTAATGAGTTTTAATAAAATAATGAGTGGTTTTATAGAGTAATCAATGTTTAAAAACCCAAAGAGAGGTAATGATGTTTTCAATTTATGGCTAGTTAACACTGAAATCTCGTTCAAAATCTTCCCACGATTCAAAGTCATTTCAAAGAGCTTTCATCCTTAATTGCCCTATATCGTCTGTGCTGATATATTTCTTTGTTTCATGCAAGCTTCAAAAGACATGTCATTACGAAAGGTAATGCAAAAGCAAAAGAAGAAGATCATTTCAGAGTCTGAGTTATCAGAGATGTCACCTATATTCGCAGATACAGTTTGTAGTGTTGATGGAGGAGCAACGGCGTGGGAAGTCATATATAACAGACTTGAAGATGAGCAGCCTAAAATTATTGTCATAAAAGCAACAAATGACTCAATAAAACCTTTGGGGCTCTAATTCAAAGATGTTGCCTACTCCTTCCTTCACAGAATAGGAGCATGAGCAAAAATACTCCCATACACTGATATGATTAGATGGGTAGTGGAAAATCTCATTATTGAAGACAGGCAATTCAGGAAATCAAAGATGGAGCTAATGGGGTCATTCAAAGCTGAAGAACTGAAGAAAATGTATCATATACCTAACCCTCAGGACATATATGACAAGTCATACCTTGCCAACTTCGCAAAGAATAATGAAGAACCTTTCAAGATGATTCAAGGCTGGAGGGTCTTAGAGAATAAATTCAAGTATGATAAGATGGGTATGTACCCCATTGCTTCTTTGGAAAATCCCTACAACTATGCGGCTTCTATGTTATGTAGGCTATATGGATTACCTAATAATGCCAAGTTTTTCATAGAATGGGTTCCTTTAATTGATGCTTGTGTCAATTCTCATATAACGAATTGGGCCACTATCCTATCTGATACTCTAGCCACTGCTATTTCCAAGTATTGTCAAAAGAGATCCACCTCCACATAAAACCTTCCTCCTTTTTATTTCAGTGCCTATATCATGGATGCCATCTGTTTTTGTACTAAGTTTCCAATCATGGGTTGGAAATGGACTTTGCAAGACCCCTACCCCATCCATCTCAGTCACAAACAAATGTGGAGTCCCATTTTGTTCCCCATTTCTATAAAATATGCCACGGTGTTATTTTACCATTACATCAATTGATCTTTACTAAGAAAGCCTCTAGGTTTTCAAAAGAAGCCGCTACAAACCTTCTCATGGTAGGCAAGTATTTTGTTGAAGAATGGTTTGCATACATCAGGGTTTTTGGCAGCACAACGGACTTGCATGTCCTCCCTTTGTATGTCTTCAATAAACTATTAGCAAGAGAAATAGCCCACCAAACTGTGGGAAAAGGCTTGACCAAGACATTAAAAGATAACAAAAATTCATTATGGCCATCCTTTCCCATCGGTGTGGTTCTTTTTCGTTGGAAACTTTTAACCATGCCAATAAAGAGTTACTAAGCCTAGAGAGTCTCAGGTTCCATACTCTACCAAAGAGAAAATTCGACCCAGACAAGATAGCACACAATATTACTACTGCGATAAAGATCAAGCCCTTTAAACATGAGGCTAATAATTCTAAAGACCTTTTACAGTCGACTGAATCATTCGAACAAGCATTCAATTGGGCGAAGGCTAATTTGAGTCTTGAATATTTTCAAAACTTTTAGGAATTCAGAAATCAAAGGCTTGAAATAATTCCATTCCATTAATTAATAGCCAAAGAAAAACCTACACCCAGTGTAATTATCAACAGTCAAGGACAAAATTCTCACATACAATCTCAAGATAATACAACCCAAGGTATAGGGAAAGGCTAGGATACAAAGAATACAACAAAATATAGCAAAAGGTCAACCGAAAAGTAGGTCATAAGTGACCTAACTAAAGATACAGGTTCTGAGATCAAAAGCATCAATTTAGAGCACAAGTTAGACCAATTCAATAAAAAACTACAAGACACTCCTAAGACAACAGATGCCCAGGAATCCACGGAATATCACACTCCTCTGCATACTCAGAAAACTAGAGAGTCTGAGTCGATTGATGAGCACGGAAGAAGGTTGCAGTAGATAGAAATCATTCTTTCTTTTCCCAGATTGGAAATTGTCCTAAAGGTGACTGAAATCCCTCCTTTAGATGTGTTCTACAACCCAATTCACAAGGTTGCAGTAAGGATACATAGGAAAAGAAGGAGGGTGGAAACACCCAAACTCCCACCTAGGAATGAGCCGATGGACATAGTCTGGAAGGATATTCCTTCCAATCCTACTAAAAATTTGACCAGATTGTCACAGTTTACAGGGGCATATGCAACTAACACTATGGATAAAGCCACTGAGGTATCAATTTCGTTAAGGGAAAGGGAAGATCAGATAGTGCAGCTTGAGCAACAACTCAAAATTGAAAAGGCAAGTGTGAATAGGCAAGTCGCTGAACAACTAGCCCAATTATAGTAGAATATGGAGGTGTTAAAGATGAGCCATGAATCAGACATATCTGGCAAGAACATGCAAATCCAAGACTTGCAGCAAGCCATCGCGAAGTATAAGGATGTCCCTATTGTCGATGAATTCATCAAAGAAGCATTAGAGCTGAATTCCCTTCTAGAAAAACCACAAAGATTTGTTTTTCCAGAGAATGTCTCATGTCACTCCTTATCTGGTTACCAGTGATCAGTTAACGAATAAGGCAATTGACCAGAGAATTGAATTTAACGATTTAAATACAAGGATCTCTGAATACAGTGAATGGCAAGAAACAAAAGGGGGAAGAAGCTCTACTCTGCTTGAGATTGACGAGACACATAAGGACATTTTGTCTATGGATTGGGATGTGCGGATCAAGCAGGTTGAATTAGCAATGGCAAGAGCAGCAAGGGTGGCCAAGAACATAGTAAAAGCAGTAAACCACACTTTTCATGCCACCAACCTGGTGAAAGAAGGTACCCCGAAATCATTGCCATATTTAAATGACCTAGATAAAAACTGGAAGGCAAAAGTGGAAACCCAAAGGGAGGTGGTCGCAAAGTTATCAAACACTGACTGGGAGGCATATTGGAAATACCTTGTCAAGCCTCACAGCGAAATCATGACGCTCAGTTTCTGCCTCCTCTCAACACAATGGATGTTGCCACCTCTCAGGGATGTTATTTTCACAGCACAGGCCAGAATGCAGTTTGGGGCACCTCCTCAAGTGAAACTGATGATCAATATATGTGATCTAAAGGAGACGCTGGTAGACAAAAAATCATATTTATAACCTCTGCTCATCAACTCATTTTTATTTTTAGAATTAGTTTCTAGTTAAGTGGAGGTTGTTTGAAACCTCCTCAAATATTTTGTATAATCTATTTTTGAACCTTAGATAGATATTATTTATACCCTTCTCATGCATTTAGATAAGGCTACAGAATTTTATCAAAAACATTTGCAAAGAATTCACTTCTGTAAGTTTGTGAATGCCTTGATGAAATTATGGAACATGGTCATTTCTTTTGAATATCAAACTACTTTCCTTTGTTGATTCACTATTGTATACTTGGAGAATAATTTGATTTTAAGAAAGCAGCTGATCTATGCCACTATTTAAATGAGCAGGACTTCACACATATGTTACTTTTATCTTGTATGATTAGTTTTGTTTTGTTATATTAGTGATAACATTTCATTTTCATGAAGTATATCTGGAATACATTCTTTCTGTTATGTGTTAATTGCACTACCGTATGATGCCTAGATGAAAGTATTTATTTTCATATATGATCATCCGATATATGCGATATAGTTTATACATTTCTTTGAATAACTATTTAGTCAAAGAAATTATCTTTACACGTTTTACACCTTTGTTTGATACATGAATGATCTTTATTATCACTTAACAAGCAGATATATTTTTAGATTGCAAACCACACAGAATACTCGGGTTTATATTAGATTAAGTTAAATAGATACTTGCATGTTATAATAGGTCATTTATATATTGTTACTATTGCAATCGCTTGAAAACCACCCATTCTCATTTTAAAAACCACATTGGGAAACTAGTCCCATTATCCCCAGTCAGAGCCACCACATCAAATGGAAAAGGAGTTGCTTTTAAGGTTCGGACCGGGTGGTTATCCCTCATGTTGGAGCAGAAGAAATCTGAGTCTACAACACTACCTCAATTCCTTTTTTACAAACCTGTCATTTTCCAGAATTTATCTCATGGTGCCATTTCATGTACATGCCTAGTCAAAAGGCAATTATTTCTCAAAACAATGATATTCTGTTCACAATTACCCCTGACTCCATATGCTAGAGTCTTCATATCCAAAATTCAGCCTCTTTCAAACCCTTTTCAGTAGATTACCTCATGGAATTCTACAAAAAAACTGACTTTTCCCCACATAGCCAAATTTTTTGATAAATTTCTACTTGAGAATGCCACATTTCCAAAAACAAACCCTCCTTATCCATCCTCAATGTTTCTTGAAATGGCAAAGCAAATTATCTCTATAGTTTCTTTCTTATTGGGCTATCAAACCGATCAGTGGGTTGATGAAGCCATTGTAGGTTTTATATCAATATTTTCAACATAAGAGAAACCTTTAGTCATTTTTCATTAAGGTGAAGGAGTCTTCAAACATGCTTCAGTTTTAGTTTTATTGTTCTTGTTCCATCAGGCAGACATATTTCAATTTCCACTACATAAATTGGATGAAGAAGGAAATGCACAGTTTGTGATCCATTGGACTTCCTTGGTAAGGAGTCACACCAATGAATTCACATTCAGTGATTATGTGGACCAGTTTTGTATAGAGTTCTTTCCTACTCAACAGTTATGTTGAACCTAGAATTAGACCTGAGATTAGAAGAATTCCACATCTCAGTGAACAAACAAAGATAGGTGACTGGTACCTGTGTTAAAATTACACTGATATCAGGGTGTATGGATGTGAATTGCCTCCATATAAATTTCCTAAATTTGTTCCTATTAGAATTTTGCATTAGATTACATTAGGAAAATGATAAATATGGATGATCTGCACTTTGTGGCAGCCAAGAGAACATATTAGTTCAAAATTAAAGCACAGGTCAGGTCTTTCATTTTTAATACCAGGACAACAGTAAAGGAAGCATATCTTCAGCTCAAACAAATGAAATTTAAACTTAGTTTCACTTGGTCATATGATCCTTTGGGAATAATATCAAAGTTGAGAGTAGAGAAGAAAACTACTCCATACGCTCACACTTCCAGATCTGAAATTGAGCAATATATGAATCAAGATCAATGGTAGGAAAATACATTGCAAGAGGTAGAAGAACAAGTACTTTCTACTACGACATCATAGACACCAGTGCCATAGGAAAAGCTGGAAAAAATACCAAGGGAGGGTGTTCCCCTTCAGTTTCAGAAATCCAGGGGAAAGAATTCCAAATATATAAAAAGAGTTAGAAAACCAATCTAGTAGAAGATTTTTCATAGGAAGAAAATGTTCAGTCTACAATATTTTTTCCAGGTCCTTATACTTCTGCTTTCCCTTGAGTTGAATACATTTTGATAGGGTCACCATCATCTTCAACTTCTCAAGAACTACTGGAAACATCTCAATTAGGAGAATTGGTCCATGATCAAGTTGAACCAAGTATATTTTTTATGTATAAGGAAATCAAAAAGAGAAATGAACTCCTGAAAGCAACAACCTAGTCTCATTTTTGGAAACAGACAACTTCATCACAACACAAACTTCTCTCTACTTTTGACACTGAGGAAGGGAAATTGCAGATAGCTTTCCTTGAAGCTCAAGTTCTTTTTCATAAAAGTTTAGATGAATACAAGAAGTCTATCTTTTATTTTAACATTGATCAAATCCATCTTATTGATCAGTTGGATTTGCACAAGAAAATAGGGGAAATGTTGTATTCTACCTTGACAAACTCAGCAATGGCAGCATCCAAACTTCAGGTTTCAGTCGACAATATTCAGTCTCAATTAAAATTAGAGAAAATATATTCTTTAGCTAAAGACAATAAGATCAATTATTTAGAGGATTTAGTGATTAAACTGGGATATGATCACAGTAATGTAAAAGTTGTTGAGGATATCATTAAGAGAAAAAATGTTGACATTGCAACCCTAAAGAAGCAACTCAAACTTCCATCTACTGAAGATCCACAAACAAAGGAATTTGGTCAACTAGATAAGGAGAAAGAAGATATGTTTAAAATTAGCATTCAATAGAATGGACGGATTAAATAAATGGAGACTGAAATAGAAAAATTTCTAAAAGAGAAAGAGCAGTCAACTCAATTAGCAGTCATTCCTCTCACAACAATTCTAGTTGCAAGTACATCAACAACAGGGGATTACACTTCAACGGCTACCACAACAAAGATATATCCTACAAATACATGAGGAGAATTAATCAAAGCTATGGAAGACTTGTCTATCAGAGGCCAAGAGATTGAAAAGCTGAAAGATCAACTTAAAAACCTCCAAGAGAAGAAATTTAAAATTGATAATGAGTATGTTTTAGAACTTCAAAAGACTCACAGATTAACTCAAAGAATTGAACTTTTAGAGAACAAATTTTCCATGATACAAACAATTTCACAGGCAAAGGAGAACATTTGGATAGAGATTAATGAAGAAATGACTGTAATTTTGCCTTCCATTGAAATTATTTTTGAGCAGAAGGCAGCAGTGCAAAGATCAAAAGAGGTCATAGAAGATATAAAGGAAAGTTTGGGTCAGAAACTAGGTGAAGCTACTACCTTAATAAGAATTCTGAATTCAAAGACAAAAGAAGAACTAGAAGAATATGAAGTTGCAGATAGAACTGAAACAATACTTGAGGTAAGAAGGGTTCTTACTAAAAGGAATTTAATGCTAAAATTAGAGAATAAATGTCATAATTTGTATTCTAGCATTCAAAAATTCCACAAGAAGTTCAACATACTGCACCAAAAGGGGCTACCAGGTTTAAAGGGAATGGGAGATAAATTAGTATTAGAAAATGTTATATTCCATAGCAAGAGATAAATCAAAATTTTCCACCATAAAAGGAACCATTACAGGGAAAGCATTCATGGACGGTTTGAGTTTCGACTTACTTATCAAACATGAAATAAAACATATGTTTGTAATTAAGCCCACTTTCCAGAAATATACCAAGGTGGATGAAACCTGTTGAAATTTAATCAAGTTCTCCACCACAGATGAAGACAGATGTGAAAAATTATGTCAAATTCTTGAGTAAACATGTATTCATCTTCAACATCAAAGCAACAATTTTTTTATGCCTAGTCATCACCAGAATCCTCGAAGTCAGTGCCAAAGAGCTTCAATAGTTTTATTTTTCCTATATTCATGTACTATTTTTATAAACAATTTTTTAGGATATTTTGTAGAAACATCTTGATATTTTAAATCAAGATATTTTGATAAATTTGTAGAAATACTTCATATTTTGAAGTACAATTGTTTGGAACTTATGTGAAGAAAGAAAATCTTTGATGTAAATCTGTACATGTAATGAAGTGATCATTTCTATTAATACAAAAAGTTTGTTCCAGAATTCCTTTGTTAGGCAATTAGTGAAGTTTCCTCTCTTGTAAAATTGTTATTTTTCCAGTTTTCCATAAGTTCTTTCTGTCTCTATTGTTTAAAGAAGATTAAGGGTTGAATTTTTTTAAATACACTCTTCTCTGGCTTATAAAATATATTTATGTTTTCACTTTGATATTAAGTATATAATTCATCCTAGCATGCTCTATATTTAATTGAATCTAAATATTTTCATCCCGTTCACCCCACAAATTCTCTAAAGACCCATAATCCTACCTACATTGCCCTATTACATCTGTTCTGACATTCTTCTATTTGATCACCCTAATAATTATGACTTCATTTCCCAATCGAATTTCCTTGTTGTCTCAACCAAATCTTTGAAAACACCAAACTCAAAACTCAATAACTAGCCTAATATCTGAAAACAACAAGTATAAATCATATAGAGAGATCCCTCTCTAAAGCTGGAAGGGCTAGATCCTAACTTCCAAATTGGTTTTGTGGTTACCTTTGGGTTTCTCTCACAACCTTGGGAAATTATGGAGTGATAACATATAACAAATGAGATGACTCTTCATATCCCTTGTGACTCTTGAACTCCCCTCATGCCTCTTGAACTTCCCTTTGACCCTTTCAAATTTTTATGAGACTCTTTGACTTCCACATGACTTTTCACATTCTATAGGTGACCCTTGGACTTCCACTTTACATCACATTTATCATATTATAGAAAATTACATAATTACATTCACAAATGATCTAGAAAATGATGACCCATATGACACCCTAAGAAGACATGAGTTTACATTGATGACATGGAATTAGCCAATCTTTGTGTTTTGAGAGATGGTATATGCTCTTCCTCCTCCTCCTTCATAATGATTTAATATGAGGACTCTTCAAAGAAACCTTGGTCTTCTATCTTCTATAGCAATATAGTGTCCCTTCATCTTTGTTCAATGATCAATCTATCCTTTCAGCTTCATCAATGTCTTCTAGCATTATCTCCTTATCCTCATCTTTGATCATCATCATGTCATGTCAAGATACAATACCTGCAACTAGAAATCACTCATGACAAGATGACATTAGTCCAAAAATTCTTAATCTAACATGTTTCATGAAATTCATTGGTTAAAATAGAACTAGGTGTTGGACTGAGAGACGACCTTAGGGATTGCATAATGCATAGTTATAGAGGCCAAGGATAAGGGAATAAAGCTTGAGATTACACAATTCATAGTTTTGGAGGCATGGACATGAAGACTGTGTAGTTGGGGATCTCAGTGAGGTAGGCTTGAGCCTTGAGATTTCACAATGCGCAGTTCATAAATCATGAGAGGGAGAGGAGAATTTGATTACGTAGTTACGCAGCTCAAGAAGGAAGGAAGACAACTTGATGCTTCCTACTGCATAATGCATAGAAGGATATTGGTTGAAGGGAAAAAAATGCACAATTTTGAAGGTCAAGAGGCAATGGTTGAGCATTATGTCTATACAATGCATAGTCCTTGGCAGCAGGATTTGTGCATGCGTAGTTCCAGAAGGAACGGGATCAACTTGAGGCTTGCTACTATGGAATGTGTAGCTCAATGAGGCTAAGTTAGGTCAAGTTGGTTAGGCAAGGGATCTTCTAGGATTTGGATAAGTATGGGATCAATGAAGTAGAAGTGAAACCAGGATAAGGATTATTCATGATCACACACTTAGAACAATCAAAGAAACAACATTGAACACTCAATACATAAGAATATCATGATCCCCTTTAATGCGAAGGAAAAATAACAACCTCCCTAAATTGTGACACATAAGATATACTTTATGACAACTGTGATGACACAAGTACGAAAGTGCATAAAACTTTGGGAATGAGTCTAATACATGTCAATATGATAAATATGACTCATTGTTACTAAATTTTACCCTTGAAACAAACCATAACTCTAAATTTTGCAATATGCGACACTTCCCATACCAAAAGACAATACTTAGGTTTTCACCATAAAGGGATTAGAAAACTTAGAAGTTATACATGGAATTCCTATTAGTACTAGAAATGACAACTTGTGAGATCAAAGTAGGCTTCGAAATTTGGATGTGGGCCAAAATTTTGGAGCATGTTGTAGCAGCGACAAGGCTTGGCAATACAATGGATGAACTCTAGCTTCTCTACCTTGGTCCAAATTTTGTGTAAGGTCTAATTCCTTAGGGAGTATTGATTCATCGTGCATATTACTTTGGCTTCCCACTCAACCTGGTTATAGATATAGTCCCCTTCATTCCTATCTCGGTTAAACACATTCCTAAAGCTTTCTATATCACAAATTTTTTTATTCAGGACAAGGTTAATATATTTGCAAGATTTAATATGTTTAGAGTCTTAGTGTTCATATATGGTGTTGCTCTGCCACCATCAAGAATGAACAATACCCCAAAAGTGTCACTATAGGATCACAATAATTCTTCACTATTAGCAAGCCTAAATAGTACCCTGGGGAAGTTACTTGCTTCACCTCTCTAGGCAGGAAGCCTTTCTCCTATTTCACCCTTTATTTACTTTATTTATAGGACTGTGCTTTGATACTTATTATTTCATTGGGTGGAATATGGATCCTAACTTATTAAGAGTAGGAGAGGTTGTCCCTTTAGAGAAGTATATATATATACCTCTAATATTAAGATGCTCGTCATATATTTTCCCCTTGCTATTCTCTACTAAATTGGATCAGCATTCAAAACATTGAATCAAAAGAACCAAGACTAGAAATGAGGTTCCTATAATAGATACATGTACCATAGTTCTACACAAATTTTTCCTTATGAATGGATTGTATTTTCCATCAAAACATCATCAACCAAAAAATATGAACCGAGACTAAGAAGAAGGACTAAGGGTTATCCAAATGTTGCAATGTCACAAGGCCCTTTTCAATCTTTCCACATACATAGGAATAAAACCAAAAACTTTCACACAAGTCTTTATTAAAAACAGAGCTTGAACAACAGAAAAGACTCAACATGTCAAAATAAACAAACAAACTCCAGACACAAAAATTAATATGTTCAAAGGGTAGGGTTAGATCCCTAGACTACTATTTAAAATATTGTTTCATATCTTGGCCATTAACAAGAAATGAATCTATATTCCCATCCAAATATTGAAGATGATAAGTATGGTGACCAAGCTTGTAATGAACTAGATTGGGTCTAATCCACAGGGATTGGAACTTAGTGTGTTTCCCCTCCTCTCCATGGGCTTTATCCCACTTCAATACCAGGTCTCCCACACTTAATTCCTTCTTCCCTGTAGACACCTTCTCAAACCATCCCTTGATACGACTTTGATGAAGAGAATTTTTTTTCCTTTGCTTTCCTCCTTTCTTCTTGTAGTTTCAAGAGAGTATTTATGCTAATTTGAACCAAAAGACAAGGCTTGCCCCGAGACTCTTGTGAAATTTGAAGGGTAGGAAGGTAAATATTCAAAGGTAGGATGGCTTCTTTTCCATACACTAGAAAGTAAGGAGAGGTTTTAAGAGAGGGTTTAGGCGTAACACAATCAACCCATTGATCATTCACCAAAGCATTGTGCTAGTTCCTCTATTTAGAGTAAATGGCCTTCTTGATAATACGGATGAGGTTTTTATTGGTTGAATTAGCAATATCGTTACCCTGTGGATAATATTTAGATGAATGTTTCAATACAATTCCATTTTCTAATGCAAAATAATAAAACTTAGGTGATGAGAAATAGGTTTCGTTATTGAAAATAAGTGATTTCAAAATGTCAAACCTGGTGATGATGTCTCATTTAAGAAAATTGATGACTTCCTGATTATTCACTTGTTTGAGAGGAAGCGCTTTTGTCCATTGTGTGAAGTAATCTATAGCAGTGAGAATATACTAGTGTTGCTTTGATGTGTATAAATATCTCACCAATAACATCTAGACCCCATTGTTGGAAAGGTTCTTCTACAACAAGGGGACAACTAACTTTCTATTGTGACCAACACATTTCCAGCAAACTGGACACTTGCAGGCATAATCATGAGCATCTTTGAATGATGTGGGCCAGTAGTAACTGGACCACAAAAAATTGTGCACAGTTGTGTCATCCACATATTTTCCACTTGTTGGTCCATCGTGTATATCACACAATACCATTTTTGAATCAAGTGCTTCAAGACATTTGTGCAAGACCCTATTATGGTGCTTTAGGAAAAGTGCTCTGTGTACCAGTTAGTATGATAGAGATTTAAGTCGCGTGACCCTGTTTTATCATGCCAATAAGTGCGAGGGAAAGGTATTGTGCTGAAGATATTGTTGCACATATGCATACCAAGAAGTGGTTACATCAGTGGGAGCAACTTGTTTGATGTTATACATTTCGATTTCCTGCTACCATCCAGAAGAATCATCTTTCGACATACTTGTTGCTTCTACTGCTAGCTAGCATAGAACATGGCCCTTTATTATGTGAATTGGTTTGAACTGAAGATCGTACACCTATAAATTAGTCATGCAATTTGATCTTCTTTCACCTAGCTATTGTTGAACAAACAACAATTTGACTGTTGAGGGTGGCACAAAAATGATAACATGATTATTTAGAAGATAGGGTCTGAAGTGTTTTACTGCCTTAAAAACTATAATATTGTTTATCAATGGAAGAGTAATTTAGTTATAGTCCCTGCAAGTTGTAACTCATGAATGAGAAAGATTGCTCATTCCCTTGATCATCCTCTTGTGTAAGAACAAATGTGAAGGAAGTGTCGGAAGGGAAGGTATACAATAGGAGATCTTTGTAGAAATTTGGATTGTATAATGTTAGAGCTTCCACGATTTCTTGCTTAATATGGGAAAATGAATCCTTTTCCCTTTTATCCCATTTATATTTTGCATCCTTATTTATCATCTCTTGCAATGCTTTTATGATTTGTCCATAGCTTGAAATGAATTTATGAAGGAAATTGATTTTCCCTAAGAAGGTTTGCATAACTTTCTTACTCACTCAGAAGGGAATTTGAGTGATTGTTTTGACCCACTCTGGGTCTACCTTAATTCTATGTTTTGCGAAAATATGGCCCAAGATATTTCCCTCAAACACTGTGAAAATTCTCTTCCTAGGATTTAACGATATCCCGTGTTTGCGACATCGCTCAAAAATTTTCCTTAGATGACGAAGGTGATCAGATCTCTTTTTTGATAACATTGTAATATCATCTAGGTAAACCACAATTATTTGACCAATAGGACTATGAAAATCGATGTCCATTGCGCGTTGGAATCTAGCTCCTACATTGATGAGCCCAAAATGCATTATTTTACAAGAAAAGGTACCTTAGTTTGTTCTGAAGGTAGTCATACGTCTATCGAGTTCTGCCACTAGAACTTGGTTGTATCTAAAAAAATTGTGCAACAATAAAAAAATTTCTAAACCTGATACTATTTTTATAATCTATTCCATTGATGGCATGAGGTAATTATCTTTGTCTGGGGCTTGGTTCAAATAGCCAAAAATCAACACATAAGCAAATTTCCCTAGACTTCTTCCTGACGAACACCAAATTTGAGACCCATATTGAATGACAAACTTTAAATATAATCTGAGCATCCAAGAACTTTCTCAACTATTTATGAACGAGAGGCTCAAGCGTAGGATTAATTTTTCTTAGTTTCTACTGAAAAGGCTCGACCCCTTCCTTGATAGGAATCACATGCTAGATTATTCATGTATCATATGTTTTCAAATTATTGTACGTCAACACGAAGACATCTTGATACAATTTGAAAATACGAATAAAAGCATGTCGCTCTTATGGTGTAAAATAAGTACCAAGATTCACAAACTTTGGATCTTCCTTTGTTACAAGATTTACGCATTCGTGTGAGAGTGTAGAGTTATGAGTCTTTGTAGTAACTAGTCCTTTAAACTAATTTTTCAAGTTGTACAACTTTTCTAATGATACCACCCCCTTGGGCATGGGATTTCTATTACTTGCTTGAGGTGAACCTTCTAATGCTCTTTCGTGCTCGACTTCATTTATCGTTGCATCCTTGAATACATCAATGTTTTCCATAAAGTCTAGGGTCTGCTGGTCACCATTGAAAAGATGAAAGTTGGTAATTTTGTCCACCATAGATGGCTTATAAATAATTTCTATTGAAAAACCATCCTTTAAAGGTACCAACCTAGCAGCAACATTTGCTAATGCATCATCAACGACATTATGAATTTGAGGAACATAAATAGCATTGAAATCTTGGAATTGTGAAATTAACTGCAATACCTCTTGTTGATAATTTTTCAGATTAGGTGTCAAACAATTTATTGTATTCCATACCTATCGCGTTAAAATTTTAGAGTCACCTATTTCTTTAAGAACTTCAACTTTGAGGTTGATAGCTTTCTTTAAACGCAATATGAGTGCTTCTATTTGGCAATGTTGTTGGTGCACTCAAACTCCAAGCAGCAAAAGGTCATATATTTGTTCTACCATGGGTTTATTAAAATATAACCAGCTCCAAATCCCTCCTATGTCTTGGAATTATCAAAAGGCAAAGTCCAAATATTAGCAAAACTAGAGTTATGTCCTAGAGTAGCATTATTTACATATATTGTATAGAAGTCACTTTCACCAATTGGATTTCATGGAAGGAGTTCCAACTATGTGTCTAATGAAGGTTGTGCAAGACAACATCTGTGATCTACATCCAGAAAATAATTTATGAAAATAACAACCGCAAAGACTACCGACTCATTATGACCCTAAAGTGATGTCACAATATGTTTCATAAATGTTTCGATTTCTACTCAAATATGGTTATTTCTTCACTTATACGAAATCCATAAATGTGTTCAGTGAGTTGCGAAGTACCCTTGGAGCTTGCTGGACCAATCTCTACACGAAATTAATCGACATGCTTCTGGAATGTCGACAATCTCAATGTTTCTACACTGGTGAACTCTATGATTTGATGACAAATGAATGATTACATTTTTAAGTTCACCAATAGTTTGGATAAACAATCTTTCCAACTGTATGATTTGTGCATCACATTTCTCCCATTTTGCATTAATTTTCTTAGTGACAGACAATGGCATGTCGTTTGTAGATGCACCACAATCAACTAAAAAAGTATGGAAATTATAATTAAAGATTTTGAAATTTAAAAAAAACGGGGGTAAGAGAGACTTAGTATTCAAATTAATAACATTTAATACAAATTATATCACGAGAGTTACCGAATATTACTTGAGAAGTAGAAATTTCCTTACATGTTGATGAGTGTGATGAGCGTGCTTGGAAAATCAGTTCTTGATGACCCATTAACTTTGCAATCTCAAGTAATGACATGCTAGCGCGAGCTCTTTTCATGTAATCAACAATGTTGTAACTGATATTTTCAATTTGACTGGGGTGTGCTGATGAATCAAGTGGTGGAATTTCTCATATTATTGGTGGAGGTTCTCTTAGAAGATGGAGTGCTTCCCGACATGTTTTGAAAATTTTGAGTTGAATTAGAAGTGGAAGAATTCTTCATAACAACTATTTTTTTAACTCTTTTTTAGAAATAAGTCCCTTTCTCCTCAAATTATAATGGGCAGTTGATTACTAAGGATGAGCTTCACCCATTGATGGTTTATCAGCGCTCAACTTATTAGCATTGTGTATAACACCCAACATATTCATTGAGTGTCCAACACCAAAATTTTCATCAGCCATGGTTGGCTCATTTACTTCCTCATTCTGCTCAAACTGTTCCTCCACTAATAAGGTGTCTACAAGATTAGTCATCATGGTGTTCATATTATGATTCCAATGTGGAAATTTTTTCCTTACATGTTTTTCTTGATGGAAAGTATAGAAATTATCCATTCCCAAACTTTCTATTTTAAACACTACATTAGAAATTTAAGCAACTTTAGTTGATTGAGTGTTATTTTTAGTTTTGAAAGGAAACTGCTTGAAAGGCTTGTTGTCGATAGATGCCTTGCTTGACCTCTTGAGTTTTGATATTTCATTGGTGAGTGACTTCAAATACTTGGACAAGATTTCCATGTCAAGTGAATCATTTTCCTTAGCTTTGGAAGAGGCACGAGTCTTCTTTCCAGTCTCCTTGGAGTCTCTAAAATCTTCATCATCATTAATGGCTCCAATAGCACAGTGAGCATGGCTTAAGCCTTGAGATTTTGTAGTGCACATTTCAGGAAAGGGACAGGAGTAGTGGATTGTGCAGTAAAAAATTTAAAGAAGGTAAGAAGATAACTTGATGCTTGCCACTGCGCAATGCACAGAAGGAGACTAGCTGGAGGGAAAGACTACGCAGTTGTGGAGGTCAAGAGGTAAGGGTTGAGCAATTTAACTTCAAATGCATAGTCCTTTGATGCAGGAACTGCACCTTATGTAGTTCCAGGAGGAAATGGATCAGCTTGAGGCTTTTTATTATGCAATGCATAGTTCAAGGAGGTTGAGTGAGGTCAAGTTGGTCGGGAAAGGGATCTTCCAGGATTTGGCTAAGTGTAGGATCAGTGAAGTAGAAGTGAAACGAGGATAAGGCTTATGCATGATCTCAAACTTAGTACCATCAATGACACAACATTGAACACACAGAACACAAGAATAACATGATTCCCTTTAATGCGAAGGAAAAAAAACAACCTCCCCAAGGCGTGAAACATAAGATATACTTTGTGAAGATAATGACGACACAAGTAGGACAAATGCATACAACTTTAGGAATGAGACTAATACATGTCTATATGATAAATAGGACTCATTGTTACCAAATTTTCCCCTTGAAACAAACCATATCTCTGACTTTTTCATTATGTGACACTTCCCATACCAAAATACAACGCTTCAGTTTTCATCACAAAAGGACTAGAAAAATTAGAAGATATACATGGAATGCGTATTACTACTAGAAATGACATCTTGCAAGGTAAAACTAGGCTACAAAATTTCGACATGGGCCAAAATTTTGGATGGTTTCTTAGTAACGATAACAAGTTCAATTTTCTTTGAAGAAATTTGAAACAAAATCCCTAGATGATTTTTCTCTTCCAACTCATATCAATCATGACACATATTTAATATCAGAGGAGGAATCTTCCACTCCTTCCTCACCTCTCCTCCTCCTTTTGATGTTGGTATTGGGAAATATAAAAATCAGATTCCTGATCCATTTATCCTACCCATATTATCTTCCCATGGTCAAGACTTCATACAGGAAAACCTTGAATGTTCTAATAAATCCATGAAACCTGAGGTGGAGACTGATCCATTTAGTTTTCAAGATCACATCAATACACATAATACTAAACCCGAGTCTGTTTCAAACGAAAGTATCATTTATTCAAGGGAAAATTGTCATCCTTTATCATCTACATATCATGACCTTTCGTACGTTGATCCACTTGATAAAACTCTTCCACCAACTGGTAATCAATCAAATGAAATCAAAACCGTTAATCAAAATGAAGCCTTAGGAAACCATCACCCTGAAAACAATGACTCCACTGATATGCATAGTGATGAGTGCCCAAATAAAATGGATGATCTCTTTCTTTCACAAGAAGACTTGGATTTGCGAAGCTTTAATACGTAATCTGATCTAATGATAGAATATTTTTGCACAAGAATTTTTTCCTCGACTCACCAGCCCTTATGTGGAGATGTGTGTAGTGAATCAATTGATATATCATGTTCTTTTAATCTTCATTCTGATGAATTAAATATGAAATCCACACAATGGGATAATGTTTCCCATGATGAATAAGATTATGTGCTAATTGTTCCACATCTCTCTTACAATTTGGGTGATCTATTTGGTGATGGTGAGACATCCATTAAGACTATTTCCAATAGTTATCATCTGATTCATAATGTTCCTATTGAAATAATTGATGATACATATCTTCATATAAATATTGACTAACCATGCTTTCAAAATTCAATAATTCAACATTTGAAAGTTCAGATTCTTGTGAGGGAGTCGAGGTACCACACAACTCTCCTTGAGCTCCATTAACTTCGTCTTTCCAAACCAGTTCCCAAGACCCTCAAACATAAAAGGCAAGAAAAAGAATAAAACAAGAAGAAAACCGTGAAAAATCCAATAGAAGTATGACACCACAACTAAAGTGGCATGATCATGCACCAAACATAAACAAAACTACAAATCAACCAAAGTATAAAACTAGCAACAAACATCGTGACTCAATCCCCAAGGGTTCTGAATGCTTCTAAGGGAAATACCAACTTGAGCGTTCTTTGCCATGCATTCCCCTACATCATATTGCCATAAGCACACAACTATCATTGCATAAATAAACATAACAATATATTGTTACCTTACCTTATTGTACTTAGCAGGTTGTTCTGCAACTAAACACCTACACATATATTATCTCTTAAGGAACTTCAATTCCTTGATGAATCCAACCATAACTAGGATCCAACTATTATACCTGTCAAATATATGTTCATAAATATAACACATATCCACATAATGTAAAACAAAATCCATTAGGGGATTTTTTAGGTCTAAAATGGGTCTCCTAAGAAAAATGTACAACCAGAATAAACTTTATAAGAACCAATAGAATTCAAGATGATGATGTCAACCATGGGGGATGATCCATCATTTTTGGAGTAAAAAAGTAAAAGGATTAAAAAATAATAAAATAATAATACTACTTTTTCAATTTGTATTTTCAACTTATCTCCCTAAGGTTTTACTCAAATTTTGAGCGGGAGTACTTGTTGGATGCAAAATTTGATTGCAATCACGTTTTTCATGTATTTCTCATTTTTCGTGTAGTAGGGTTCATCGAAAGTACGCAAAATGGGTACTTCTTGGATGAGGAATCAAATTTTGAATGCAACTAGTGTTTCTGCTTGAAATTTGAGTAAACCCATAGGGAGATAAGTTGAAAACTAGTTTTTTTTTCCCTCTAAAATTTGATGATGTAATCTAATATTATTTTATTATTTCCACTATTATTTTATAATTCCCTTAGGAGGCCCACTTTAGACCTCAAAAATCCCCTAATTAAGGTTAAGAAGACTTCCTGTATGCAAGCACTCGTTCATTTGGAATTGTAGTTTCCAGACATTGCCAAAGGAATTCTCAACCAATTCCTTTCTTTTAACTTTTACCTTATTTTGTTTGAGTCTTATTACATAATATCACATCACCCAATTGTTAGTTATGTAGATAAATAAACTATCAGCTTGTCATGCTAATACCAAGCATATTGCCTCGCAACTATTCACACATGTCATTCACACATTCCAAGGATCAAGACAAGTTTTCTATTAATATTAAATCAGCATTTACTAGTACTAACAACCATGTCATAATTTTCAATTAACTCACAATCATCAGTTATAATACTACAACTAAAAACCACTTACACTCAAGTACATATCAGTTGTCTTAACACATATTGTGTTAGTACAACCATCATAAAACAAGATCATTCCTTCATGTAATCTTACAAACACATACTCATATTATTCCATTAATGAAACATTCAAACAACCTATAAACATACCATGTTATCTAAACCAAATAAATGACATAATAAAACTTGTACCTCCATGTATCTCAGGAGAGGTTATATCATTTACACAAGTCAGTCCAGATTAGTGTGAGACAATATCACTAGTATATATCGAATCACACATGAATATCATAGTCATAACCATCTACATAGGCCAATCCAAATTATCACGATACATAATGACATCAAAATCTAAATGAAATTATCATAATCATCATGCATATGACCGCAATGCATATAACCACAAGTTATTATCATTCATGACTATCCTACACATATGCATTTGACCACACTGATTATCTAACATCTGTCATGCATGTAACCACAACAACAATAGAATGACAAGCATATACATAGCCATAATGCTTATAACAACCATTAACTAACATACCTACATGCCCAACATAAAAACCTATATGACATCTCCTCTTACCTCGAGGTTCAGTTTTGCAACCTCGCTTTGATAATATGCTTCTTCTACTCTATCCCAATAAAAATGTTAGCCTCATAACATACCAACAACATCATGATGACACAAGACCTCAACAATTACCATCATAATGCATGCATAACTAACACATATCCAACTAACATGCATGCCTGATAAACAAATTTTGCCCATCCAGTCTAAGTGTCTGAACTTGGGATCTCTGATACCACCCTGTGGTATCAGATATTACCCAGAGAGAATGCAACCTCCTCTAGTACTACCTTGTAATGCCTCCTCCCACATTTACCCACTTTCACCTACCTGCCAGGGTCAACATGAGTTGAGGGCTACTATGACATGACTCAACCTCCTAAGTAAAGTTAAGAAAGTGGTATCGACAAACCAAAACTTCACTAACCTTCCTAAGGAGTTACAGGACCCCCAAGAGCTAAACCACCCCTCCAAGTGCACAAACCCTTAGTTATCTTTATTTTTCAATGATTTGGACTCTAAGCACAGGAAAAACATGTTAAAATAGCAAAAAGAATTGCTAAATATAGAAGTTCTAAAAATAGCATTGCTATAAATAGCATTTTGGGATACATTCCAATTTTAGTTAGTCCCTGAACTAAAATTGAGAATTAAAATTCGAATTTGATCTTAGCAGCTTTTTGAAAAATAATTAATTAATTCATCTTGAGTTAATTAGTTGGAGAAAATCAAACATGAAGTCTATGTCAAGACATGCAACAGTTTTTCCTTTGATTGAGGAAGTTATCCCTTAATTAAAGTGATCAAGATGAGTTGTACTTTGAGTTGTAATTAGTTAGCTCAGTTAATTGAGTTAAGTCCAATTAGATTAGTTCCAACAGTTTGTGGAATTGATTGTGAGTTCAGTTAGTTAATGCATGCATGCATGTAACTATTATACTTTAGATAACTGAATATTCTCTCATAAATAACTCATGCATGTCAGTTCAGTTAGAGACCCAGTTGAAATTAGATGATGTGACAGTGTACTATCAGTTGCAGGAATATTCCATTGAGGTTATCTCTTGCATGCAGAAGGAATTCATTCCTTGGATATTGCGCAGTTACTTCTGAGTTTGGTGAGTTGTGTGAGAGGTTAATTCACACAAGTGGCAGCCAAAGGACCCAAGAGAAACTATGCAAGGAAATAGGAGGCTTGGAGGACTGAGGGAAGGCATATGTTGTGTCTATTCAGTCTATGAGTAGCATTGAGGGATTGTACTGAGAGTTGGATAGCTTGTGAGCTAAAGCTTTATGTAATTCAAAGATATTTCCACTTGTATGATAATATAGATATCGGGGTTTTCGGCTGAGGCTTTCCCCAGAGTATTCTTTTGTGTTCATGTGTGATTTATTTCTCATTCTATATTATATGTGTTCTATTTGATCTTGCTCAAAATCGATTAAGGTTCCACAAGTTTGTTTGTAGAAGTAGATCAAGTATTTTGCTTTAGTATATTGCATTATCAGGTGATCTACAGTGAGAAATTCTACATGGTATCAGAGCAAAGGTGATCAAAGCGAAGAAAAATATACAAATAAGGGAGAAGTTCGAAGTTTGAAGTTCTTGATTATAGAATTTGAATTCTTATCACATCTCAAATTTCACCAATGGCATTCAACCGTTTGAGACTCGAGTATGCCCTTGATGGCAGCTCAAATTATATAGCCTTGAAGGATCGCATGGAAGCGGTATTAGAGGTCAACGGGTTGAAGGAATTCATTGATTAAGAAGTCCCCAAGCTATCAGCTGTTAATGCCTACGAATTGGCTGAATGGAAGAAATGTGTGGCTAGAGTGAGGAGAATCCTTCTGGAGGGAGTTCGAGACCACATTGTATTGAGTTTCCACGGGAAGGAGACAACATTTTCAATGTGGAAAACATTGAAGGATATATATCAGAACAGTAGTGATCAGAGGAAGCCGGTGCTGAAAGACAAGCTCCAGAAAATTAAGTGTGAAAAGGGCGACACGATCTCTACAAATCTGTACAAGCTCACCACCTGCAGGGATGAGCTTGGAAGTGTAGGGATCACGACAGCCAATGATGACATGGTGAGTCTTGCTCTCCTTGATCTTCCTAAGAGCTGGCATAGCTACCAAGGCTCGGTAAATGGAAGAGAGAAACTACCAGATTGGGAATGAATTTGTTCGGATCTGATGCAAGAGGAGATGAGGAGAAGCACCAGAGATGGATCTTCATCAAAGCAATATGATGAAGAAAATCTAGCCTTAGCGAGTAAGGCTAGAAAAGGGAAAGGGAAGGCATCCCATTCCAAATCAAGTTCTTCCCATGGTGGGAAGAAGATTGAAAAATTGAAAGTGTGATCCTTTCATTGTCATGAGGTGGGCCATTATGCTACGAATTGTCCACAGAAGAATTCCAAGAAGGGATCCTTGAAGGGAACAAATGGTGAGGCACTGACCTCACAATTTGAGTTGGATTTCACCCTCATTGCATGCATGTTTTCATCGATGGTGGGATGTGTTTGGTACCTAGATAGTGGAGCCTCATTCCACATGACCAACGATAAGAATCTATTTAGTACCTTGGAGGAGAAGGACCTCCAGATCCGCATCGAGATGGGCGATGATGGAAAGTACCGTGTTACAGGTGAAGGTATGGTTGTGTTTCAGATGGAGCATGGAGCTCCTCTCACCCTGACTGATGTAAAATATTTGCCTGGTCTGAAGAAGAATCTTGTGTCTATCACTATGTTGGAGACAAAGGCTATGATGTAATCTTTAGTAAAGGAAAGGCATTGTTGAGGCATATCGACACTGAACAAACCAAGAGGATTGAGATTTGAGTAAATAATCTCTACAAATTGGAGGTAGACAACTGTGTTGCATTGAGTTCCAAAGCAGAGTTGGTGCAGAGCCAAGATATTGGCGAGTTATGGCATAGAAGATTGGGCCACTTGCACCATGGGGCCTTGAAGATCATGCAGCAGATTTCTACCGGACTTCCCAATGGAAAACTAGAGCAAATGGATACATGCAAAGGTTGTACCTTGGGTAAGTATGCAAAATCTTCCTTTCAGGATCAAGACAGTAGAGCTAGAGCAATCCTGGAGCGAGTTCATACAGATGTGTGTGGACCATTCTCTACAGCCTCCACCGCTAAATGAAGGTACTATGTTATTTTTATTGATGATTTTTCTCGTAGATGTTGGATCTACTTCTTGCAGAAGAAGGATCAAACCTTCTCAAGGTTTTATGAGTTCAAAGCCTTGGCAGAGAAATAATATGGAAAGAAAATAATGGCCTTGCAAAGCGACAATGGTGGAGAGTATGTCTCCCAATAGTTTAAGGACTTCTGTGTAGCAGAAGGAATTAAACGGGAGTTGACGGCACCCCATAACCCACAGCAGAATGGGGTGGACAAAAGGAAGAACAAATCGATTATGGGAGAAACTTGGGCGATGTTGCATGACCAAAGCCTCCCATTTCATTTGTGGGCTGAGGCATGACATACAATAGTATACTTGTAGAATAGAAGCCTGCATTGTATACTGGGAATGAAGACACTAGCAGAGGCCTTTTTTGGGAAGAGACCAGATGTGAGTCACTTCAAGATCTTTGGATCATTGATTTATTTCCATGTGACCAAAGATTTTGGGAAGAAGTTAGATCCAACAGCTAAGTTGGGGATACTGTTGGGGTACACGGATACACCCCACAAATATCAGGTGTTATTGCCTACCAATTAGAGGATAGTGGTACGTAGAGATCTAAAGTTCGATGAGCAAAAATCCATGCGAGTGTCCCTTGAGAGGGAGCTCAAGTTGCATGCAGAGGAGGAACTTTTGGTTCCTAAGGAGGAGGATGCTCAGACTGATGCAAAGCAGTTGCGTGCAGAGGATTCGAGAGTGGAGACATCCACTCATGTAGAGTCTTCTAGAGATGGGCAGAAATTCTCAAGGGAAGCTGATAGATTGGTGATGGATGCGAGAGAGAATGTGGGACAACAATCGTCTCAGCATAGAAAAAGGAGATCACCCGAGCGGTACACTGGTTACATGGCCCTGGTTGGGGAGTGTGTAGAAACCGAACCATCTTCCTTCAAGGAAGCAGTGCAACAACCAGTCTGGGTTGATGCTATGGTGGAGGAGTACAACTTCATTGTTTGGAACAGTGTTAGGGATGTTGTCCCAAGATCAGAGGACAAATCAGTGGTGAGTTCTCGATGGCTTTACAAGGTAAAGCAAACAACTGATGGCAGTGTGGAGAAACATAAGGCAAGGTTTGTTACCCGTGGTTTCTCACAGGTTGAGGGGATCGACTATGATGAGACTTTTGCTCCTGTAGCAAGGTACTCATCTATCGGATTGATTTTGGCATTATCAGCTCAGATGGGTTAGGAGATCCATCAGATGGATGTGAAGACTGCGTTCCTCAATGGCAAGATTGAGGAAGAGGTGTACATAGATCAGACATAAGGTTTTGAGACCTTCGATCGTGAGTCGTATGTGTGCCGACTCAATAGAGCTTTGTATGGGATGAAGCAAACACCTTGTGCTTAGTACACTAGGATTGACAACTATTTCACCAGGTTGGGCTTCACAAAGAGTGAAGCAAGTGCGAACCTTTACCACATCATGGTAGAAGGTAAGTCATTGATCATTTTTCTTTATGTTGATGATCTAATATTGACAGGTGATGATCAGTTGATCAAGTCTTGCAAGGAGGACCTTGCAAGAGAGTTCGAGATGAGAGACATGGGTCTTATGCACTACCTTCTAGGCATGAAAGTGTGGCAGAAGGATGGGGAAGTGTTTGTGTCTCAAGGAAGGTATGCCAATGAGATACTCAGGAGATTCGACATGGAGAAGTGCAAGCCCATGCAGACTCCTCTACCAGGTAACTGGAGGAAGGAGGATGCTACTTCAGGTGAAGTAGTAGTTGCTACTATTTATCATCAACCTATGGGTTCATTGATGTATTTAGTGAACACATGACCAGATTTTTGCTTTGCAGTGAACCAACTGAGTCAAGCTATGGTTCAGCCTACCAAGCTGTTTTGGAAGGTAGCGAAGCATGTGCTGAGATACCTCAAAGGCACAACTCAATATGAATTTTGGTACAGACGGACAGAGGGAGTGAAGCTTCAAGGCTTCACAGATGTAGATTGAGTAGGGAGTCCATCAGACTAGAAGAGCACTTCAGGAGGAATTTTCAACCTTGATTCAGTTGCAATTTCTTGGTGCAACAGGAAACATAGGTTAGTTTCACTTAGCTCAGCAGAGGTTGAATACATGGTTGTTAGTCAGGAAGCATGTGAGGCCATTTGGATGTGGAAAATTCTAGTGGGATTTTTTGGTTAGAGGATGGATCCAACTGTGATCTATTGTGATAATCAAATTTATATCAAACTCTCTGAGAATCCAGTATTTCATGACAGGTCCAAGCACATCATATCTGGTATCATCATCTTCGAGACTTTGTGGTGAAGAGGATCATGTTGTTGTTGTATGTTTCGACCGAGGAGTAGGATGTAGATATTTTGACTAAGGCATTGTCAAAATGCAAGTTCGAGTTCCACAGAGATAGGATTGGGGTGACAGATAATCCCTTTCTTGTTGAGAGGGAGTGTTGAAAATAGCAACAAGAAATGCTAAATATAGAAGTGCTAAAAATAATAGTTCTATAAATAGAATTTTGGGATACATTCCAATTTTAGTTAGTCCCTGAACTAAAATTGAGAATTAAAATTCGAATTTGATCTTAGCAGCTATTTGAAAAATAATTAATTAATTCATCTTGAGTTAATTAGTTGGATAAAATCAAACATGAAGCCTATGTGAAGACATGCAACAGTTTTACCTTTGATTGAGGAAGTTATCCCTTAATTAAAGTGATCAGAGTGAGTTGTACTTTGAGTTGTAATTAGTTAGCTCAGTTAACTGAGTTAAGTCTAGTTAAATTAGTTCCAACAATTTGTGGAATTGATTGTGAGTTCAGTTAGTTAATGCGTGCATGCATGCATGTAACTATTGTACTTTAGATAACTGAATATTCTCTCATAAATAACTCATGCATGTCAGTTCAGTTAGAGACCCAATTGAGATCAGATGATGGGGCAATGTACTATTAGTTGCAGGAATATTCCATTGAGGATATCTCTTGCATGCAGAAGGAATTCATTCCTTGGAGATTGTGCAGTTACTTCTGAGTTTGGTGAGTTGTGTGAGAGGTTAATTCACACAGGTGGCAGCCAGAGGACCCAAGAGAAACTGTGCAAGGAAATAGGAGGTTTGGAGGACTGAGGGAAGGCATATGTTGTGTCTATTCAGTATATGAGTAACATTGAAGGATTGTACTGAGAGCTGGATAGCTTGTGAGCTAAAGCTTTGTGTAATCCGGAGATATTTCCACTTGTATGATAATATAGATATCGGGGTTTTTAGCTGAGGCTTTCCCTAGAGTATTCTTCTGTGTTCATGTGTGATTTATTTCTCATTCTCTGTTATATGTGTTCTATTTGATCTTGCTCAAAATCAATTAAGTTTCTGCAAGTTTGTTTGTAGAAGTAGATCAAGTATTTTGCTTTAGTATATTGCATTATCAGGTGATCTATAGTGAGAAATTCTACATAACACTGCATAAATTTTACTGTAGGCCTCTAGTCACATGCATAATCCTGCAAGGGAGTGACTACAGTCTCATTTTCCCAGTTTTGTGCTTGCAACCACGAAATGTGAGCCGCCTTTATAAAACTACCCAAAACTTGAAAAAACTTTCCAAGACAGTAAAAGACATAAGGACAAATCCTCCAACACAGAAACTAATCAAGGAATTGACCTAAACAAGCCTAACCATGATAGAAATTTTGTCAAACACATGGTGAACATGTAATCTCTAGTTCATGAATGCATATTTGAACATAGATATCTAAAAATTATATCATAATAATCAAGAAGGTCTAATTCTTTCTCATAATAGCTGCAATAAAATATATTAGGTCATGCATTCAATAACCATTCATTTACAAATGGAAACATGATAAGAGCCATAACCAAAACCTATTATGAAACCATGCTTATAACCAAAATTATAACCAGAATAATAATAGTGGTAAAACAACCATGAAATCCACATCATAACATGTACATTTACTCATAAAATATAAGAGGAAAAGATCTATTATTAACATATGCAAAATCCAACCATGTCAAGGACTTCCATGTACCACTCGACCATAGATTGGGTTGAACCAAATCTTTCTTTCATCCAACAACCCCTGTGTTATATTCCAAGCGTGAATGCGGGACTCACAAAAAAATAACCATGGATTCCTCATGCTTTACTACATATCATGTCATTATCGTTCAAGGGATTTGAAGGCCCGAAACCCTCACCTATACAACTAAGGATTTACTGCAATCCCTCCATCACCAGTCAAGGGATTCCTAGGCCAAACAATAAACATACACTACCAGAATTTATCGCAATCACACCATTACTGGTCAAGGGATCGCTAGGCCCTAAAAAATCATGGATGCATCCATATTTCTTCACGATTAACTTGAGGAATTTTCTTGTCTCGACCCATAGGCTTCAACATGTATCTCGTCATTGCTGATCAAGGGATTTCTAGGCCCTTGGGAATTTTCTTAAGACCACCTCACTAGTTCTAAAACCATTCGACAAATCAAGCTAAACCAAATGAAAGAACCCCATCACACCATGGCTATCTGAAAATTGCAAGGCAAAGCTAAAACCACTGTCACACCTAGCAAATCTCATGCCAATGACAACAAGAGAGCCAAATACACACATGCATGTACCATGCATGTATAAACTAGCAAGGAAATCATATATGCAACTCAATACCTGCAAGTAATCCCGCTGTATCCACTTGATCCAAATCTTCCTTGCTTCATCCTTTCTTTCCTTTTCTTTATTGTCCTTCCTTTGCCTTCCTTTCTTCAATGCTAGAGTACTCCAAGAATGCTCTAAGTGTGCAAGAATATGTGAGAATAGAGAGAGCTCCAAAATTGAACTAACCAAATCTTCCACTAACCAAATCTATGAACCAATCCTCATAAGCCTTTTTATCATTGAGGCCTCTATTTTCTTCATTTTATGTTATTTTTCCTTCAATTTCCTCCTCATGCAATTATGTGGCCTTTCACCTTCCTTTTCTCCTATTTTCCTTTATTTCCATAAATAAAATGCCAATTACTACCTCTTTGCCTTTTCAATGCCTTTGCCAATTTCCTTTAGCCATAACAAACCAAATGAACACCCACTAGGATGTTTTTCCGAACATTCAGCTTGGAATACATGTCCAATGACCTTGGTCTTATTTTGCATTTATTAACTTTATTACATGAACTTTTAACCTGGGGTTGTTACGCAAGGTTTGTATGACTATTGTTCTAAGAAAAAAGTTAAGGATATAGGTTGGTTAAGGTTAGTTGTTATGGCACATCTTTCTACCTTTAGAAAATATCTTCAATTTCTTCTACAAGATATTCAAGTTTTTGTCTTTTCTTTTTCACATTTCTTTATATTGTTTTATATTTCTCATGCCTTTTTGTATGCAGGTCAAGAGTAGCTTCAGTGGCTACATTGGAAATTTCACTTCACTTTGTCCAAACCTTCTAGTTGGTTATATTAGGTGTAGGTGTGGTTTCATTTTAGTTTTATTTTGCATTGCATTCACCTTCCATTATGACCTACATCGAGTTTGTGCATTTACTTTATCTATTGCTTCTCGTTTTGCATGTTTCTTTTATTTTGAGTATTTCATTTTCTTATTCTTTTGTTTTTGTCTTTTTCGTTACATCATGAATTTTATTTTATTTTTTGTTCAATAAGACCATGCATGAAAACCACTCTTGTTTGGCTCAAAAGACAATGTTGCAAAGTTTTAAAAGGAAATTGTGATGACGAACAACTCTTGGCTAATATGTTTTCCTCTTATTTGTTTGGGCCTACACATATTTTAAAGTCAATGATGTCTTAATGGAAAATAAAATTCATTCGAGAGGAAAGATTTCAGTAGAACCATGAAACCCGTAACTATTCTAGGATCCTTGTTCCTAACTTGGAATTGTAATTAAATGATGTTTTCCATGCTAATCCAATCAAGTAGATAATGGAAAGGGGAAAATCGATAGCAAGAATATCAATATCAGAGGTATATATAATTGTCTCTAAAGGAAAAACCTCTCTTGGTCTCAATAAGTTAGGATCCCTCTTCTGCCCCAATGAAATAATAAGTTCCTAAACACATTTAAATAAATAAATAAAATAAATCATGAAAGAAGAGAAAGGATTCGTGCAAAGAGAAGTGAAACAAGCAACTTTTTCGGGGTATTGACCATGCTCACTGGTAACAAAGAAATTCTTATGCTCCTATAGTGACTCGATCCATGTACTAAATATGCTCGCTAAGGGGAGCAACAATAGAGATGAAAACTAAGACTTTTGATCATCTTAAACTCGCGATTATATATTACCCTTCTCCTAGATCAAAACAATTGTGATATGAGAAACTTTGCTAATGTGTTCAACCAAGAAAGGGAATAAACGGGACTGCATCTATAAACAAGTCAAATGGAGAAGCCAAGGTAATCTTGAGAATGAATCCATACTTCCTAAAGGACTAAGACTTTGTGCTCAAAGATAGACCTAAATGAAGAAGTTGGAGTTCTACCAGTGTGTCACCATGTGTTGATGCAACAACAAACAATGTCCAAAAATTTTCCTACACTTAAATTTTCGAGCCTACTTGTGATCCCATGATCTATCATTCCTTGATTCTTCTCAATCGTTTCATGATTAATTGATGATTTTCTAAGCACTTAATTATTCTTTCGAGCTTTTAGTTGTTGAAGTCACTTTCTTACACATGTTTAGCCTTTAATACATTCACAAGCTCACCTCTTTCAAGCAAGCCTATTAATCAATGAACACCTTGGAAATTCAAGCCCTGTGTAGTCCTTACTGGCAGTGACTTTACAGATTCTAATGAAAATGATTGTGTAGATGTTGAGGATAGTGATTTTGAATTTATTTATGGATGATGGTTGTGCAATTGAAAGAGACAATGCTTGCACAATCTTTGATGACACTGATTTCATAGTTCCTAGAGATAAAGACTATGCAGTCCCTTATGACAATCAATGCACAATATTCAGCTGATAGATTCTATCATTCTTAGTTGCAATTGTACCATCACTTGGGTGAGTTTTCCCAATTGTCACTTTTTTGCACTTTAGTTTTCATTAGTGTATCTTTCACTTTTGTGACTGTTGTTTTTTCTTGCTTTCACTTTCACAAGTGTCGCTTATGTATTCTCTTCATTATAGCATGTGTCGCTTTCACTTTCTTTAGATTTTGGAACTGTCGTTTTCATGTTTTATTACTATCGTAGCTATCGCTTTGGATGATTTTCACTCTTGCATATGTCACATCTTTTTACACCACCAGAGGTCGCTCTGTAACAACCCTAATTAAACATTCATGTAAAAATATAAGACCAAGGTCATATGGCACGTATGGAAAGCTAAGTGGTGTGAAAAACATCCTAATGGGGTGTCACTTCGATTTATTTATGGCTAAAGGAAATTGGAAAAGGCATTTCAAAATGAAAGACACATTAATTGGAATTTATTTATGAAAATAAAAGAAATTAGGAGAAAAGGGAGACGAAATCTCACAGATTTGCATGAGGAGCAAATTGAAGGAAAAATAAAGGAAAATGAATAAAATATAGACCTTAATGATAAAAAAGGCTTCTAAGGACCAGTTCATGGATTTTTTCAATGTTACCTTTTGTTAGTTTTAGCTTAGAGCTCTCATTCTATTCTCTCTCTCTCTCTCTCTCTCTCTCTCTCTCTCTCTCCCTCTCTCATACTCTTGGACACTTAGAGTTTTCTTGGAGCACTCTTGGAGGAGTGTGGCATACTTGGGATTTGGAGCAAGAAGGCAAAGGAAAAGTAGGAAAGTGCAAGGGGTAGTGGGATCAAAAACTACAACTAGATTTCTTTGTGGATATCAAGTTATATGTATGGTTTCCTTGCTAGTTTTGGCATGCATGGCATATGCATGTGGTTATTTGGTTATGTTATTTCATTGACATGGAGGATTTCCAAGATTGACAACAATTTTTCCTAGCTTTGCCATTTCTTGGATAGTCATGGTGTTGTGTTTTTTCCCTTTTGTTTTCTAATTGGTGCTCATGTTCCTTATGGCTATGGTTTGATTTATTAGTTCCTGAAATCCTTGGTTGGGTTTTGTAGATCTTAAGGAAGGTTAAGAAGGTTTGGGTTTTTCGATTCCAATTCCTTAAGGTGACCTAGGATGTTGAGTCATATCATAGTAACTCTTCATCACATATTTACCCCGGTGGACCAATTAGCTTCGGTAATTATGGGAGGAGGGTGTTACACAGTGGTATCAGAGAATGGTTCAACCCTTGGCCTTGATGGGTGGAGTGTGTTTGTCATGCATGCATGAAGGATGTATATGTGCTTGTTATGTATGCATGGTGGCAATCATTGCTACAATTGTGTTTCCATGTAGGAGTTGATGATATTGTTGTTGGGATGTGTTTTTCATGAATGCATGTCGATTGCATATGCATTTTTTATGCATGTCAGTGTCTATATGTTGTTACACATGCATTGTCATGTTTATAGTTATGCATGTATAGTAGGTTAGACATTCATTGTGAGGTCATTGTATGTAGTTTGTGTCATCATGATGTTGTTGATTGTTACGATGCTAATTTGTTTGCTGTGATAGAGTAGGAGATGCAGATCATCAGAATGAGGTTGCAACACTGGACCTCAGGGTAAGAGCATATCGTCATACATGTTTGTATGGTGGGTATGCAAGTATGTTGGTTAATGTTTGTTATAAGAATTAGGGTTATGTACATGTCTGTCAGTCTATGGTTATTTTGGTTACATGTATGATAGATGTTAGTTAATTAGTGGGATCATATGTACATGCGTCAGTTATTCATGAATGATAGTAACTTGTTATATGCATTATGGTCATACGCATGATGGTTATGGTCATTGTACTTAGGATATTGATGTTATATGTATCGTGCTAATATGGATTGGTCTATGCAGATGATTGTGGTTATGATACTAGGTTATGAGTCGATATAATTGTGATAGTGTGTCGCACTAATATGGATTGACTTGTGCAAATTTTATATCCTCCCATGAGATACATTGAGGTATGAGTTTGATTATGTCATATATTTGGTGTTTGAGTGTTTGATTATGTTGTCTAATTGATTTATCTAACATGGTACCTTTACAGTTTTGTTTGAATGTTTGATTAATTGCAATATATGAGTATGTGTTGGTAATATTTAATGAAGGAATGATTTTGTCTTAAGATGGTTGCACTAACACATTATGTGCTGAGACAATTGATATGCACTTGAGTGTAAGTAGGTTCTAGTTGTAGTATTATGATTATTGATTGTGAGTTAATTATGACATGGTTTTTAGTCTTGGTAAAGGCTAATTTCAAATTAATAGACATGATATCTTGAAATTTTGAACATGTAAATGCCATGTGTGAGCAGTTGTAGGGAAAATAGTTGGTATTAGCGTGATAAGGTAATAGCTGATTTGATTATATAACTAATAGTTGGATGATGTGATAGTACATAATAAGAATCAATTGTAGAAAGGAAAGGAAAAATAAAGGAATTGGGTTTGAATTACTCTGGCTATGTTTGGAAACCACAATTCTAAATGAATGAGTACTTTGCCTGAATACAGGAAGTCTTCTTAACCTAGATTTTGTCTAACATTATGTGGATATATGTTATATTCCTAAACATGAATTTGACAGGTATAACAACTGGTTTTTAGCTATGGTTGGATTCGTTAAAGGAATGGAGTCCTTTGTGACATGATATATGTACGATTTCAGTTACAGGTCAGCATGTTGGGTACAACAAGGTGGTAGGTTTAACCCTATACAGAAATTAATTGTAGACGAATTTTAAAAATAAAAAATAAACAATGACAAGAATATAAAATAAATACACAGATATTTCCCCTAGATCCCAAAACTAGGACTAGCAGATTGATTTTTCATTATTTTCCTTTCAATGTTACAATACATATATATACATGCCGAAACATTCATAAACCCCAATCCATTAAACCTAGATTAGAACATAAACATACATCCCTTGACATGATCTAAAAAATACCATGGGCACAAAATGATCATGCACAAAACCATAGCTAGGTCTGACCATCTAATATAGGGTCCAAAAAAAGTTCCCAGTGTGCTACCCCAGACCCCTATGTTCAGATGTGTATTTATGACCTATAGATTTCATCTCCATCATGTGTTTGACAGAATTTTTGTCATGGTTAGGCCTAGTTAGGTCAATTCCTTGATTAATTTTTGTGTTAGAGGATTTTTCATGGTGTCATTTATTGTCTTGGAAAGTTCCATCAACTTCTGGGCAGTGGTCTCGAGACTAGCCCTAAAAAAGTGGCTCAAATCTCACAGTAGCAAGCACAAAACTAGCTGAAAAATACTGCAATCTCTCCCTTGCAGGCTTATGGCAGCAAATGGATACCTACAGTTGCATAATGCAGGATTGTGCATGAAACTAGGAATTTTGTTAGTGAAAAAGAAGTCTGACTCATGGTTTGGGCACCTAGAGGAGTGGTTTAGATCCTATGGGTTTTTTAGCTCCTGAGGAAGATCAATAAGGTTTTGGTTTGTTGATTCCACTGTTGGGTTATGTTATATTCTTTCCACGACTAGTCCACATAGTTAACCGGGGGTTAGAAGGGGGGGGGGGGGTCACAGGAGGTTTGAGGGGTACCCGTAACCCCACTTTATGGGGTTCGGGGTAGCGCCCCGGAAAATTTTGGTTTTGGACCCTATGTTAGGTTGGGTGGACCCACCTATGGTTTTGTGCATGATTTTCACACATGTTTTTTGGATGCGGTGATTTTCAGTCCATGGTTTTGGACACAACGGTTTTTGGTCCATGGTATTGGATGCTTCGTTATGTATAAATATGTATTGTAACATTGAAAGGAACATAATGAAAAATCAAGCTGGTAGTCCCGGTTTTGGGATCCAGGGGAAAATCTCTATGTATATGTGTTTTATGTGTTATGGTCTCACATTGTTTATTTTCTATGTTTTAGAATTCATATGCAGGTAATTTCTATATGGTGTTAAAACTTGCATTTGGTATCGGAGTTGTTTTGGCTTCAAGGAGACACCTTTGTTGCTGAGGGGTTTCGCTCGGACCTGTGGTAGACCTTGTTTAGTGGGAGATTTGCGATATCGATTCTAGTGGTGAAGTAATATGGTGAGCAGTGGAAAGATAGAGATCGAGAAATTTAATGGTTAGAGTTTTGAGTTGTGGAAACTCAAGATGGAGGATCTGTTGGTGGATAAAGATTGGTGGATCGCGGTAGATCCATGTACTAAACCAACGGGAGTTTCCAATGAAGAATGGAAGAAGTTGGATCGAAAGGCAAAGAGCACAATATGATTGTGTGTCTCAAATTCAGTATTGCTAAATGTATCAAGGGAAGCTATGGCAAAGGCTTTGTGGGACAAGTTAGGGACTTTGTACCAACCTAAGTCTCTCATGAATAAACTGTTCTCGCGGAAAAAGTTGCATAACCTGAGGATGAAAGATGGAGACTCGGTGATAGAGCATCTGAATATTTAATACTGTGGTAAGTCAGTTAGCATTTGTTGATATTAAAATTTCAGATGAAGATAAGTGCATTAGTTTGTTGTGTTCTCTACCAGATTCATGGGATAGCTTGGTTATTGCAATAGGTAGCAATGCAACTACCTTGCAGTTTGATGAAACAGTCTCAGCCTTGCTGACGGAGGAGATGAGACGGAAAAATATGGAGAGCCAGAATGGTGATGCCTTATCTGTACGAGGACAATCCCAGAACAGAAACAAAAATAAGTCATCGAGTGGGAGATATAAATCTAGAGGGAGATCTAAATCTCTAGGAAAACCTGTAAAGGTGGTGTGTTGGAAATGCAGAAAGGAAGGCCACTACAAAAGGAACTGTAAATCTAAAGCTCCTGAAAAAGGAAAGGGATCTGATGAGGCTCCTTCTACAGAGGCAAAAACCACCTCAGATGAAGGTTTGGATGTGTACTTGGCTTCTTCAAGTACACGTGTAGATCATGAAGCATGGTTGATAGACTCAAGTGCATCCTTTCACTTCACTCCCCATAGAGAGTGGTTCTGCGAGTATGAGAAATACGATGGTGGTGATGTATTCTTGGGAGATGACAAGAAGGCTAGAATCATTGGTCATGGAAAAGTAAAATTGAAGTTGCAAGGTGGAAGAGTTAGAACACTTCTGGGTGTTCTGCATATTCCTGCATTGGCCAGAAATCTGATTTCTGTAAGCAAGTTGGATGATGCAGGTGTAAAAATAGTGTTCGAGAAGGATACCTGCAAGATGGTTCGTGGAGCACTGGTATTGACGCGGGGAGTTCGGATTGGAACTCTGTACAAGCTGCAAGGTAGCACTATTGTTGATGGGTGCAACAGTTTCGTGGTTCCTGAAAGTGGAGTAGAAAATCTAGTGGCCTCTGGATTTTGATTTCTGTGAAAATTGTGTACATGGGAAGCAGAAATGGATGAGTTTCCCCTCTGGTAGTAAGAGGGAGAAATAGATATTAGATCTTGTGCACAGTGATGTGTTTGGACCTATGAAGGTTCCATCACTGGGTAATTCTATGTACTATGTATCATTTATAGGTGACTTCTCAAGGAATACATGGATATATTTCCTTAAGAAGAAATCTGAAGTCTTTGATAGGTTTAAAGAATTTAAGG
>APFE031475226.1:73585-94530 GCA_000404065.3 Pinus taeda
ATTTGAGAAATAAGACTAAAAATTAGCTATGGAAATAAAGTAAAGGCAGCAACTTTGAATCTGTCAACTAAAACTACCACTAGATATAAAGCAAACACATAAACACACAAGTAATCCCGGGTCAAAACCTGCAAAAGAACAATGCTGATCAGCTTAAAAGAAAGGATTCAAAATGAATGAAAATGAAGGGAATTATGTTGTACATAGGTCAAGAAAAGTAAATGCTGAACATAAAAATACTATACAAGGCTAATATGAACAGGGGCCCTCCATTCACATAACCCAAAGAAGACTCAAAGTGTTGAAAGCTTCAAAACAACACTGCTTCTATTACTCCATGTGCAGAAATTCATAGTCAAGAGTGCTAGAACAGCACCATTAAAACAGAGTCTTGGGAATGCACGAAAATTATAATAAGTTCATAAAAATACAGCAAGTAAGAGTTAACATAAGCGTACGCAGACGCAAGTATTTATAGACATCTGAAGGATATCCTATGCGTGCTGCTAAAACTGGAAAATAAACAAACTGTCATGCGTAATTAAAAATGCAATAACACGTCATGAGCCTGCGTGGGTGAGCTGGAGGTCCTGGTCGTCATGGGCATTGAATCCAGAGTTCGATTATGTCCCCCACATCCTGCGTAACACGGGCAAATCACCACTTGAGCTGACGTGACCCAACAGCTTACGCATCACCGTTAAGCTGCCTTCGTTGACCGGATCTTGGCCCTGTTTGACCGGAGGTACAGATGATGTGGATGATTGAACAAATGGCACAGGAACCTCGAGCACCTTGATACCTAAGTTCCCATGTGGCTCATTTGGCAAAATGGCACGTGGAACCTTGAGAACAACAAAAAGGCTGCGGAATCATCAGATGGCTGCGGAATCGGCAGAGAGCTGCGAAATGCCTGTAAATATGTCAAAATCTAAATAAAATAGTCACACATTAGCAAAGCTCACTTGATCATGCTTAATGACATCTAATGTAATGATCTGGGTGGTTTTACATGGAAAATGAGGTGAAAGAGAGAGATAAGTGATGAAAAACAGTAGGTAATAGTGGATGATGAGGTGTAGGTTAGAGGCTCTACAATAATATAAGCTCAAGATTCATTCGGGAGGTCAAAAGTCACACAGAAGTTGAACAGTCACCTCATTTGTTATAAATACGCCCTCATAAATCAAGCAAAAGGAATTTGGGGACTTAAACTTTTCACCTCAACTTCTCCATCTTGGCGTCGAAGTGAGTATCATTCTTTGGATAACCAAGTGGTGACTTAATGTTCCACTATTGGGAATAGTGTGGAAAAATTGAGCCAACGCACTTTCATGCATATGTCATGAATTATTGTGATACTATTATTTCACTCTTTATGGTGTATGTTTATGTTAACACATACTAATGCAAATGAACTATTTAGTTAGATTTAGTATGCATCTTGTTGAATGTTTGTTGCTACTTGTCTTTATGATCATTGTTGTCTTTTGAACTACTTTGCTGGTTAACTAATGATACTCTTATGGTCTTGTGTTTCTCTTTTAGGATTGCACTATTATTTTTATTCTAGAGGATCAATTTCTCTTCCCTTTCCATGACATAACCTTATATACAACAACAGTCATATGCCTCATAGTGTATACTTTCTTGATTTAAAGATTGTTTGTATAATCTCTTATGCTTATAATTCTAGCCAAAGAAAATCCCAAAGGATAGTGGAAACTAGCCATATTTTTGGTTGGGGATCCTACTCCAAATAATGTGAGGTATAATTGGGACTTCATACTAAGGAGACCCCCTTGTTGGAAGACTTCTAGCACTGTCAATAGTTGGCACTAGAAAGAGGGTCGAATGACAAGTTGAGCCCATTGAGTCTATTTTTAATCTTTTATATTTAATGTCTCATCCCGAAATCATAATCCTGAGGTGATTTACTAAAATATTAGATATTAAAATCTGTATGAGAATAATCAACAACTTGTATCAAATTAATTTTGATGGCGATGATGAAATAATTGTCCTTTGACACTTGATTCAATTATTCAATTTTTTCTTTCAAACGACTTGTTAAGGAGCTTCGTTAATCCTTTGACGGGTATGACCATCAATATGTGTACAAAAGCATCAATCAACTTAGAATGATATTTGATGAAACATTAGAGGATTTTCTAGATTGGTTTTTCATCTTTGTTATGAGTTTTTAGAAGAAGATGTGGATTGGGATTTCATGGCTAAAACGTTTTAGTTTTTGGTTCAAATCTCTTTGAAGTAATTCGAAACATAATCTCTGGATGATTTTTCTCTTCCAAATCATATCAATCATGACATATCTCTAATCTAAGAGGATAATCTTACACTCCTTTATCCACTCTCCTCCTCATTTTTATGTTGCTATTGGGAAATATGAAATCAAATTCATTGGTCCATTTATTCTATCCATATTTTCGTCCCATGGTCAAGAATTCCTACAGGAAAACCTTGAACGTTCTAATAGATCCATGAAACCTGAGGTGGAGAATGGTCCCTTGATTTTTCAAGATCACATCAATACACATAATCCTAAACCTGATTATGTTTCAACTGGAAGTGACATTTCTTCAAGGGACTCTTGTCATCCTTTATCATTTGTATGTCATGACCTTTTGTATGTTGATACACTTGATAAATCTCCTCCACCAGATGGTCCTCCAGATGCTTTTAATTTTCAAGTTGTTGGTATAAATTGTGATCAAGTACAAAGTGACCATATTTCATAGGTAGAGGAGCAAAAAGGTGAATATTCTTTTGATCTCTCTTCCCTATTTCAAAATCCTCCATGTCAAGATGATGTTCTTTCATTCTTGGTTGATTAAGAACCTAGTCATCTTAGTAGCAAATCAAATCAAGCCAAATCCCTTAATCAGAATGAAGCCTTGGGAAACCATCACCCTAAAAACAATGACTCCACTGATATGCATAGTGACGGGTTCCCAAGTACATTGGATGGTCTCTTTTTTTCATAAGAAGACTTGGATTTACAAAGCTTTAATATGGATCTTGATTCAATCATAGAAGAGTTTCTCAAAGGATTGTTTCCTCAACTCACGAGCCCTTATGTGGATATGCATGTAGTGAATCAATTGATATATCATGTTCTTCTAATATCCATTATGATGAATTAAATCTAAAATCCATACAAGGTGATAACATTTCCCATGATGAAGAATATGATGTGTAATTTTTCAACATCTCTCTTACAATTTGGGTGATCTATTTAGTGATGGTGAGACATCTGATGAGACTATTTCCAACAACTATCATTTGGTTCATAATGTTCCTGTTGAAATAATTGATGATAAATTTATTCATATAAATTTTTACCTAACCATGCTTTCAAAATTCAATAATTCAACATTTGAAAATTCAAGAGTCTCTTCAGGGAGTTGAGGCACTTCAGATTCTACTGATGGTTATGTTAGGTTCTCACAATCCTTATAGAGTCTCTGGAATAGGTCAGATTAGAATTCTCTCACATAATTCTTTTCTCGACAATTTTTCATTGGATGTAATTTCTTTATTGAATGATTTTCAAGATTTTCAAGTTGATTCTCTTAATCCTCAAGATAGAATATCTTATCATATAGAATATTCTTGTTTCGCTAATTCTTATTCATGCAAATATCTGACATCTAACCATGAATTACAATGCATATCTTTCTCGAATGTATAGAACCTTGAAGCATATCATTCTAATTATCAAGATGAAGATCATCATTGTTGGAGTAATTCATATGTGTTAAATGTTTTTGTAGGCTATCAACTCCTTATATTTATTGTGAATGTTATAAAACTAATCATTTCCATTCTATCCCAATCAATCCTTTTGAGTAGCATTCATTTCTTAAATGATTTAATGGATCAAATCCCCCATGCTGGTACGAATACTAGAATTTATTTCACATATATTTCTATCCTTTTATCATCATGTTATTTTAATCAGTTTCCCATATTTACAAGGCCAAAACTTGTTTTTAATTCCCCAAGTTTTCATATTACTGGTCTAGTATGGAATTGGAAACAAAGGGAACTAATCAAGAATCAAGGATCTTAAATGTTAAGCCACCAATTTGATCATAGCACTGGAGTTAACAACTATCATTTCAATAATCATTTCCCTACTCGAATATAGGATGATAGTTGTTTTACATCGATTGATTTGCTTGAACCCATTGATTTCCATGATTTATCATTTCACTATTCAGATTACTATTAAACAGTTGAGGCACTTCAATCTTTGTTGATGGTTATGTCAAGTCCTCACTATCTTGACAAGGTTTCTAAATGAGATCAGGTTATCCTTTCCTTGCAATATTCTCTCCATGATTCAGATATGCTAATTGAAAGTTCATTTTCTTAATAATTTTAGGGTTTTAAAAAGGATTGTCTTGAATTCCATGATCAAATCAATGATTGGCTGGAGAGATCTGACTTAGAAAGATCTGTTGTTAATAAAAAAAAATTGATCTTACTTGATGTTTGCTAAGGATTATAACACAAACAAAGCTACATTCACAAGAAACTTTCAAGGTTTGTATGATTGTTGTTTTAATAAAAAAGTTAAGGATATAGGTTGGTTAAGGTTAGCTGTTATGGCACATCTTTTTTCCTTTAGCAAAGACCTTCAGTTTCTTTTGCAATATATTCAATTTTTTATATGTGCTTTTTCACACTTCTTTATATTGTTTTTAATTGCTCGTATGTTTTTGTTTGTAGGTCTAGAGCAACTTCAATGGTTACATTAGAAATTTCACTTCACTTAGTCCTGACCTTCTAGCCAGTTAGATTGGGAGTAAGTCTGGTTACATTTTAGTTTTCTTTTGCATTGCATTCACCTTCCATTTTTCCCTACATCTATTCTATGCATTTTATTTATCTCTTGCTTCCCATTTTCCATGTTTCTTTTCTTTTGAGTCTTGCATTTGCTTATTCTTTTTATTTTTCCTAAGTTATTTTGTAATGAATTCTCTTTTGTGTTTTGTTCAATAATACTATGCATGGAAACCACTCTCATTTGGATCAAAAGGCAATGTGACAATGTTTGAAAAGGAAATTGTGATGGCAAACAACTCTTGGATATTTTTTTTTACTCTTCTTTGTTTGGGATTACACATATTTTAAATTCAATGATGTCTCAATGGAAAATACGATCCATTCGAGAGGAAATATTTGAGTAGAACCATGTCATTCATATCTATTCTAGGATCCTCATTCCTAACTTAGTATTGTAATTAAATGGAGTTTTTCATGCTAATCCAATCATGTAGAGAAGGGAAAGGGGAAAATTATCAATATCAAGGGTATCTATAATTATATTTGAAGAAACAACCTCTTTGCTCTCAATAAGTCAGGATCCCTCTTCTTCCCCAATGAAATAATAAGTTCCTAAGCACATTTAAATAAATAAATAAAATAAAGGGTGAAAGAAGAAAAAGGATTCCTACACAGAGAAGTGAAGCAAGAAACTTCTCCAGGGTATTGATCATGATCGCTGGCAGTGAAGCAATGCTTGTGTTCTTGTAGTGACTTCGTCAGCGTACTGAACATGCTCGTTGGAAGTGGAGCAATGCCAAAGATGAAAAATAATACTCTGATAATCTTAACCTCGTGATTATATATTACCCTTCTCCTAGATCAACTGAAAAAGGGAATAGAGGGGACTACATCTATAATCATGTTAAATGGAGAAGCTAAGGTAATACTCATGATGAATTAATACTTCTTGAAGGACTAAAACTTTGTTCTCAAAGGTATACCTAAACAAAGAATTTGGAGTTCTACCACTTGTCGCTAAGTGTTGTTGCTGCGACAAACACCCTCCAAAAATTTTCCTACACTTAAAATTTTGGAGCGTACTTGTGATCCCATGATCTATCATTCCTTGATTATTCTCAGTTGCTTCATGACTGATTGTTTATTTGTTATGATCTTATTTCTTCCTCTGAGGTTCTAATTGTTGAAGTCACTTTCTTACACATGCTTAGACTTTAATGCATTCACAACTTCACCTCTTTCAAGCATGCCTAGTAGTCAATGAACAGCCTGGAAATTCAATCTATGTGCAGTCCTTGTTGATAGTGATTGTGAAGATAATAAGGATAGTGACTACATAGATGTTGAGGATAGTGATAGCGTAATTCTTTGTGGATGATGACTATACAAGCCCGAGAGACAGTGCTGGCACAATATTTGAAGATAGTGATTGCACAGTTCTTGGAGATAGAGACTATGCAGTCTATGAGGATAGTTAGTGCACAATCTTCAATTGATATATTTTGTCATTATTAGTTGCAATTGTACCATCACTCAGGTGAGTTTTCTCAACTGTCGCTTTTGTGCTCTTTGGTTTTCATTAGAGTCGCTTTCACTTTTCCGAATGTCATTTTTACTTGATTTCACTTTCACGAGTTACTTTTGTGTTCTCTTCACCATAACATGTGTCACTTTCACTTTGTTTATTTTTTTAAAGTGTCGCTTTCACATTTTCTTACTGTGGTAGTTGTTTATTTTGATGATTTTCACTCTTGCATGTGTCGCATCTTAGTGCACCACCAGAGGCCTCTCTAACAAATTCTTCGATAGTAATGGATCATATATATCATTAGGATACATGCTAGACACTTCCCCATAACTTAGTGCAATTTTTGGTTGCAGTCGACACTCCTATCGTTACTTGTATTCTAAGTTTCGCCATGTGACGTTTATACTGTCACACATAGAAACAAGTGTCGCTTTGCTGTCGTCTCAAGGTATTAATATGTATTTTTAGTTATTTATACCCTCCTTGTGTGTGTTGATGTTATATAAGTATGATATCATTGTTTCAGGACTTGTTTGCATGTCTTATCCTCTCTTATCTTACTGACCCCACACTTAGCAATTTTGGAGCCTTCATTGCCTTTGCAAATTTCCCAACCTTTGACCAATCTTTCTTTCTCTTGAATATGTGCACTATGCATTTCTAGGCCATAGTGGAGCCCCCCTAGTCTCTTGAAAGTGCACACTACACAGTCCTAGAAGACAGTCTCCCTCATCCATCAACACATTGAGAAAACTTGGAACTTAATCCATCAATTTAGTTGCCTCACCCTGTCAATTATGCTATCATTGTCCTTTCCTACTCTAAATTGTGTATTTCATAGTTGCAGTGGGCACTCAACCCTCCCTGTGTCACTAACATACCTGACTACGTAGTTTCCTAAGCCTTCCCCTCAAGTACTGTGCATTGTGTAGTTCCAAAGAACAACCCTACCTCCTTGTCTCTCTCACTTGCCCAACTGGGCAGTTCCCTTCATTATGTGATCTTCCTACTACGCCTTGTGCAATTTCAATGTGGAAGGGATCATTGTTGAGTCACTGAGCTCCTCAACTACGCAATTCACTGACCTTGTCCCCAATCATTGTGAATTCCACAATTACAGTAACTAGTCCTATTGACTAAGATCCCTCATTGTGCAATTCTTTTCCCTAGATTTCTCCCTACTACCATTGTGCAATTGTATAAGCCATTAGGGATTTCCCTTAGTCCCTGTGATTCCTAACTGTGCAATCCCTATCTCCTTATTCTTGGGCAGTCTTCACTGCAGATCATCAGTCAACAAGTTCAGTACATTTCCTCCTAGACTCCCTCACTGTGCAATAAGACTTGTCAAGAACTTTGTAGTGTGCATTGTGCAGTTCAAGAAGTAAGGCCTCCCTAAGTTCCTAAAGCCCTCAATTGTGCAATCCCCAACCTCCTCGTTTCAAAACCTTTGCATGTTGCCTCATCTTCCATGAGAAAGAAGAGGTAGAATAGATGGTTTTTGGAATGATGTTCGATTTTCATGAGTGATCTCTATCTGCCAGTATCATCATCACAACGTGATAGGGTCATGCTTAAGAGAATCCATCAAGGATAGGCTACATGAGATCTTTTGTGAAGAAGGAGCAGAGGAAGAACCATCATGAAGAACATGAAGGAATCTTAGACCAATATAGAGAAGTTAACTTAGAAGGTTCCAACATTCACCTAAACCCATTGGAGGGTGAAGCTGAAGAAAAATTAAAGATTTACCATGAAGAAGTCAAATTCAAAGTAGCAAAGAGAGAAGCTTGGCATTGCCACATCATCATGAAGTTCCATATCATCATTGCCTTGTCATGTCTTTTACAAGTGTCACCACAATATCATATGTGTCAATGTGTCTTGCCACATCATTTATAGATTTAATGATGCAATTTTCAAATAAGAAAATGTAAATGTGTGGAAACCCAAGGGTTCCATATGGAATATTAAGAGTCACTAGAGAGATCTAAAGTCATAGTAGAAGCTCAAGAGTCATGAGGGAGGTCAACAAGTCACCTCATTTGTTATAAATACACCCTCATAACTCAAGAAAAATGACTCTTGGGACTTGAAATTTTCACCTTAGCTTCTCTAGCTTAGCATATGAGTGAGTATCATTCTTTATAGTAGCAAGTGGTGACTTAATGTTCCACTATTGGGACTAGTGTGGCAATATTTTAATTGTATGTCTTGGTACTTTCACTTAATATATGAAGCTCTTTGAGCTTACGCACTTTATGCATATGTCATGAATGATTGTGATACTATTCTTTCATTTTTTACAATTTATGATTATGTTAACATATACTAATGAAAATGACATATTTCGTTGGATTTAGTATGCATCTTGTTGAATGTGTGTTGTTATTTTCCTTTATGATCATTATTTTCTTCTGAACTACTTTCCATGTTAACTAACAATCTTGTTATTCTCTTGCATGTCTCTTTTAGGATTGTACTTGTAACAGCCTCCTCCCACATCTACCCAAGTAAACAGCCAACTGCGGTAAACATGTGATGAGAAGTTACTATGATATGATTCAACCTCCTAAGTTACATTAAGGAAGTGGAACTGACAGAACACACCATAAGGACCTTCAACATCAACTACAGGACCCCTAAGAACCATCCCAACATTTCTAGTAACTAGTCCCTAGGTCCCATTGAGGTTTTATACCACTTGACCCCCGGACGGTCTCATGCTATGGGCCTGACAGCATCCAAGAGGCTATGGGCGCTCTCATGACAAGGCATTCCAACATCTAGGGACTATTTTGCTCAGTGTTGTGCCAACATCTATAGGATTTGAACCACTTTTTCAGGCCTCGAGCCCTGGCCACTGCCTAGAATTGAATGACACCTACAGAACAGAAAGATAACAAGGAAACAATGAGGCAAATGCAAATACTTGAAAAAACCCTTAACTAGACCCCTATTAGCCATGACAGGAATTTCTTCAAACATATCACAAATATGTAATCTACAGGTGTAAATAATAGATCTAAGCATAGGGGTCTCATACTCATTTAATAATCGCTAAGAAGCATTGATGCCTCAACAAATTAGCTTTAGTTTCATCCATTAGGTCATAGATACATTGTCCATCCATTTACAAGTAAAAACATGATGAGATGCATACATAGCTACTGTCATAAAACATATACATAACCAACATAATAGAAGCACAAATACCAAGGAAATGACAACCATATAATCCACATATAAACCAGTATAATACCCATAGAAATACAAGAAGAAATAACCTCATATTGATGAAAATCCAAACTTGGGATGGGACTTCTATGTTCCACCGGACCATAGAATGGTTGAGCCAAATCTCTCTTCATCCATTCACCCCTGTGCCATATTTCAACCATGAATGTGGGATCTCATAAAACACATCAATCCAAAACCATCCAAGGCTTCTAGAGTCCAACCACCTCAATTCATCAAACAGTGACTCCATCTCATGGTAGGACATCACCAAACCATCATCAGACTAGTCTCTACCCAAGCCTTCTAGGGCTCCATAGTGTTTGTTCCAACCAAGGCTTCCAAGACTAGTAACTCAACCCACAGTTGTCATCGAGCTTCCAGAGCATTTGTCCAACCAAGGCTTCCAGGACTAGTAACCCACCAAGGGCTTCCAAAGAATTTTTCCAACCAAGGCTTCTAGGACTAGTAACTCAACCCAAGTTGTTATAGGGTTTCCAGGGAATTTTCCCAACCGGGGCTTCCAAAAACTAGTAACTCAACCCAAACTAAAGGAAACATGAGAACCAACCAGAAAAACACAGAAAATGAACCCACAACACCATGGTTATCCAAGAAATGGAAAGTCTAGGAAATCCCATTGTCAATATAGGCAATCCTCTATGTGAGTGACATATCATGACCAATAAACCACATGCATGCACAATGTATGCCAAAAATAGTGAGGAAAATGTTATAGCCTAAATCTACCTCAGGCTGAGAAAGGCAAGATCTAGGGTAACATCAAACCACGCTTAACCTGGTAGCTAGCCCTACCAGGTCGGGAGAGGGTTCTCTCCTTGTCAATCTCAGGAAAATATGATCAATAAAGCTTGAGATGACTGATGTAAAGACTAATTTTAGGCTAGGTATATGCTCCGAGGAGTTTGATTGAATTTTATGTTGGTTTGCTAGATCAAAAGTGAAAGGCAATTTTGGGTCTGGGAAATGGACACAGTATTCCAGAGGTTTCTATGGGACGAGGTAGGAAAATGGTTTAGTACTTTGAAATAAGTGAGATGGAGAGTCTTAAAACTGGTGAGGAGTTGGGGAGGTCATGAAATTCCCAAGGATCCTCTTCAAACTACTGAAAACATAGAAAACTAAACAAACCCTAGGTAGAGCACTGCAAAATCAATGAATTCTCCCTTTATCCTTGATTCATTTAGTTCAGCTGGAAAGAGATAGATAATGGCATACATAAACACATGTAAACTTGAATTACAGAAGAAGAAATAATACCAAATCAACTTGCCACAAGAATCCTACAAAATGTTGCAAACCCTAGTCTATTCCTTTGCCAAACTGCAGAGATGAATGTACAATGTTGCTCAAAGCTTTCACAAGAGTACAACCTTTACAAACGATTGAAAAACTACTAGATATAGGAAACAAAAAACTCATGCTAAGCTTTAGGGGTCGAATTCATGAGTTTAGGAGCTGTTTCAACAAGATCTAAACTAAGAACTGAAAAGTAGGCAGTGGAACAACTTGCCTCTAAAACCTAGGAACTGATTCATTTAGTTCAAAACTACCTTTTCATGATGTATCTACCTCCATGAGTCAATTTTCAACATTTTTACATCAAATTCCATCAAGTTACATCAATTTACATCAAGATTTTGACCATGAGAAAGGGAAAAGTCAAATTGAGAAAAAACTAGGCGAAAAACAGAGCTTTTGGCAAAAATGACAATTTTCCATCGTGTGCGTCGCGCCACTTTCCTTGTGCGTAGTACCTTTTTGCAGCTGATTTTGGAGGCCTTCCTGTGAACCAAATTTGGTGTAAGTGGGTTTGTTGGAAACGTCTATCTGTCTACTTTCTAGAACAGGTGGAATTTCTGAATTTGGTGTCTATTTCCCCCTCCAAAAGTGAGTTCTCCCAACACTTCTTCCTATGTGGCCAAAAAGGGGCAGAAAGGGCATTTTTCAGGTGTTTTTTACCCTTTTGGAAGCTCAAAACTTAAAAAAAGTTTCTAGCCATTTCTGGGCATTCATAATTTTTCATGAGGAATCCAAAAATGTAGAGTTTTCCTCCAGAGGAGGTCCCTAGCAAAAGTGAGCGCCAGGTGGCGCTATGCACCAGGTAGAAAAACCTGTTTTTTCCTTCAAACATTAAAAATTGACAAAAAGTGTGCCAAATTTCTTGTAATTTGGATTGCTTGACCTGCATTAATTACTATGTTGGGCCAAGGAAGCTTCAGCCAAGATTTTGAGTCTATCTTGGTCTTTCTTCCTCCTCAACGTTTTCCTCAATTTGGCCTTCAAGATCCTTATTCTCACCTTGCAAACCTTTTTTCTTGCCAAATAGTGATAAGCCACATCTTTTTCTCTTTGTTGGCCTTCTCCAGCAGCTTTTCCAAGTGCATATTTGCCCTCTCAAGCCAAGATTTAGGACCAACTTCAATCTCTTTCTCTAGCGGTGTCAATTTGATTTTTCTCCTCTTTGTTGCTTGTCGGTTTTCTCTTATGTTTTGCAACTCCATGATAGTCTGCTGGTCTTCCAACTGCTTATTCCTTTGCTCAAGATAGTTTCTTACCGACTTGGATCTTTTCAGGTTAAGAGACAAGTCATGAATGTCAACTTGTTGTTCCTGGATGATCTCTTTGAGCTTTGAGCTTTGGGAGCCCAAATCAATGTGATCATCCTGAATGAGAATGAACCCCCTCTATTAACCTTCAGAAGGCCCCTCATCATGCAATGGCTGCTTACCTTTGTCTTGTACCTACTATGTTGTTGAAGGAAATGAGACCCCTTCCACCCCAGGTGGAGATAGTACTCGTTTTGCTGCTGCAAATAATCTCCTTGTGCCCTATTGTTAAGTGACAAACAATGGCACACTGGTGGTTTGAGTCTCATGCACCTCTTGCTGATGTGAAGGCCCTCCTACCTCATGAAAAACTGATGGTGTCACTTGAGGATTTGTGAAAACCTCATGTGAAATGAAATCATCCCATGAAACATTCAACAGACTCAACTGATGCAAAACCACAATCTTGATCAATGCAAAGTGATAGATATTATTATACTGCTGATGAGGAGGTTTCCTTTGCACCAATGTGGTCATTTTATCAATATTCTGGCTTATGAAATAGGGGATGTTCATCATCCTCACTCTAGTGAAATGCATCAATAATCTAATATGGTAGGTGTATAAGTGAGAAAATATGTATTCACAGCTGAAGTATTTGATTATGAGCTTCATGAGTGGAGCATATGTGTCTTGTAGGTATCTGAAAGGGAAAAACCTATTGATCTGCTTCTGATAGCCAGCTTTGATATAAGGTTCATAATGTTCTTTGTCCACTAGTTGTCCCTTGTTCCACTATTCTCCCACATTCGGAATACATGTTGCTTTAGCTATAGTTTCAGGTATAAAAGTAAATGTAACACCTGCCAAATTGACCTGGCCATTGTGAAGATGGAGGACAAATAATATAGCAAGCTCGTGGTGGTATTTGACTCTTTCCACCATCTCACAAAACTGGTAGCAAGATTGATGTTTGAAACATGCTACAACAAGAGGACAAGCCAATAGATCTGTAAGTGTAGTGGGCTCCTCCTGAATGTGTTTTCCTCCGTTGTGAGGTTTTCTGGGTGCATGAATTTCTTGGGAGGAATCACTTACTGTTTCCTCATCTCCTTCATAAGGTGAATCTGTCTCCATATTTGCCATTGTTTGGTTTGAAGCGATGAGTATGAAGATATTTTAAATCAAGAATATGTGTTTTCTATTAGATGATTGGAATTGATGAGGGAAACTATGAATAAGGGATTTGTGCTGACTGTAGGGTTAGAAGGGAGTGATATGGTTTGGGGAATGAGGATTAGGGTTTAGGGTAATAATGGGAATTTGTTGTTAGGGTATAGGGTTTTGGGGATAGGGGGGTAGGATGAATGTGAATGATAGAGGGGTAAGGGATATGAAATGATGGGAATGTAGTGGAGGAATGAGAAAATGATCGCAGGGAGCAAACAACAACAATGACAACGTTTGAAAACCCTAGACAGTTTTTCAATACATTGTGCAACAAACTAGAGTTTGGTTTTTCACCCATTAAAATACCATAAAAGCTGATAAAATCTCTTGTAATGGCACAATGAGAGCTTCCACTTACTTTAATAATGAAGCTTGCAAATATTTGGAGCTTGGGAAGGTCGATTTTGGTGAAATTTAAGCTTGGAGGGTAGGTGCGCTGCGTCAAGACATAGGTGCATATCTCCTTTTTACAAACCAGTTTTGGAGGCCTCCCTGGTGTCCAAATTGGGCATGGTATAGCTGCTTGGAACTCTTATCGAGTCTATGTTCCAACACAACTTGAATTTTTCAATTTGGAGTTCATTTTCCGTGTCGAAACTCAAATCTCCCAAGACTGGTCAAAATGTGCAAAATGAGGCTCCTTAAAGGCAGAGTGCTGTTGCAGTCAACTTGTGAAGGTCTTCCTCAACTCCAAATTGAGCTCATGATAGATCATTTGAAATCGATTTGTGCATAGTTATCATTTGACTCATCAAGAAAGTCATTTGGCCAACCAAGCTAGGATAAATCATGATTTTCCTAAGGTCACTTCAGAGGTGCATCAATTCTCCTGAGGCAGCTGTAGTTTTGACATTTCTCTAAAACCATGACACCTGTGTAAAAATTGAAGGAGGTTTTTCTTCCTTGGCCTATTTTGGAAAAACAAATCTCTCATTTTTTCCAAATTCATCATTCCTTTCTCAGAAGCATCATTTGAGTAAAACCTACCCCGATGTGTGGAACAGGGGATTTGTCGAAATGAAGTGAAATGAAAGGGAAAAGCGGCTGCTAAATTCTTGAGAAAATTTTGGGAAGTAGGGAGGAATGTTAGGAAATAGGGGAAAATTGAATTTCAAAGATTGAGTGAGGGGAAGGGGTCCAAAATGGCTAAACACAGGCCCAACCTAGAAAATTGTCAAATTGTAGCAAGAAACTAGGGTTTGTGAAAATGAGGAATTTGGGGGATCTCAGTGATGGGAAGTGTTTAATACAGTACATTAAGGATAGGGGAAGGTTTATGAGCATCAGGATGCAAGCTCCGTTGATGATTTGACCATACAAGAGAAATTACCTTCAAAACCCTAGGAGAGGGAAATGAACCTTACCTAGGCACAACTAAATCATGAACAAGGTGTAAAATGACCCATTGGAACCTGACGTGATAATGAGAACCCTCTGAATGATGGTACACTCAACTGAATGGTGACATGGACCGACATTTGGACAACTTTGAAAGGAGTGAAAACAAACCCTAAACCTAATACCTAGTGACCAAATTTTACTTGAAGATTCTCTGAAATGACAAAATTTAACTGTAACATCCTAAAACCACTTTGTAAGAGCATATTTGATCACTGGCGGAAGGCTTCAAAGACTGACACTAACATTGGCTCCAATGAGGATGGTAGCTCCTTGGAGGTGCCAAGAACTATAAATATCTGGAAAGCAGACAGTGCCTCTTCCATTGGGCAATGGAGTCAATAACTTCCACAAACTGAAACCAATATGTTGACTCAAAACTAACTCAATTATAAAGACTGAAAACTAACTCGAAACTTAAACACAACTGACAAACTAGAAGATATGCTCAAAATGGAGCTTATTCAATAAAACCTAATCTAACTGTTCCATTCATCACCTGATCAAGTGAAATGAAACAACTTATGCAACCAAGTAAGTATTCCAACTACTGTTTGAATTCTTCGCAAGTGCTTTCTTATGAACCATAAGAGAGAACTACTGAAAAGCAACTCCCATGAAAACTTGTAAACAGATCTGTTGAATAATATGAATTTTCTATCTGACTCCAAAAACACTGCATAAGGATCTCGAAATTCATGCACATTGGGTTGCTTCTCCTCATACCATGAATGCAAACTTTGATCTCAACTTTGTGACAAGACTCCTGCTGAAAATGACAAAGAAACCAGCTGCCGGATCAAGTTTATATCAGTACACGTTTGAAGCTCACATGTAGTCAATGGAGAAGGACTTTGACTGTAGACATCATCCAACACATCAGCTATTGGATCGTGAAAAACTTGAAAAGACTGCTGCAACCCATTTTCTATTGGTGAGATTACATGATTTTTTATAGGATGCTCATTTGAATATATACTATGCAAATTTTCCTTCAAAAACTGAAATGATTCAAAATAGAAAGGTAAGGAATCATCTTGCATCATTTGATCATATAGCGCATTTCCCAGGTCTTCATTTGCAACTTGATAATCAATGGCATTCGGAGACTGCAACTCTGGATATGAAAATTCTTGAACAAAGTTTTCATTGCCCTCAAGATGGTCCAGATCAAGGCTTGTCGATAGTTGATATCTAATTGCATGAAAGTTGTCTTTGATGAACTGAAATGAAGCAAAACAAAAAGGCAAAGATCCTTCATTTACTTCAAAATTTGTTGCACTTTCCTCCTCACTTCCATAGCTGATATGCAATGACTGATCATTGTATTCAAACTGCTGAAAGTGAACTTCCTCCTCCCACAAACTAGCTGTTGATTCGTCTGCAAGATTAGCTTCTATTTGGAGAACATAATCATCGTCATACTGATCAAACTAAATCAAATCGTTAGTATAAAACACACCATCAAGCATACATGTCATATCAACAGATCTCTCTTCTCCAAGATGATCTATAAAACAATCATTATCATATCTATGACAACTGGGATAAGAAAAAAGATGTTTTGGATCAGCAACTCGTTCTTCTTCAATCAGTGAGCCATGGTATTGAATATCATACTCATTCCTAGTAGTGATCTTCTGCATCATCTCTTCCACTGCACTTACCAAAATGTCAAGCTTTACCTCTAAAGATGTTGATTCCTCTATATCTATGTTCTCATCTCTTCTTCCTTCAGCTTTGCCCTTGTGATCAACAAATGAGCCTCTACATCTATTGCATTGTTTTGCATCTCTTCAAGTGTTACAAGGTTCCTTTCCCTCAGCTAAAACTCCATTTCCGGATCAAAGGCACCCGGGTAATGCAAGAGAGCGGATCCAGGAGGAGGTCTTGTATTAATAAGCATTGAATAATAAACTTGGTTAAATCTGGCAGAAAATTGTTGCACTGTCTCCCCTGGAAATCTTTTCAGCTGGTTATACTCTTCTATAATCAAGAAATGGTTTTTTCTAATCATCCACCTGTTGAGGAAATCTTTGACGAACTGCTGAAAATCTGAGATGCTCGCATCAGGCAGGGTTTCGAACCAACTCTTGACTTTGCCTTGCAAAGAAAGAGCAAAATGCCTAATACTAACATCTTCTTCATCAACTTCAAAAAGGTCAAGAAAATACTCAAAATTCAATACATGTCTCTCAGCAGTGATGTTGTCACGTTCACCATCAAACCTTGGTAGATATAGGTCATGATTTTTAGGGAAAGCATGGGATATAGGAGGCAAAATCAGAGGCTTGTATCGCTCAGGAATTTTACAAGGTATAGGAATATGTATAGAAGGAGTAGAATCAGTATTGGTCTCTTGAGTTTCATCAGTTTGAAGACGGTCATCACAAGATTCAGAAGACGGGTCTTGATCAAGATCAAAGACATGCAAATCTGTTGACACCTAATCCTTGTGATTGGGTAAATATATGTAAATAAATAAATGAGAAATGTGAACAGTCATCGGGAGATGAACTGAACAATCTCTCCCTCATGTATATAACATACCTACCTGATTGAATGAATAATACGAATCAGTTTTTGCTTTGTGGAGTTACTAGCTAGCCTGACATGGTATCAGAGCCAGCTCCTTTTTTAGCTCTTGTGCCTTGTAACTCCCTTGTCGGCTCTTCTGCTCTCCATATAATTCAATGACTGAGTGCTGTAAGCCTGTCTGATACTGCCTGCATTCTGCCATATTCTATTTATAAGACCTGTGCCCTGTTCATCTGAATATGTTTAGAATCCATATGTTTCATAATTTTTTAACGTTGTTTATCAGTCACATAAATTTTCCATAATTTTTGAGTGTTTTCCATTACCTGTGCTCTGTTCCATACGTTTACTGTAATTATGACTATTGGTTTACTGTAATTATGTTGCGTTTTTTGTAATTATGAATGGTCCATGAAAAGTGTATGTGTTGGCTCCGTTGATTGCTGGAGGAAAAAATCGTTGTCACGTTGAACGCTGGAGGAAAAGAACGTTGTCACATTGAGCGTGGTCCTGTTTGGAGTCTGGTGAAAACACTGCTCCGTTTTTTCAATGAAAACGCCATTCAGTTGAACGATGCTCCTGATTTGAATGCTGCTCCATATAGTTGAACGCTGGTTACTGTTAATACGCATATAGTTTAACACTGCTCCTGAGTTGAATGGTAACCCTGTATTGAATGCTGCTCCATTCTGAAGAATACTGGTATATTTATGTTGAATATGTTTTGGCTATACACTGTCTTTTGGCATATGCATTAAATACACCGCCCATTCTACCTATGGATCTTGGTATTTGTTGTTATTACTTGCGGTTTTGATATTAATATAATCATAGTTTTGTTAATATGCATATAGTGTTCTCATCTGCCCCGAAAGCTTCCATATGTTCTCCACTCCTGCGCATGAATATTTAGGGAGATAGCATGGCTATGCGTGGATATGTACGGGATACATGCTTTTCTTTGGCCACATTTCCGTAATTTTTCACCATAATTTTTATGATTGTATCAGTGCAGAAGGTTAAAGGAGTAATAGTTTATTTTTGTGTGGTAGATGTTAAGATTGTGAAGGTGTTTGCAGTATCTTGGTAAATTCTGATATATACGTCGTTGGCATAACATTGGTCTTTTGTTTTATGAGGATGAGTTGTGCCAAGCCGTAGCTCAAAATACACTCCGCTGAAAAGAAATGTATTTTGTTTCAAGGGCCTTAGTGCTTCTCACTCCTTGTGAGAGTTTCTTTTGTATATTTACAAGCATAGACAATAAATTCTCTTTGTTAGCATTTTATACATAGATTGTATTCTATGGTAAGCCGAGATTTTGCTATAACAGTATAACTATAGTTTTTGGTTGCTAAAGTAATAACACTGCTCTCTATATTGACTAACAAGATTGCGCCTTTTCTGACGGCCTGAGCTAGAATGCGGCGAACAAAAAGGTATTTTCATCTGATCAATCTATTGTCTGAACTTTAAATGAAGACATGAATCATTCCTTCATCGAAAGAAAAGAAAAAAAAAGAGGCTTTTAATTTAGTCAATTCGTTGGTAAAACTGCAAAAGAAGCCATGACTCATTCCTACATCGCAATTTTGAATGGATGAAGTTGTATGAAATGATGGCATTAGGGCTTATGTTGTTTATTGATGACATGAAATATATTGCAGTTGATTCCATTTTTTGGAAAGTCATAGCAAATTATTGTTAGTGTTTTGCTACGAATACTGTAATTATTTTTGGGCTCAGTTCAAAATTTTTTAATGGAGAAGTTTGTTGAAAAAGTGAAGGGTTTGGAAAAGAAGACAACTCTTCTTGCACACATAGAGGATAATCTTGATCAAGATTCTTCCGGAGCAAGAGGTAGAAGAGATTTCAAAGGCAGGGGGTGCAGAGACTCTCAAGGAGAAAATGTAGATTTGCACTGCATACGCTGCAAAAGAAATGGATCACATGATGCCTCTACATGCAAGCTACCATGGGACAAAATTGAGCAGAAAAGAAACCAACAGAAAGGTAAAACTAATGATACAGAAAAAGGTAAAGCACCTGAATCTGCTCACTATGTTGTGGCACAAAGTAACATTGGAGTAAATGAAGATCTATTTAATGCTTCACTTGATTCTTGGAAAAATGACTGGTTTCTTGATTCAGGAGAAACCTGCCACATGACTCATAGAAAAGATTTTTTTGAAGATTTCACTGACAATGTTCATGGAGCAGTATACTTTTCAGATCAATCAAAAATCAAGCCATCAGGGCTTGGCACAATCAGGCTTAAACTGCCTAGTCTTCCAGAATTTCTTCTGGATCATGTTCTGTATCTCCCACAGCTCAAGAGAAACTTGTTATCCTTGGTCCACATCCGTCAACAAGGTCATTCCATTCATATGTTTGATGGCAAGCTTGAGGTAAGAAAAGCATCTGACCACTCACTTGTCATGAGGGGAATAGAAGAAGAAAGGCTTCTCAAACTGCAAGGAACCTCTGCTCATGCACAACATTTCTCATAAAATGCTCATCATGAAGAAGGTACACTTCCATCAAGTTTATTATGGCATGCTAGATTTGGACATTTGAACTATGACAGTCTCCACTTGTTGAATAAGAATGGTGTTAATGGTTTTCCTACAATTCCTAGGAAACTTAAGCAATGTGATGCTTTCATTCTAGGAAAGCATAGCAAACAGTCTTTCCATGATTCACATTCAAGAGCACATAGGAAACTTGAACTCATTCATTTAGATTTATGTGGTCCAATGCCTCTTCCTTCTGCAAATGGAAATAAATATATCATGACATTTATTGATGACTACACCAGAATGTGTTGGGTTTATTTATTGAAGAACAAATCTGATGCTTTCCTAACATTCAAGAATTTTCATAAATGGATTGAAAATGATGCACAATCTCATATTGGGTCTATTCGCACTGATAATGGAAAAGAATATACATCAAATGAATTTTAACAATATCTTCGCCAACATGGGATTAAACATCAAACAACTGTACCTTATAATCCCCAACAGAATGGTGTAGCTGAAAGAATGAACAGAACAATTTTGAATATGGTACGATCCATGCTTTTTTTCAAAAATGTAAAGATAATGTTTTGGGCTGAGGCTGTTCTATGTGCTGCATATATAAAGAATAGATGTCCATCTAGTTCTATAAGAAACAAGACTCCTTATGAATTGTGGTATGGACATGTTCCTTCGGTAAAACATCTCAGGATTTTTGGTTCCACCTGTTATGCTTTGATACCAAAGGTACATAGAAACAAACTTGGTGCTAGAAGTCGTAAGTGTATTTTCTTGTGGTATTCAAATACCTCCAAAGCATACCGCCTCTATGATGAAGAAAATAAAAAGTTTGTTATATCTAGAGATGTAATTTTTCTTGAATCATCCAAATATGACAATGTTGTTGAGCGGCAACTTGATCGCTTCGATAGATTCGCAAAAATGAAATCATTTCAAGAATTTGAAAATCAGATTCCACATCTTGAAGGGGGGATTCCTATACTAGATCAACATGTGGAATCTTCTTCTGAAGAATATTCTCCCCCGTCTGAAACTCCAACAACGGATGATGCTTTAAGTGATGTAATTGATAGAATTGGGAGACTCCATCTT